>JAEIGP010000796.1:37500-177500 GCA_018904095.1 Zaprionus ghesquierei | reverse complement strand
TTATGTTATATTTATATTTATATTTATGTTTATAATTTATATTTAGGTTAATATTTATATTTATATTTATATTTATATTTATGTTTATATTTATACCATTTATGTTATACATATTTATACAATATTTATATTTATGTTTATGTTTATGTTTATATTTTATGTTTATATTTATATTTATGTTATGTTGGTATTTATATTTATATTTATATTTATGTTATATTTATATTTATATTTATATTTATATTTATATTTATATTTATATTTATATTTATATTTATATTTATATTTATATTTATATTTATATTTTATATTTATATTTATATTTATATTTATATTTATATTTATATTTATATTTATATTTATATTTATGTTTATATTTATATTTATGTTATATTTATATTTATATTTATATTTATATTGTATATTTATATTTATGTTATATTTATATTTATATTTATATTTATATTTATATTTATATTTATATTTATATTTATATTTATATTTATGTTATATTTATGTTTATATTTATATTTATATTTATATTTATGTTTATTTATATTTTATGTTTATGTTATATTTATGTTTATATTTATATTTATATTTATATTTATATTTATATTTATATTTATGTTTATATTTATATTTATATTTATATTTATATTTATATTTATTTTATATTTATATTTATATTTATATTTATATTTATATTTATATTTATATTTATATTTATGTTTATATATTTATATTTATGTTATATTTATATTTATATTTATATTTATATTTATGTTTATGTTTATATTTATATTTGTATATTTATATTTATATTTATATTTATATTTATATTTATGTTTATATTTATGTTTATATTTATATTTATATTTATATTATATGTTTATATTTATTTATATTTATATTTTATATTTATATTTATGTTTATATTTTATATTTATGTTTATATTTATATTTATATTTATATTTATATTTATATTTATATTTATATTTATATTTATATTTATATTTATATTTATATTTATATTTATATTTATATTTATGTTTATATTTATATTTATATTTATGTTTATATTTATATTTATATTTATATTTATATTTATGTTTATATTTATATTTATATTTATGTTTATGTTTATATTTATGTTTATATTTATATTTATATTTATATTTATATTTATATTTATATTTATATTTATATTTATATTTATATTTATATTTATATTTATGTTTATATTTATATTTATATTTATATTTATATTTATATATTTATATTTATATTTATATTTATATTTATATTTATATTTATATTTATGTTTATATTTATGTTTATGTTTATATTTATATTTATATTTATGTTTTATATTTTGTTTATATTTATATTTTATGTTTATATTTATATTTATATTATATTTATATTTATGTTGTATTTATATGTTATATTTATATTTATATTTATGTTTATATTTATGTTTATATTTATATTTATATTTATATTTATATTTATATTTATGTTTATGTTTATATTTTATATTTATATTTATATTTATATTTATATTTATATTTATATTTATATTTATATTTATATTTATGTTTATGTTTATGTTATATGTTATATTTATATTTATATTTATATTTATATTTTATATTTATGTTTATATTTATGTTTATGTTTATGTTTATATTTATATTTATGTTTATGTTTATGTTTATATTTATATTTATATTTATATGTTTATATTTATATTTATATTTATATTTATATTTATGTTTATATTTATATTTATATTTATGTTTATGTTTATATTTATATTTATGTTTATGTTTATATTATGTTATATTTATATTTATGTTTATATTTATGTTTATGTTTATGTTTATGTTTATATTTATGTTTATGTTTATGTTTATGTTTATGTTTATGTTTATATTTATGTTTATATTTATATTTATGTTTATATTTATATGTTTATGTTTATATTTATGTTTATGTTTATGTTTATATTTATATTTATGTTTATATTTATGTTTATATTTATGTTTTATGTTATGTTTATATTTATGTTTATATGTTTATATTTATGTTTATGTTTATGTTTATATTTATGTTTATATTTATGTTTATGTTTATGTTATATTTATATTTATATTTATGTTTATATTTATGGTTATGTTTATGTTTATATTTATATTTATGTTTATGTTTATATTTATATTTATGTTTATGTTTATGTTTATGTTTATGTTTATGTTTATGTTTATGTTTATGTTTATGTTTATGTTTATATTTATGTTTATGTTTATATTTATATTTATGTTTATATTTATGTTTATGTATTTATATTTATATTTATGTTTATGTTTATATTTATATTTATATTTATATTTATGTTATATGTTTATGTTTATGTTTATGTTTATGTTTATGTTTATGTTTATGTTATTTATGTTTATGTTTATGTTTATTTTATATTTATGTTTATGTTTATGTTTATGTTTATATTTATGTTTATATTTAATATTTATATTTATGTTTATATTTATGTTTATGTTTATGTTTATATTTATATTTATATTTATATTTATGTTTATATTTATATTTATATTTATGTTTATGTTTATATTTATGTTTATGTTTATATGTATATTTATGTTTATATTTATGTTTATGTTTATATTTATGTTTATGTTTATATTTATGTTTATGTTTATATTTATGTTTATGTTTATGTTTATATTTATAGTTATATTTATATTTATGTTTATGTTTATATGTTTATGTTTATGTTTATGTTTATATTTATGTTTATGTTTATGTTTATGTTTATGTTTATGTTTTTATGTTTATGTTTATGTTTATGTTTATATTTATGTTTATATTTATATTTATATTTATGTTTATGTTTATGTTTATTTTATTTTTATTTTTATGTTTATGTTTATGTTATATTTATGTTTATATTTATGTTTATATTTATGTTTATGTTTTATGTTTATATTTATATTTATGTTTATATTTATGTTTATGTTTATGTTTATGTTTATGTTTATGTTTATGTTTATGTTTATGTTTATATTTATATTTATGTTTATATTTATGTTTATGTTTATATTTATGTTTATGTTTATGTTTATGTTTATATTTATGTTTATATTTATGTTATTTTATGTTTATGTTTATGTTTATTTTATGTTATATTTATGTTATATTTATGTTTATGTTTATGTTTATGTTTATGTTTATGTTTATATTTTTATTTATATTTATATTTATGTTTATGTTTATATTTATATTTATGTTTATGTTTATGTTTATATTTATGTTTATATTTATATTTATATTTATGTTTATGTTTATGTTTATATTTATGTTTATGTTTATGTTTATGTTTATATTTATGTTTATGTTTTTATGTTTATGTTTATATTTATGTTTATATTTATGTTTATATTTATGTTTATATTTATGTTTATATTTATATTTATGTTTATATTTATGTTTATATTTATGTTTATGTTTATGTTTATATTTATATTTATGTTTATGTTTATATATTTATATTTATGTTTATGTTTATGTTTATATTTATGTTTATGTTTATGTTTATGTTTTATATGTTTATATTTATATGTTTATATTTATGTTTATATTTATATTTATATTTATGTTTATGTTTATGTTTATGTTTATATTTATGTTTATGTTTATGTTTATGTTTATATTTATGTTTATGTTTATGTTTATAGTTTATGTTTATATTTATGTTTATGTTTATGTTTATGTTTATATTTATATTTATGTTTATGTTTATATTTATATTTATGTTTATGTTTATATTTATGTTTATTTTATGTTTATGTTTATGTTTATATTTATATTTATGTTTATATTTATGTTTATGTTTATATTTATGTTTATATTTATGTTTATATTTATATTTATTATTTATGTTTATGTTTATGTTTATATTTATGTTTATGTTTATGTTTATGATTTATGTTTATATTTATGTTTATGTTTATATTTATGTTTATATTTATATTTATATTTATGTTTATGTTTATGTTTATATTTATATTTATATTTATATTTATGTTTATGTTTATGTTTATATTTATATTTATGTTTATATTTATGTTTATGTTTATATTTATATTTATATTTATATTTATGTTTATGTTTTATGTTTATATTTATATGTTTATATTTATGTTTATGTTTATGTTTATGTTTATATTTATGTTTATATTTATGTTTATATTTATGTTTATGTTTATGTTTATGTTTATATTTATGTTTATGTTTATGTTTATGTTTATGTTTATGTTTATGTTTATGTTTATGTTTATGTTTATGTTTATGTTTATGTTTATGTTTATATTTATGTTTATGTTTATGTTTATATTTATATTTATGTTTATGTTTATATTTATGTTTATATTTATATTTATGTTTATGTTTATATTTATATTTATGTTATTTATATTTATATTTATATTTATATTTATGTTTATATTTATATTTATATTTATATTTATATTTATATTTATATTTATGTTTATATTTATATTTATATTTATATTTATATATTTATATTTATATTTATATTTATATTTATATTTATATTTATATTTATTTATATTTATATTTATATTTATATTTATGATATTTATGTTTATGTTTATATTTATGTTTATATTTATATTTATATTTTGTTTTATATTTATATTTATGTATTTATGTTATATTTTATATTTTTTTATATTTATGTTTATATTTATATTTATATTTATATTTATATTTATATTTATATTTATATTTATATTTATATTTATATTTATATTTATATTTATGTTTATATTTATGTTTATATTTATATTTATATTTATATTTATATTTATATTTATATTTATATTTATATTTATATTTATATTTATATTTATATTTATATTTATATTTATATTTATATTTATATTTATATTTATGTTTATATTTATATTTATATTTATATTTATATTTATATTTATATTTATATTTATATTTATATTTATATTTATGTTTATATTTATATTTTTATATTTGTATTTATATTTATATTTATATTTATGTTATGTATATTTATATTTATATTTATATTTATGTTTATATTTATGTTATTTATGTTTATGTTTATATTTATATTTATATTTTATATTTATATTTGTTTATATTTGTGTGTAGTTTATTTTATGTTTATATTTAGTTTATATTTATGTTTATATTTATGTTATATTTATATTTATATTGTATATTTATATTTATATTTATATTTATATTTATATTTATGTATGTTGTTATATTTATATTTATGTATATTTATATTTATATTTATATTTATATTTATATTTATATTTATATTTTATATTTATATTTATATTTATATTTATATTTATATTTATATTTATATTTATGTTATTTTATATTTATATTTATATGTTATGTTTATATTTATGTTATTTATATTTTATATTTATATTTATATTTATATTTATATTTATATTTATATTATATTTATATTTATGTTTGTATATTTTATGTTTATATTTCTATATTTATGTTATATTTATATTTATGTTTATATTTATTTTTTATATTTATATTTAATTTTATATTTATATTTATATTTATATTTATATTTATATTTATATTTATATTTATATTTATATTTATATTTATATTTTATATTTATATTTATATTTATATTTATATTTATATTTATATTTATATTTATATTTATATTTATATTTATATTTTATATTTATATTTATATTTGTTATATTTATATTTATATTTATATTTATATTTATATTGTTATAATTTATATTTATATTTATATTTATATTTATATTTATATTTATTTTATATGTTATATTTATATTTATAATTTATATTTATATTTTGTTATATTTATATTTATATTTATATTTATATTTATATTTATATTTGTTTATATTTATATTTATATTTGTTTGTTTTGTTTGTTTTGTTTATGTTTTGTTTATATTTGTATTTTGTTTTGTTTTGTTTATGTTATATTTATATTTATATTTATATTTATATTTATATTTATATTTATATTTATATTTATATTTATATTTATATTTATATATTATATTTATATTTATATTTATATTTATGTTGTTTAGTTATAATTTATGTTTATGTTTATGTTTATGTTTGTGTTTATATTTATGTTGTATTTATGTTAAAAATTTATATTTATATTTATGTTTATGTTTATATTTATGTAAATTTATGTTTTATATTTATATTTATATTTATATTTATATTTATATTTATGTTATATTTTTATATTTATGTTTATATATATATATTTATATTTATATTTATATTTATATTTATATTTCTATTATATTATGTTTATATTTATGTTTATGTTTATATTTATATTTATATTTATGTTATAATTTATATATTTATATTTATATTTATATTTATATTTATGTTTATATTTATATTTATATTTATATTTATATTTATATTTATATTTATATTTATATTTATATTTATATTTATATTTATATTTATATTTATATTTTATATTTATATTTATATTTATATTTATATTTATATTTATATTTATATTTATATTTATATATTTATATTTATATTTATATTTATATTTATATTTATTTTATATTTATATTTATATTTATATTTATATTTATATTTATATTTATATTTATATTTATATTTATATTTATATTTATATTTATATTTATATTTATATATTTATATTTATATTTATATTTATATTTATTTATATTTATATTTATATTTATATTTATATTTATATTTATATTTATATTTATATTTATATTTATATTTATATTTATATTTATATTTATATTTATATTTATATTTATATTTATATTTATATTTATATTTATATTTATATTTATATTTATATTTATATTTATATTTATATTTATATTTATATTTATATTTATATTTATATTTATATTTATATTTATATTTATATTTATATTTATATTTATATTTATATTTATATTTATATTTATATTTATATTTATATTTATATTTATATTATATTTATATTTATATTTATATTTATATTTATATTTATATTTATATTTATATTTATATTTATATTTATATTTATATTTATATTTATATTTATTTTATATTTATATTTATATTTATATTTATATTTATATTTATATTTATATTTATATTTATATTTATATTTATATTTATATTTATATTTATATTTATATTTATATTTATATTTATATTTATATTTATATTTATATTTATATTTATATTTATATTTATATTTATATTTATATTTATATTTATATTTATATTTATATTTATATTTATATTTATATTTATATTTATATTTATATTTATATTTATATTTATATTTATATTTATATTTATATTTATATATATTTATATTTATATTTATATTTATATTTATATTTATATTTATATTTATATTTATATTTATATTTATATTTATATTTATATTTATTTATATTTATATTTATATTTATATTTATATTTATATTTATATTTATATTTATATTTATATTTATATTTATATTTATATTTATATTTATATTTATATTTATATTTATATTTATATTTATATTTATATTTATATTTATATTTATATTTATATTTATATTTATATTTATATTTATATTTATATTTATATTTATATATTTTATATTTATATTTATATTTATATATTTATATTTATATTTATTTTATATTTATATTTATATTTATATTTATATTTATATTTATATTTATATTTATATTATTTATATTTATATTTATATTTATATTTATATTTATATTTATATTTATATTTATATTTATATTTATATTTATATTTTATATTTATATTTATATTTATATTTATATTTATATTTATATTTATATTTATATTTATATTTATATTTATATTTATATTTATATTTATATTTATATTTATATTTATATTTATATTTATATTTATATTTATATTTATATTTATATTTATATTTATATTTATATTTATATTTATATTTATATTTATATTTATATTTATATTTATATTTATATTTATATTTATATTTATATTTATATTTATATTTATATTTATATTTATATTTATATTTATATTTATATTTATATTTATATTTATATTTATATTTATATTTATATTTATATTTATATTTATATATTTATATTTATGTTATATTTATATTTATATTTATATTTATATTTATATTTATATTTATATTTATATTTATATTTATATTTATATTTATATTTATATTTATATTTATATTTATATTTATATTTATATTTATATTTATATTTATATTATATTTATATTTATATTTATATTTATATTTATATTTATATTTATATTTATATTTATATTTATATTTATATTTATATTTATATTTATATATTTATATTTATATTTATATTTATATTTATATTTATATTTATATTTATATTTATATTTATATTTATATTTATATTTATATTTATATTTATATTTATATTTATATTTATATTTATATTTATATTTATATTTATATTTATATTTATATTTATTTATATTTATATTTATATTTATATTTATATTTATATTTATATTTATATTTATATTTATATTTATATTTATATTTATATTTATATTTATATTTATATTTATATTTATATTTATATTTATATTTATATTTATATTTATATTTATATTTATATTTATATTTATATTTATATTTATATTTATATTTATATTTATATTTATATTTATATTATTTATATTTATATTTATATTTTATATTTTATATTTATATTTATATTTATATTTATATTTATATTTATATTTATATTTATATTTATATTTATATTTATATTTATATTTATATTTATTATTTATATTTATATTTATATTTATATTTATATTTATATTTATATTTATATTTATGTTATATTTATATTTATATTTATATTTATATTTATATTTATATTTATATTTATATTTATATTTATATTTATATTTATATTTATATTTATATTTATGTTTGTTATATTTATATTTATATTTATATTTATATTTATATGTTTATATTTATATTTATATTTATATTTATATTTATATTTATATTTATATTTATATTTATATTTATATTTATATTTATATTTATATTTATATTTATATTTATATTTATATTTATATTTATATTTATATTTATATTTATATTTATATTTATATTTATATTTATATTTATATTTATATTTATATTTATATTTATATTTATATTTATATTTATATTTATATTTATATTTATATTTATATTTATATTTATATTTATATTTATATTTATATTTATATTTTATTTATTTTATATTTATATATTTATATTTATATTTATATTTATATTTATATTTATATTTATATTTATATATTATTTTATATTTATATTTATATTTATATTTATTTATATTTATATTTATATTTATATTTATATTTATATTTATATTTATATTTATATTTATGTTATATTTATATTTATATATTATATTTATATTTATATTTATATTTATATTTATATTTATATTTATATTTATATTTATATTTTTATATTTATATTTATATTTATATTTGCTATATTTATATTTATATTTATATTTATATTTATATTTATATTTATATTTATATTTATATTTATATTTATATTTATATTTATATTTATATTTATATTTATATTTATATTTATATTTATATTTATATTTATATTTATATTTATATTTATATTTATATTTATATTTATATTTATATTTATATTTATATTTATATTTATATTTATATTTATATTTATATTTATATTTATATTTATATTTATATTTATATTTATATTTATATTTATATTTATATTTTATTTATATTTATATTTATATTTATATTTATATTTATATTTATATTTATATTTATATTTATATTTATATTTATATTTATATTTATATTTATATTTATATTTATATTTATATTTATATTTATATTTATATTTATATTTATATTTATATTTATATTTATATTTATATTTATATTTATATTTATATTTATATTTATATTTATATTTATATTTATATTTTTATATTTATATTTATATTTATATATTTATATTTATATTTATATTTATATTTATAATTTATATTTATATTTATATTTATATTTATATTTATATTTATATTTATATTTATATTTATATTTTTTTATATTTATATTTATATTTATATTTATATTTATATTTATATTTATATTTATATTTATATTTATATTTATATTTATATTTATATTTATATTTATATTTATATTTATATTTATATTTATATTTATATTTATATTTATATTTATATTTATATTTATATTTATATTTATATTTATATTTATATTTATATTTATATTTATATTTATATTTATATTTATATTTATATTTATATTTATATTTATATTATATTTATATTTATATTTATATTTATTTATATTTATATTTATATTTATATTATATTTATATTTATATTTATATTTATATTTATATTTATATTTATATTTATATTTATATTTATATTTATATTTATATTTATATTTATATTTATATTTATATTTATATTTATATTTATATTTATATTTATATTTATATTTATATTTATATTTATATTTATATTTATATTTATATTTATATTTATATTTATATTTATATTTATATTTATATTTATATTTATATTTATATTTATATTTATATTTATATTTATATTTATATTTATATTTATATTTATATTTATATTTATATTTATATTTATATTTATATTTATATTTATATTTATATTTATATTTATATTTATATTTATATTTATATTTATATTTATATTTATATTTATATTTATATTTATATTTATATTTATATTTATATTTATATTTATATTTATATTTATATTTATATTTATATTTATATTTATATTTATATTTATATTTATATTTATATTTATATTTATATTTATATTTATATTTATATTTATATTTATATTTATATTTATATTTATATTTATATTTATATTTATATTTATATTTATATTTATATTTTATATATTTATATTTATATTTATATTTATTTATATTTATATTTATATATTTTATATTTATATTTATATTTATATTTATATTTATATTTATATTTATATTTATATTTATATTTATATTTATATTTATATTTATATTTATATTTATATTTATATTTATATTATATTTATATTTTATATTTATATTTATATTTATATTTATATTTATATTTATATTTATATTTATATTTATATTTATATTTATATTTATATTTATATTTATATTTATATTTATATTTATATTTATATTTATATTTATATTTATATTTATATTTATATTTATATTTATATTTATATTTATATTTATATTTATATTTATATTTATATTTATATTTATATTTATATTTATATTTATATTTATATTTATATTTATATTTATATTTATATTTATATTTATATTTATATTTATATTTATATTTATATTTATATTTATTTATTTATATTTATATTTATATTTATATTTATATTTATATTTATATTTATATTTATATTTATATATTTATATTTATATTTATATTTATATTTATATTTATATTTATATTTATATTTATATTTATATTTATATTTATATTTATATTTATATTTATATTTATATTTATATTTATATTTATATTTATATTTATATTTATATTTATATTTATATTTATATTTATATTTATGATTTATATTTATATTTATATTTATATTTATATTTATTTATATTTATATTTATATTTATATTTATATTTATATTTATAATTTATATTTATATTTATATTTATATTTATATTTATATTTATATTTATATTTATATTTATATTTATATTTATATTTATATTTATATTTATATTTATATTTATATTTATATTTATATTTATATTTATATTTATATTTATATTTATATTTATATTTATATTTATATTTATATTTATATTTATATTTATATTTATATTTATATTTATATTTATATTTATATTTATATTTATATTTATATTTATATTTATATTTATTTATATTTATATTTATATTTATATTTATATTTATATTTATATTTATATTTATATTTATATTTATATTTATATTTATATTTATATTTATATTTATATTTATATTTATATTTATATTTATATTTATATTTATATTTATATTTATATTTATATTTATATTTATATTTATATTTATATTTATATTTATATTTATATTTATATTTATATTTATATATTATATTTATATTTATATTTATTATTTATATTTATATTTATATTTATATTTATATTTATATTTATATTTATATTTATATTTATATTTATATTTATATTTATATTTATATTTATATTTATATTTATATTTATATTTATATTTATATTTATATTTATATTTATATTTATATTTTATATTTATATTTATATTTATATTTATATTTATATTTATATTTATATTTATATTTATATTTATATTTATATTTATATTTATATTTATATTTATATTTATATTTTATATTTATATTTATATTTATATTTATATTTATTATTTATATTTATATTTATATTTATATTTATATTTATATTTATATTTATATTTATATTTATATTTATATTTATATTTATATTTATATTTATATTTATATTTATATTTATATTTATATTTATATTTATATTTATATTTATATTTATATTTATATTTATATTTATATTTATATTTATATTTATATTTATATTTATATTATATTTATATTTATATTTATATTTATATTTATATTTATATTTATATTTATATTTATATTTATATTTATATTTATATTTATATTTATATATTTATATTTATATTTATATTTATATTTATATTTATATTTATATTTATATTTATATTTATATTTATATTTATATTTATATTTATATTTATATTTATATTTATATTTATATTTATATTTTATATTTATATTTATATTTATATTTATATTTATATTTATATTTATATTTATATTTTTATATTTATATTTATATTTATATTTATATTTATATTTATATTTATATTTATATTTATATTTATATTTATATTTATATTTATATTTATATTTATATTTATATTTATATTTATATTTATATTTATATTTATATTTATATTTATATTTATATTTATATTTATATTTATATTTATATTTATATTTATATTTTATATTTATATTTATATTTATATTTATATTTATATTTATATTTATATTTATATTTATATTTATATTTATATTTATATTTATATTTATATTTATATTTATATTTATATTTATATTTATATTTATATTTATATTTATATTTATATTTATATTTATATTTATATTTATATTTATATTTATATTTATATTTATATTTATATTTATATTTATATTTATATTTATATTTATATTTATATTTATATTTATATTTATATTTATATTTATATTTATATTTATATTTATATTTATATTTATATTTATATTTATATTTATATTTATATTTATATTTATATTTATATTTATATTTATATTTATATTTATATTTATATTTATATTTATATTTATATTTATATTTATATTTATATTTATATTTATATTTATATTTATATTTATATTTATATTTATATTTATATTTATATTTATATTTATATTTATATTTATATTTATATTTATATTTATATTTATATTTATATATTTATATTTATATTTATATTTATATTTATATTTATATTTATATTTATATTTATATTTATATTTATATTTTTATATTTATATTTATATTTATATTTATATTTATATTTATATTTATATTTATATTTATATTTATATTTATATTTAATATTTATATTTATATTTATATTTATATTTATATTTATATTTATATTTATATTTATATTTATATTTATATTTATATTTATATTTATATTTATATTTATATTTATATTTATATTTATATTTATTTATATTTATATTTATATTTATATTTATATTTATATTTATATTTATATTTATATTTATATTTATATTTATATTTATATTTATATTTATTTATATTTATATTTATATTTATATTTATATTTATATTTATATTTATATTTATATTTATATTTATATTTATATTTATATTTATATTTATATTTATATTTATATTTATATTTATATTTATATTTATATTTATATTTATATTTATATTTATATTTATATTTATATTTATATTTATATTTATATTTATATTTATATTTATATTTATATTTATATTTATATTTATATTTATATTTATATTTATATTTATATATTTATATTTATATTTATATTTATATTTATATTTATATTTATATTTATATTTATATTTATATTTATATTTATATTTATATTTATATTTATATTTATATTTATATTTATATTTATATTTATATTTATATTTATATTTATATTTATATTTATATTTATATTTATATTTATATATATATTTATATTTATATTTATATTTATATTTATATTTATATTTATATTTATATTTATATTTATATTTATATTTTATATTTATATTTATATTTATATTTATATTTATATTTATATTTATATTTATATTTATATTTATATTTATATTTATATTTATATTTATATTTATATTTATATTTATATTTATATTTATATTTATATTTATATTTATATTTATATTTATATTTATATTTATATTTATATTTATATTTATATTTATATTTATATTTATATTTATATTTATATTTATATTTATATTTATATTTATATTTATATTTATATTTATTATTTATATTTATATTTATATTTAATTTATATTTATATTTATATTTATATTTATATTTATATTTATATTTATATTTATATTTATATTTATATTTATATTTATATTTATATTTATATTTATATTTATATTTATATTTATATTTATATTTATATTTATATTTATATTTATATTTATATTTATATTTATATATATATTTTATATTTATATTTATATTTATATTTATATTTATATTTATATTTATATTTTATATTTATATTTATATTTATATTTATATTTATATTTATATTTATATTTATATTTATATTTATATTTATTATATTTATATTTATATTTTATATTTATATTTATATTTTATGTTTATATTTATATTTATATTTATATTTATATTTATATTTATATTTATATTTATATTTATATTTATATTTATATTTATATTTATATTTATATTTATATTTATATTTATATTTATATTTATATTTATATTTATATTTATATTTATATTTATATTTATATTTATATTTATATTTATATTTATATTTATATTTATATTTATATTTATATTTATATTTATATTTATATTTATATTTATATTTATATTTATATTTATATTTATATTTATATTTATATTTATATTTATATTTATATTTATATTTATATTTATATTTATATTTATATTTATATTTATATTTATATTTATATTTATATTTATATTTATATTTATATTTATATTTATATTTATATTTATATTTATATTTATATTTATATTTATATTTATATTTATATTTATATTTATATTTATATTTATATTTATATTTATATTTATATTTATATTTATATTTATATTTATATTTATATTTATATTTATATTTATATTTATATTTATATTTATATTTATATTTATTATTTGTATTTATATTTATATTTATATTTATATTTATATTTATATTTATATTTATATTTATATTTATATTTATATTTATATTTATATTTATATTTATATTTATATTTATATTTATATTTATATTTATATTTATATTTATATTTATATTTATATTTATATTTATATTTATATTTATATTTTATATTTATTTATATTTATATTTATATTTATATTTATATTTATATTTATATTTATATTTATATTTATATTTATATTTATATTTATATTTATATTTATATTTATATTTATATTTATATTTATATTTATATTTATATTTATATATTTATATTTATATTTATATTTATATTTATATTTATATTTATATTTATATTTATATTTATATTTATATTTATATTTATATTTATATTTATATTTATATTTATATTTATATTTATATTTATATTTATATTTATATTTATATTTATATTTATATTTATATTTATATTTATATTTATATTTATATTTATATTTATATTTATATTTATATTTATATTTATATTTATATTTATATTTATATTTATATTTATATTTATATTTATATTTATATTTATATTTATATTTATATTTATATTTATATTTATATTTATATTTATATTTATATTTATATTTATATTTATATTTATATTTATATTTATATTTATATTTATATTTATATTTATATTTATATTTATATTTATATTTATATTTATATTTATATTTATATTTATATTTATATTTATATTTATATTTATATTTATATTTATATTTATATTTATATTTATATTTATATTTATATTTATATTTATATTTATATTTATATTTATATTTATATTTATATTTATATTTATATTTATATTTATATTTATATTTATATTTATATTTATATTTATATTTATATTTATATTTATATTTATATTTATATTTATATTTATATTTATATTTATATTTATATTTATATTTATATTTATATTTATATTTATATTTATATTTATATTTATATTTATATTTATATTTATATTTATATTTATATTTATATTTATATTTATATTTATATTTATATTTATATTTATATTTATATTTATATTTATATTTATATTTATATTTTATATTTATATTTATATTTATATTTATATTTATATTTATATTTATATTTATATTTATATTTATATTTATATTTATATTTATATTTATATTTATATTTATATTTATATTTATATTTATATTTATATTTATATTTATATTTATATTTATATTTATATTTATATTTATATTTATATTTATATTTATATTTATATTTATATTTATATTTATATTTATATTTATGTTTATGTTTATATTTATATTTATATTTATATTTATATTTATATTTATATTTATATTTATATTTATATTTATATTTATATTTATATTTATATTTATATTTATATTTATATTTATATTTATATTTATATTTATATTTATATTTATATATTTATATTTATATTTATATTTATATTTATATTTATATTTATATTTATATTTATATTTATATTTATATTTATATTTATATTTTATAATTTATATTTATATTTGTATATTTATATTATATTTATATTTATATTTATATTTATATTTATATTTATATTTATATTTATATTTATATTTATATTTATATTTATATTTATATTTATATTTATATTTATATTTATATTTATATTTATATTTATATTTATATTTATATTTATATTTATATTTATATTTATATTTATATTTATATTTATATTTATATTTATATTTATATTTATATTTATATTTATATTTATATTTATATTTATATTTATATTTATATTTATATTTATATTTATATTTATATTTATATTTATATTTATATTTATATTTATGTTTATATTTATATTTATATTTATATTTATATTTATATTTATATTTATATTTATATTTATATTTATATTTATATTTATATTTATATTTATATTTATATTTATATTTATATTTATATTTATATTTATATTTATATTTATATTTATATTTATATTTATATTTATATTTATATTTATATTTATATTTATATTTATATTTATATTTATATTTATATTTATATTTATATTTATATTTATATTTATATTTATATTTATATTTATATTTATATTTATATTTATATTTATATTTATATTTATATTTATATTTATATTTATATTTATATTTATATTTATATTTATATTTATATTTATATTTATATTTATATTTATATTTATATTTATATTTATATTTATATTTATATTTATATTTATATTTATATTTATATTTATATTTATATTTATATTTATATTTATATTTATATTTATATTTATATTTATATTTATATTTATATTTATATTTATATTTATATTTATATTTATATTTATATTTATATTTATATTTATATTTATATTTATATTTATATTTATATTTATATTTATATTTATATTTATGTTTATATTTATATTTTATATTTTATATTTATATTTATATTTATATTTATATTTATATTTATATTTATATTTATATTTATATTTATATTTATATTTATATTTATATTTATATTTATATTTATATTTATATTTATATTTATATTTATGTTTATATTTATATTTATATTTATATTTATATTTATATTTATATTTATATTTATATTTATATTTATATATTTTTATATTTATATTTATATTTATATTTATATTTATATTTATATTTATATTTATATTTATATTTATATTTATATTTATATATTTATATTTATATTTATATTTATATTTATATTTATATTTATATTTATATTTATATTTATGTTTATATTTATATTTATATTTATATTTATATTTATATTTATATTTATATTTATATTTATATTTATATTTATATTTATATTTATATTTATATTTATATTTATATTTATATTTATATTTATATTTATATTTATATTTATATTTATATTTATATTATATTTATATTTATATTTATATTTATATTTATATTTATATTTATATTTATATTTATATTTATATTTATATTTATATTTATGTTTATATTTATATTTATATTTATATTTATATTTATATTTATATTTATATTTATATTTATATTTATATTTATATTTATATTTATATTTATATTTATATTTATATTTATATTTATATTTATATTTATATTTATATTTATATTTATATTTATATTTATATTTATATTTATATTTATATTTATATTTATATTTATATTTATATTTATATTTATATTTATATTTATATTTATATTTATATTTATATTTATATTTATATTTATATTTATATTTATATTTATATTTATATTTATATTTATATTTATATTTATATTTATATTTATATTTATATTTATATTTATATTTATATTTATATTTATATTTATATTTATATTTATATTTATATTTTATATTTATATTTATATTTATATTTATATTTATATTTATATTTATATTTATATTTATATTTATATTTATTTATATTTATATTTATATTTATTTATATTTATATTTATATTTATATTTATATTTATATTTATATTTATATTTATATTTATATTTATATTTATATTTATATTTATATTTATATTTATATTTATATTTATATTTATATTTATATTTATATTTATATTTATATTTATATTTATATTTATATTTATATTTATATTTATATTTATATTTATATTTATATTTATATTTATATTTATATTTATATTTATATTTATATTTATATTTATATTTATATTTATATTTATATTTATATTTATATTTATATTTATTTATATTTTATATTTATATTTATATTTATATTTATATTTATATTTATATTTATATTTATATTTATATTTATATTTATATTTATATTTATATTTATATTTATATTTATATTTATATTTATATTTATATTTATATTTATATTTATATTTATATTTATATTTATATTTATATTTATATTTATATTTATATTTATATTTATATTTATATTTATATTTATATTTATATTTATATTTATATTTATATTTATATTTATATTTATATTTATATTTATATTTATATTTATATTTATATTTATATTTATATTTATATTTATATTTATATTTATATTTATATTTATATTTATATTTATATTTATATTTATATTTATATTTATATTTATATTTATATTTATATTTATATTTATATTTATATTTATATTTATATTTATATTTATATTTATATTTATATTTATATTTATATTTATATTTATATTTATATTTATATTTATATTTATATTTATATTTATATTTATATTTATATTTATATTTATATTTATATTTATATTTATATTTATATTTATATTTATATTTATATTTATATTTAACTTCTTCTCCTTCTTCGCTCTGCACTCGGTGAATCGCTTTTAGTACTGACTTACAGTTGCCTAAACTTTTCGTTATTTTTTCTGCATTCTCATTGTCGGAAGGAAAAAAATGTTTCATACTTTACGCAGTAATCTCGCATATATTATGTGAATTCCAAATCAAGAGTAAATCGGAGAAAAAAGACATATTCAGTCTGTTTTTTGATGATTTAGCGCAAAACGTTACGGGATATTGTGACTTTTTCTGGGTATTAAATTTTTAATATTTTTAATATTTGTTATGTATTTTTGGTATTTTTATATAAAATGAAATTATTTGATTAATTCAAATTTATTGTCTAGGGGACTTAACATCGATTTGATAAAATTTACATAACTATAAATGTTTTTGGTACACAAATAAATTCACGTAGCTGCTTTCTGGTTTTTACAATCATAATTAAATGATTATTATATGTATATGTATATATATATATATATATATATATATACATATATATATTATATATATGTGTAAAACGGGGTTGACATTTGGTTAGTTATGGATATAAACAAAATTTAAAATTTTCTTAATTTTAATATTAAACATTAAATGAGACAATGAATTAAAGAAATAATTTAACTCGCGACGTTCCGACGCTGCGCGACTACGACTAAAGTGGCATACAACAGAGTGGCCATACGCTTACAGTCAGCTTCCTGACATTTCGTAGCGACCTCGCGCGAATCGTTGAAATAGTTATCAGCAAGGTCATCGTCATCATCAGTGTCATCAACTGGTATCTAGCACCACGGCTTTAGTTTGTCCGACGCATATACAGATTTGTAATGTCGCTGAGTTCGTTGGGCATTCGGCAAGTCTTCAATTAAATATATATGTGGTTGTACCTTTGCGGTGATAAACGGGCCTTTACAACGAGGCTCAAGTTTACGTGATGTGCCTGTACTGGTGGGTTCGTTTTCGGCCAAAACTAAGTCTCCTTCGCTGTAAACCGTCGGCTCGGCGTTTCTTGGCTTTTGCACGATGATCGTCGATTCGTGTTGCGGTATCGGCTCGAACCAGTTGCAACTCTTCGGTAGTCAGCACTTGTTCATCAGTACATTGGAACGCTTGTATTATGGAGTTCTGCAAAGTGTCTCGTGGCTCATAGCCATACAGGAGCTGAAAGGGAGAACAATTAGTGGTTTTATTGGTTATCGTATTAATGCTCCACTGGATTTGGTGCAGTTTCTCATCCCAGCGCTTATCATTATCCATTTGCTCGCGGAGTACGAACAGCATTAAGAACATGTTTGACATGATGTTCTCGACAGAACTTTTCAACGTCTTTTGTAGTCCCTTGGTCGGTCACGATTTTTTTTAGGCATCCCAACGTAGGTGCAAACATCTCGAAGAATTTCAATACCGTGCCTAGTTGCGGTGCTTCTAATGGCTCGTATTATGGTAAACTTTGTGAATGCATCAACAATTACCAGGATACGCTCGTTTCATTTGGAACTTCTCGAAAAGATCCTAGATGATCGATATGTACCGTAGCAAATGGTACTGTCTTAATGTTGTCGTAGTGGTATTGACCCTCTTGGCGACCTCCTCGTTCCTTATACAGGGCACAACCTACGCATGAACTTATGTAACCTTTAACATAATTTCGCATGTGGGGAAACCAGAATTGATTCATAATTCGGCTAATTGTTTTGTCGGTACTCATATGTCCTGCGCTGTCATGACATTCTACAAGAATGCGGTAGCGTAACTACTTGGGCACAACCCAAAGGTGCTTGTTATTATATTTGCAATATAGGCGACCTAGTTCAAGGACATACCTATCGTTCTCCGTAATCTTCTTAGCGATCATTTCGTTAGCAATTCGTTTTATCTTCTCGTCCTGCAGTTGTGTAGCAAACAACCAATCGGCTTCATCAATGACGGTCTTGAATATCTTTAAGTCAGCTTCTTCCATTGCACGCGAACTTCCATACGGTGCTCGGCTTAAGGCATCGACGTGTTCCATCCACGTACCTGAGCTATGTAGTATCTCAATATCGAATTCTTAAATGCGTAGCCACCATCTGGCAATTCGGGGTATCAGATTGCGTTTTTTTCATTGTCGTTTTTAGCGCATTGCAATCAGTTATGATTCGGATTTGTTTCCCATGGACATAATACTTGAATCGTTGCAGAGACTCGACAACAGCCAAAGCTTCAAACTCATAGCTGTGGAACTTCATTTCGCTGTATGTCGTCGATCGGCTTCAATAGGCAACTGGCTTCAACTGATCGCTTTCTTTTGGCAGTAGTACTCCAGCTAAGCAAACAGAACTATTTCGTGTTCTGCTCTGACGTCATAGCTAACAACAACTTTGAAATAGGGCGTTGTTTAAGTTTATTGAATGTCGTCTTGTTGTGGTTCCCATTTTAACGGCTGGTCTTTGCGTAGCAATTTGTGTAAGGGCTTGGAAAAAATGGCGTATCCGGGGATAAATTTTCGAAAGTATTCGCTAAGTCCTAAGAATTTACGGAAGTCCGAAACGTTGCATGGACGTGGAAACTCTGCAATGGCATTTATTTTGATTTCACCTGGACTTAGCCCTGTTGCGTGTAGTTGGTGTCCTAAGAATAAAATTCTCTGCTTGTACAATTCGCACTTATCAACGTTCAGGGTGAGGCCAAACTCTCGCAACACTCGTTAAACGAATTGCTGCTAATTAATATGTCGTCCATATAATGCAGCATATCTCCTCTTCGGACGCGTTTTTGAATCTCAGCCACCAATCGATTAAAAGACGCCGGAGTTACAATCCTGTGGCCGCGGGAGGAAAGCTTCCAAAAAAATAAAAAAAACAACTCAGCAGCTTGGGGTATGAAATGAGCATAAATCTCTTTATTACAAAAGTTAAATGCTTCTAGCAAATGCGCCTTCATCCGAGTTCGTATTGGCGATCTTCGTTCAATTTGCTCGGCTCTGAGTTTTTTGTTGCTGTGTCGGTGTTGTTTCCCTGTGGCCGGAGAGAGGGGGCATGTTAACTCCGGCGCGTTCTTTAACCCAAATGCATGCGTTTAAATTCAAACAGCCCGTCGATTGTAATGAATGCAGTAAACTTGCGACTTTCAGGTTATACTACGATCTGATAGTATTCGCTATTCAAATCCAACGTAGAAAAAAATTTGAATCGCTTCGCTTCGTGTAGACGTTTCTCAATGTTTGGCACAGGAAAGCTTTCCTTTTTGATCAACTTGTTTAAACGTCGGTAGTCAACACACAGTCGATCGCCGTTGACTTGGCGATAATATCGGATTGTATTTTGGCAATTGAAGCTTACCTCGGTTGACAAAGTACTCTTCAATAACGTCACGCATCTGTTTCATAGTTGCAAATTTTGTGGTCACAATGCTCTGTTGTAGCTCTCGGTGCTTCAGTCCAGCTCGGGCATATCGAATAATAGCAGACTTGTTTACATTGTAACGCTTTCCAAGGGCTGACATGCGAAAACAGTACTCCTTCATAGTTTCCTTAGATCGGCGAACAGCATTTGACATCGTATAGCTAATATCGGCTTCGTCCGGTGTCGAGCCAAACTCATCTCGAATAGTTTGAAAATTCCCTCCATGTAGTGTGTAGAACTGGAGGCGCATACAGCTACATTCTGGCAGCTCCCTTTAGACGAATATAAATGGCAAGCAAGATAAGATTTTCATCCCATTGATAGGCATCTATCACTCGATTTATTCGGTCGATGAATTGATTCACAGAAATATCATTCTCATCCGTTGGATCGTACTCTGGCAAGGTATTAGCGATTTCCTTCACCGATGCATGTCGTGTAGTCGTGCTATGTATTACTTCAGCTGTTGGTCTCGATGGTACAGGTATTACGTTAGCTGCACCCGCTTGGGCATCTTGCGTTGCATTTACAGTACTTTGCGTACGAATAAAGTTTGCCATCATCTCACGAAGTTCGCTCATGTCTATTTTTGTAAGCTTACGTTATTGTTATTACGTTATTGTATATATATATATTTATATATACGGCAGATGTATATATATATATATATATATATATATATATATATATATATATATATATATATATATATATATATATATATATATATATATAAATATATATATATATGTATATATATAGTTTCGATATAACAGCGTACCCTTCTCGCGGCAACAACATTTAACCCATCGATAGTTTTGATTGTTTACTTTAAATGCTCTTTTTATACCATGTCACCAATATAAATGGTCAAAAATTGTATACTTACTTTATGCAAATGTATGTAAAGCGCAAAACTAGGCGTGCCACACCCCACAAAGTATATATATTCTGGCTCAAGATCACTATTAATGTCGATTTAGCCATGTCTGTCTGTCTGGCTGTCTTACTATCTGTATGAACGCACGGATCTCAGCTTTTATAAAAGCTACAGACACCAAATTCAATGTGAAGGTGTATAAAAATCATACGCATAACGAGTTTATTTAAAATTTTGGATGCCACGTGCCATCTACATGTGAAAGCTACATAGCTTTTCACATGCTACGGCTGAAACGAACCATCGTGACGATGACGTCACGACTCGCAGCACAGGCGCAAATTGTGGAAGTACGGAAAACGGAAACATGGATAACTTCTGTGTTTATCGTCCGATTGGATTGTAATTTGGGAAATATATATATATGTATATATATAGTTTCGATATAACAGCGTACCCTTCTCGCGGCAACAACATTTAACCCATCGATAGTTTTGATTGTTTACTTTAAATGCTCTTTTTATACCATGTCACCAATATAAATGGTCAAAAATTGTATACTTACTTTATGCAAATGTATGTAAAGCGCAAAACTAGGCGTGCCACACCCCACAAAGTATATATATTCTGGCTCAAGATCACTATTAATGTCGATTTAGCCATGTCTGTCTGTCTGGCTGTCTTACTATCTGTATGAACGCACGGATCTCAGCTTTTATAAAAGCTACAGACACCAAATTCAATGTGAAGGTGTATAAAAATCATACGCATAACGAGTTTATTTAAAATTTTGGATGCCACGTGCCATCTACATGTGAAAGCTACATAGCTTTTCACATGCTACGGCTGAAACGAACCATCGTGACGATGACGTCACGACTCGCAGCACAGGCGCAAATTGTGGAAGTACGGAAAACGGAAACATGGATAACTTCTGTGTTTATCGTCCGATTGGATTGTAATTTGGGAAATAGATTTATATTGCAATTATTTATGTTTATAAGCAGAAAGCTGTAACTTCAATAGTCTCCTGATAATCGAAAATTATCGATTTGCGTGCGCGGTGGGCGTGGCATCAAAAATTGAAAATAAACTCGATTTACCTATGGTATACAGGAACCTTCCTGTGAAATATGGTGTCTCTAGCTTTTGTAATAGCTGAGATCTAGACGTTCAAACGGACAGACGGACAGGCAGACAGACAGACAGACGGACATGGCTCAATCGACTCAGCTAGTGATCCTGAGTCAGAATATATATACTTTGTGGGGTCTGCCACGCCTCCTTCTGCCTCTTACATACATTTGAATAAACTTAGTATACCATTTTTGACCATTTTCAATGGTCGAATGGTATAATAAAATATAAGACACATTGAAACTTGATTTTCTGAAGACCTTAAATTCAAGTTTTTCAACAATTTAAATATTTTCTATTAAAAAGAAAATATACACATTTCCTTGTTTAGAGCCCTTATGTAATATTCTCTAATCAGATCTTGAAAGTTGCCACACTCCTAATTGCGGTTTAATATATCATTCTTTCTACATATAGCTAGCGAACTCAGTACTCGATAGGCTGTTGCAAGGTGGCAACAAATTGGTGCCAGTTTTGGCCATTTGCTTAGTCCGCCGTGAGGAAGCAGCAGCACTTTACATAAAAGGACATAATAAATATCTGCAAAATTCAACACGAAAATAATGCTGAGCCTCAAACAAACACATACACATGCAAGCACATACACACACACACACGCAAGGCGAAATATTTCTGCTACGTTGGAAATCTTTCTCTATCTTTTTTTCACTTTTTCGTTACACTTTTGAAGTTTTTGCATTTGATGGCAAAGCAGAGTAAGTGTTACTATTACCCAAAGTGGTATTCAATATCTGCTGTTGCCTTGACCTGCTGTTCTTGTTGCTGTTGCTGTCAGTCTCAATGCTGTTGTTGCTTCTGTCAGTCACAGTTATTGGCTTATGCAGCTGAAAGTGAAATGTTTGCCAAAAGCTGGTTTCAACAGTTTAACCAAAAAAAAATGTTTCACATATTTAGAATAAAATATATATATTTTATTTATTGCTTTAAGATGCTTCTGCTGCTGCCGTTGCCGTCGAATCTGTCAATATATGAAAACTTGTCGATAGCGATAAAAGCAATTTGCCGCATAGATGGCAGAGAAAAGTAGGAAGATTGCAGTGCCGGGAGAAATTGGCCTCGTTTTTGGCACAGAAATTGCATAATAAAATACCTTTTCTGCTCGTATGTGCACAAGGGAAACAAGAGGACAGTCAGAAGAGATTGTGACACAAAGTTATGACATTGATGAAATGGAAACGACATAGACGGGTTGCAGGGGGACAGCAGCTGGCGCAGGAACGGGGTCGATACCCACGTTTATGATGATGATAAGCCGCTGACGGAGCGTGCTGTAGGAACACCAGTAACAGGAATACCATATCATGGCAGCGCGTTTCCATGGTCGCTAGCTGGCAACGTTGAAAAAAAACAGATTTCTCTCCGTTTTCGTGGCACTTCTTAGTTCCCTTTTTATACCATTCGATCATTGAAAATTGTCAAAAATGGTATACAAAGTTTGTGCAAATATATGTAACAGGCAGAAGGAGGCGAGGCAGACTCTACAAAGTTTATTTCGAATTCTCTTCGTCTCCCATTAGAGCGCAGCGCGTTTCGAACTATTCACAGGCGATCACTCAAGCATACTGTCCTGCTCGTTTTCTAACAGCCTATACGAAAACTCGAACCACACTCGGCGGCAACGTCGCGACGCATCGTCGTGCAACTAGACAGGCGACGCGTCGTTGTCGCCCCGCTCCAACGGTACTTGCAGAAAAACGACGGACAACCACAATGCAAAGACGCAAAACATAATATGATGAAATAATTCAAGTTCATGAATAATCTTTATACTCCGACACGGCCATCCTGACTCTAACACGACCTCGTGTTCCATTCAATTGTCTTTTTATAATTTTATTATTATTTATTTGTTTTTTTTTTTATAAACAAAAGATTTAATATTTCCATTTCAATTCGTATAAAGTTATCAAGTTAATTTCACAAAACAGTATCAAGCCTTCTTAACCAGAATCTTTACATAATTCTTACTATAATGTAATTTTTAACAAAATCAATTATTCTTCTTCATTTAACATTACAAACTCAATGCCCCACACGCCATGATCAAAACAAACATCAGTTTGTTTTGCACTTGTGCTTGCATTATTTATCTGGTCTTGTTACTCTGCCATTTTCTTTGGCCAGCAGTAAATCTTTCATCACCTTTATTGGTGTGCTTCACTTTCTTCAGTGGCTTCAACATTTTCATTTTCGCTCTCTTCACACACATTCAACTCCTCGGGCACTTGCCCCTCTGGCATTTTACTCAAATCTTCATGTGCATATTTATAATTTCTTTTATTGGTTAAGGACTTTAAAGTGTACCTGTCACCTTCCAGAACCTGTATTATTTCAAAAGGCCCCTTGATTTTTGGACTCAACTTGGTTTGATGCCTCTCTTCGCTTTTAAGTAGCACAAAATCTCCTACTTTGTGTCTAAGAACTTTTGCCTTATTTTTATCAAATCGTTCTTTGTCATAAATTGCCGTGGCTAAAACATTCTTTTCAGCTTGTGCTCTTACATTTGACAGATCAACATCATTTTCTATGTCACCAGGTGTAAGTAATCCTAATGGGCGTGCTACCTTTCCCAATAACATTTCAAGAGGACTTGCCTTCGTCACACGGTTAGTTGTACAATTGATTGCCAACTGCACCTCCCCTAACACGTCCTGCCAAGACTGCGTTCCAGTTTCAACCGCCGTTAACATATTTTTCAAGGTGCTCATGGTTCGTTCAACTTGACCATTAGCTCGGCTAGCCCCGGTGGCAATCAAATGCAAGTTTATTTTCTGATCTGAACAGAATTGACTAAACTTTGCACCTGTAAAACACCTTCCCTGGTCAGCTATTATTCGGTTTGGTACTCCAAACAACGAAACGGCCGATTGAACAGCTTTTATGCAACTCTCACTGCCTAATTTAAGGCTATGACTAAGATAGACATACTTGGTAAAAGCGTCTACTTGAACAATAACATACTCCTTCTGGTCACTCTTGCCACTTAATTTCCCTGTTATATCGATGTGGATAGTGTGCCAAGGAATATTGACTTTTGGGATTGGATGCAATTCGGCCTGAATTTTTCCTGAGTTTGATTTGGACATTTTGCATGTGATACAATTGTCAACAATTTTTCTAACATATTTTGACATATTGTCAAACCAATAAAAATCGTAAGCTTTATCTAGTGTCTTTTCCCAACCTAAATGCATTATTGACTCATGCACCTGGTTTATAACAGACCATTTGATGGAACGCGGTATCACTGGTAAACAGCGTGTTCTGCCATTTCTCTGTATTTTTCGGTAAAGAACTTCTGCCCTTAGTTCATAGGTTTTCGTAATATCTTTAGCAAGAGAACAATCTTTTAATTTGCTCACGATTTCGGCTATGTCCGAGTCTCGACGCTGTTCAGCAATGAGCCAGTTGCTTGAAATTTCGGCCAAGTTAACTCTCTTCTCTTCAATCACCTTTACAGCAATAGTAGACTTCGGTGAGATAGGATTTCTTGACAAAAAGTCAACATGTGCCATTCTTTTCCCTTCTCTATACTGAATTTCAAATGTAAATGATTGCAAATAAGCCCACCAACGTTGGGCTCTAGGGGTCAAATCTTGTTTATTTCTTGACGCCTTTAAAGAGTTACAGTCAGTGAAAATAGTAAAGTTGCTACCCAACAAATAATGCCGAAAATATTTGATGGAGTTTACAACAGCTAAAGTTTCCAGCTCGTACGAGTTGTATCTTGACTCTGCAGGTGTAGTAGCTCTGCTATAGTATTCTATTACCTGGGGCTTGTCGTTAATTTTGTGTAATAAAATTGCACCATATCCACTGCAACTTGCATCCGTATGCAACTCAATTGGATATTTTGGGTCAAAAATAACAAGGACTGGTTTATCAGTAAGAGTAAAAATAACCTTTTTCCGTATCTGTTCATGTTCCGCTTCCCAAATAAATTTATTTTTGTCTGACGTTAAAAAATATAACGGTTTCATCAACCGTGAAAATCCCTTAATAAACTGTTTGAAATAAGTTGCTAATCCAATAAATTGCCTAAGCAATGTGACTGACTTTGGAAGCGGAAGAGCAGTCAACGCAACAATTTTCTGAGGGTTTGGGCGAATTTCGCCAGCACTAACATTGTAGCCTAAATATTGAACCGATGTTTTCAAGAAGGAACACTTCGTAATGTTGAATGAAAACCCGGCCTCTGTCAGAACATCTAGAACAATTTGTAATCTTTCTAACGCCTCACATTGTGTTGATGCAGTTATCATGATGTCGTCCATATGGACGATAACATAAGAACTTGCAAGATCCCCGAGCGCTTGCATCACTAAACGTTGAAATACCGGCGGCGCATTTTTAAGCCCGAAAGGAATAGATAAAAACTCATCGGGTGTCACAAAGGCTGTATACTCAATTGAATCCGCATTTAAGGGAATTCGGTAGTAACCACTAGCCATATCTAAACATGTAAAATAATAAGCTCCTCGAAGTCTACTTATTTGATCCTGTATAAGTGGCAGAGGGTATTTATCAGCGACTGTGTTTGAATTTAACTCCCTATAGTCAACACAAAGCCTATCCGAACCATTTTTTTTCTTTACCAGCAATATAGGGCTTGCATAAGGTGAACAGCTTGGTCTAATTATATTGCATTTCAGCAATTCGTCAATTTTTTCTCGAACTAAATCTCGCTCGCATGGGCTTAATCGATATGGCCTTCTTTGAACTGTCTTTCTTGGATCAATTAATCTTATTTTCATTTCGCCAACTTTAACCTTAGTACATGGGATACCCTTTATAAGAGAATTTGAGTACTTTGCCAACAATGAATGTAGTTTTATTTTATCTTGTTCATCAAGTTCAGTATCAATATCGGCTGAATCACTGCTGGTATACAAATTAATTATTTTGATTCTCGAAATTTTAAATTGGTTTGACGAAATGACAATATCAAAACCCTGATTTAATATTTCGCGACCAATAACAATATCGTTCTGCACATGATCATCGCCTATTACATAAAACAAAATTTCAATGCAATAATCGTCAATTTTTACGTTACTTAAAACCTGTACAGTACTACATATTCCATTACTGCCTATGCCTTTTAACATAACAATATTATTAAATCTTTTACCAGAAAATTTAGTACTTAGCTTTTCTTTCAGCAGCGAGCATTCAGCTCCAGAATTAAACGTGATTTCGAAAATTTGGCCTCTATGATTTAAGAATCCCTTAGGTACTGCAACACTGCACTGCTCCACTCGCTTTTCTCGGTTGGATGTTTTGCTCCCATCAGCTTCCTTCTTTGCACATTGGGTAGATATGTGACCCTGTTCACCGCACTTGTAGCAAGTTACACTTGATTTTCCGCGTTGATGACCATCGTGTCTGTCATGTCGTTCTTTGTCGTTGGCAAACTGATTTTGTTGTTTCCTAAATCTGCATTCAATCATTTTGTGTCCGAATTTTCCGCAGAAATGACACTCCATAGATGACTGCTTTTGCCGTTAAGAATAAGTTTCTGTTTGTTGCTCCGTGGAACCATTTTTCCGTTTATTAAAAGTGAACGCTTTTAATTCGGACTGTAAATCGCCTCTGGTTCGAACATTTAATGTAAAACTTAAACGCTGCAAACGGTTATCAACATTTGCCAGCAACGCGAGAATGTGTCCGTCAATTTCTTCCGTTTCTATTTGGCGCCGTTTCGTCGTTAGTTCTGTTACCATGCGGCTTGCATGGACTGCAAGACATTTGCCGTCAGTCGGTCGTTTAGACAACATACTTAGAAACATGGCGGCTGGTGTTTCTATAGTGTCAAAGCGATGGATAAACAGTTCTTTAAACTCGAGCCAGGTCATTTCAGCGTAACACACTTGGGAGAGCCATTGCGAAGCGCTGCCCTCTAGTGCTTAACTTAATGCCACTACCACGATGAAGCGATTGCGCCTGCCTTGTCTGGGTTGAATTTGGGTAGTTGCACCGCTTTACTTTGCCGCATCAGATGCCGTTGTTTGTATGGCCCGCACAAGTTCAATTAAATTTTTATTTTGTAGTTCCATAATAGTACGCCATGGTCCATCTACTGTTGAAGGTATAGGGCCCGATCCCACTTCTGATGTCGAATTGATGTCGTCTCCCATTAGAGCGCAGCGCGTTTCGAACTATTCACAGGCGATCACTCAAACATACTCCCCTGCTCGTTTTCTAACAGCTTATACGAAAACTCGAACCACACTCGGCGGCAACATCGCGACGCATCGTCGTGCAACTAGACAGGCGACGCGTCGTTGTCGCCCCGCTCCAACGGTACTTGCAAGAAAACGACGGACAACCACAATGCAAAGACGCAAAACATAATATGATGAAATAATTCAAGTTCATGCATAATCTTTATACTCCGACATATATATATTCTGACTCAGGATCACCAGCCGAGTCATTGAGCCATGTCCGTCTGTCTGTCCGTTTGAACGTCTAGATCTCAGCTATTATAAAACCTAGAGTCACCAAATTTCGCATGAAGGGTTCTGTATACCACACGCTGATTGAGTTTATTTTCAAGTTTTGATGCCACGCCCACCGCTCACGCAAATCCATAATTTACGATTATCAGGAGAAGTATTAAAGTTACAGCTTTCTGCTGGTATGAACATAGATAATTACAATGTGAATCTATTCTTAAAATTACAATCCGATCGAACAATAAACACAAAAGATATTCATCTAAAAGTTTTCCATAGTTACACTGCTTGCGCCTTTGCAGCATATCGTGACGTCATCGTCACGATGCTTTGTTTCAGCCGTAGCGTGTGTACAGCTGATTGCTATGTTTTCACATGTAGATGGCGCTATTCAAAGATAGATCTAATTTAAACAATTGGTGGCGGATGAACTTGTGCAGAGTGGTATCTAATGGGTAGAAAAAAAGGCCGTCCCAGCAATGCAGTCAAGTTACATTGCAGAGGTCTAGGCAAACGAGTAGTATCATGCATAATGTAACATTGCCCTACCATCACCTCCTTGTTGGGCCTATCTGTTGCGTGTAGATTTTTAAATTTTCGCTATAAACTCTAAATTAATGGATGCATCAAAAAGCCTATTATGTAATATATTTCTTTATTTATTATGTTGTTAAATGACATTAATAGGATAAGAGAATTATCAACTAGATTTACTTTAAGCACACTGAAGTATTGTCACTCTCTAGTTTTATGTATATAAAAAAATTATCTATATTCTGCGAATCCTTTAAATTTTAATAAAATTGAAAACCAATTTATGTAAAGTATTTTTATCGTGCTAAAAACAATTATTTGTGATAAACATAGAAAGCTTATAATAAGTTAAAAATTTCGTTTATTTTAGCCGGTGCGAGATCAGGGCCAAAATTAGGCGGCTTTAATCTTAAAAAAGAAAAGCATTTTTAAACTAATATATGAAAACGCATGTCTTTAAAGAGATTTAAGGGTCTTATGTTATTTTATATGACTTTATAAATCCTATTAGCAGCAAAATCGTAGCCAATAATAATTGCATTAACTTTTTTTTGCATACTATACAAATTTATTTATTTATATTTTACTTTTCTCAACATTTGTTTACCGTAAAAATCACTTTGTTGAAAGATTAGGCAACTCATTGCTGATTTCCCAAGCCTTAGCCTGTCTGCAATCCCTAAGATTCTAAGACATTGCCACAGCCCTCTCCCTCCAGTCCTGCTGGCATTGCATACATTCCCTAATTTGACTCAACTCGCAGACCCAAGGCAAGGCGAGCTATGTCGAGTCGAGTCAAGTCGTCACAGAATTTGAATGCCAATGCAGAAGGGGGCTCCGTCATTCCTTTATATGTGACATAGTTTGACAGATACACAAGAGAAGTGATGAGAGGATGGCGAGGGACGAAGAAAGAAAAATAATAAAACGTTACGAGTAGCAAATACACAAAAGTAATAAAATACTTTATTCTAGCCCCACAAAATGCACGAAATATTCGAAGCAGGCTGTAAAACTAAAATTTTTTACACATATGCAAAAATAAATTTCGTTTAAATTTAAAATGGAAAGTCACAGGGAATTTACTCAAGAAGACCAAGGAAGCCGCAGGCCGCAGAGGAAGTTAAATATTCATTAGCGCGTAGATCTAGCACATAGCAATGCCATGGGTTGGGCAACTAATGGCAACGTCAATCTAACGGCAGCTAATAGGATGCGAGCGGCACTTCAACTATCTCTCCTTGGCACATAATCCACTCTAATCAATAAATGAGCTCTTTATGTAGCTTCAAGAAGTTAATTTGATGAAACCACAGCCAGACGCCTCAGTTTGTTATGTACGTGTCACTGTGGGCGGGTGTGCGTTGGAGTGGCAGTGCCACACATACATCACTTGTCTGCTAGTCTGAATGCCCCTGCTTATCCCGATGCGCCAACTGTTTTGTAGCTGATTTTCAGCGCAGTTCATCAATCAAATCAGTGGCTGTTAGTCAAACAGTCATGTGATTTGATTGATTCACGGTAAAAATCCGTACTCAAACAGAGTACCCCCCTCTTCCTGTCGCCTCTAATGGTGGCAATGAGCAGCAAGCATGCCGAGCAGCCTTGTCGCCGCCATTTTCAGACCGCATTTAGTGTCGCTGCCATCGCATTATTATGCCTCAGCAGCCGCAAAGGCAGAACGAGCAGCAGCAGCAGCAACAGAAGCAGTTTCTGGCGGTGACTGAAGCTGTGCACGTAGCAAGTGCAGTAAGTGGGCAAACAATGTTTTAACCGCATTTGTCACTTGCATTGATTATCAAGTGCGTCTGGCGTCATCAGCAATCGATAAGCTTGCCCCAGTCTCAGCTTAAGCTGCGTCTTCGTCATCTACAACTTTTCTCTATCGCATTGTTTCCCACTCTCTCCGTGTCTCTATCCTCTTTCTGTCAGGAACAGCTACTTAATCAAATTCTTACTCAGTAGGGGTATTCATTTGTCACTCTTTGAGAAGCGGCAGCTGCCTTATAGACTATTCCAACAAGACGCGCAGGCAACTTGGGGGAACATATGCAATTTTAACTGCTCTCCGGTTGGCATTTGGTTTACAGAATTGTTACGAGCGTCAAATTGCCCAATTTTATGTTCAATCAATAAATTTTGGTGCTGGCTTTAAGATACGAGGCTACATGTTAGCTGCCTCAATTTATTTGATATTCATGCAACATTAACATGGATTTTTATTAGTATCATTTTTTTAAAAGGCTTCTTGCCACTCATTTGCTGGGCTGCCCTCTTTGCCTTGTCTGCCCCCATCCTTACCAACTAATAAAAAACACACGAATACTTTGTACAGACAGTTTGCCTATAGACAGTACGACAGACCATACTTTACGGAGAGAACCGGGGGCTAAGGCTACTAAGGGCTTAGCACTGGCTAAGCGAATTTATATTTGACCAACAGTTTGCTATAAAAAAACAAACAAGTAAGAAAGCTACAGTCGAGTGTGCTCGACTGTAATATACCCGCTACCCAGCTGCTCATACATAATTTATTTGCAGAACAAACAAGTAAGAAAGCTACATTCGAGTGTGCTCGACTGTAATATACCCGCTACCCAGCTGCTCGAACATCAAAATTATTTGCGGAACAATAAAGAACGGCTACAATCATATTTTGACCGTAAAAGGGCATGGACTTACAATATTTATGCAAAGTCAAAATCTAAAATAAACAAGTAAGAAAGCTACATTCGAGTGTGCTCGACTGTAATATACCCGCTACCCAGCTGCTCGTACATCATTTATTTGCGGAACAAAAAAAAAAAGGCTACAATCATATTTTGACCGTAAAAGGCTATGGACTTACAATATTTATGCAAAGTCAAAATCTAAAATAAAAAAAAACATTTTTGCACACATTTAATTTTTGATGCGGGCGGGACTCGAACCCGTAAATGCATAATAGTACTGTTCGTTTTGCAGTCCACAACTTAACCCATTTCACCACCGTACACGCACACACGATTCGGCACAATGCTGCAAGCAGCGCTGCCGGCAGCGCTGCTTACAGCTATGCAAAACGTTAAGCTGAATAGCTTCTGTGTTTATTATCCGATTGTTACCAAATTCAAATTTCAGAGATCATCTGGCTAGCTATAGTTATCATGTAAACCGAAAATGAACAATATGGCATCAAAATTGCGCTTGTAATCAATGTTTTTTCGATTTACGGGGGCGGAAGGGGGCGTGGCCGAAATCCAAAATAAACTTGATCAGCGTGCAATAATAACACATATTGTCACCAAATTTGGTAGTCCTAGCTCTTATAATAGCTGAGATCTAGATTTTCACACGGACAGACAGACGGACAGACGGACATGGCTATATCGACTCGGCTGTTGATCCTGAGCCAGAATATATATACTTTATGGGGTCGGAGGTGTCTCCTTCTGCCTGTTACATACATTTTCGGTTTGAACAAAGTTATAATACCCTTCTACTCTATGAGTAGCGGGTATAACAACACATATTTGCCATTTGGTTAAAAAATTGAAACTAAGCTCTGGGCAGCCATTTCTAGCAGCGCCGCCATGCCTTTTTATACCACTCCACCACTAAAAATGGTCAAAAATGGTATACTAAGTTTGTGCAAATGTACGTAACAGGCAGCACAAGGCGCGGCAGACCCCACAAAGTATATATATTCTCATGACTCATGATCACTAGCCGAGTCGGAGTTCAGTTTCGCAGTTGCGAAAAGCCGGACGCGTTTTTGGTGCAGTGACACAGTTTAGTTTAACAAACTTACGGACAAGTCCACAACTGTGGCACAAAGTGTAATAAACATTAACATAATCAAATGAAGTGTTGGCAAGTGAAAGTGTGGCGTCGTTTTTCTTTACTTGGTGAGGCTGGCTCAAGCCTCACTGAAAAACTTCACGAGGCGATCAGCTGAGTGCTTTAAGCTGTAAGAGCTTTAAGCCCTGGCTGGTTCGTGTCCCCGGTACACTACTACTTTCAAGGCGTGATCTTTAAGCTCCATCTGGATCGTGTCTTAGATACTCTGCCGCTAGAACTTTAAGCTTCTAGCTGGTTCGAGCCGTCGCTAAGCATTTTTTGAAAATGGATAACGGTTCACAGCAGAAATCTATCGATTATGAGTCGATGGACCAAATTGCTGGCGCGGGCCCAAAAGAGATACGGGAGCAAATGAAGAAGAACTGGCAAAGTGAAGATCCAGCCTTCGCTACTACCAGTATTTCAAACACCTACTCCAGTTCGACCTTCACACTGACCTCCACCAGCTCGACTATCTCGTCCTCGTACATCTTTACCTCCTCCTTGAGCGGCAACGTACGCTCTACTGCTGCCAGTGCAACTCACAACAGTGCATCTGTCAGCTCAATCGCGAAGCCACAATCTGCCACCGGCTGGCAGGATATCTCCTTTAAATCTAGAAATGGAGGAATCAAAAAGAGAGCAGGCGCAGTCCTCTCCCCTAAAATGGTAAAAAAGGTGGCATCTGATAAGCCGGCAAAAATCTCTGCCAATTGCTTCCAAGCCCTAAGCGACGAGGAAGATATGGTCCAGGGCGAGGTATCTTCGAGTGACGACGACGAGCCATGCGTCTCGAAAACCCCCCACAACCATGCCGCAAGGAAAGCAGGATCAAAACAACAGCTGAAAGGTGCTCACCAAACTGTACCAGCCGCCCCGAAATCAAACCGTCATTCTAAGGTGCCTAGAATGATGTTTCCCAATGTGGTGAACTTCACAGCATTTCGCAGCGAGCAGGACGCCCTTGTAGGAGACTCGTATACAATTAAGGCCTTAAATTCAGGAGAATGCGCTGTTCAGTGCAACACCCCGATAGCTACAGGCTGGTGGCCCGGCACTTTCTCGACAATGGATCCCTATTTCATCACCATCAGCTACCGGAGGACCGACCCTACAAAATAGTCATGCGCAATATTCACCACGGAGTCACATCGGAGGATATCATCGCAACCCTCAAGAACGAAGGACATAACGTTGTACGGATTTATACCCCGCGCAACAAGGCAACCTTTTTTCCTCTGAATATGAGGTTCATTGACCTCAAAAAGGCGGAGAACAACAATCATGTAAAGGGCATACCGGTTGTCTGCAGGCACAGGGTAACATGGGAGAAACCCAGGTGCCAAGGCTATGGTCATACCAAGGCATATTGTTCTCGGCACTATATATTCAGCGAATGCGGAGACAATCACCCCACTGCAAAGTGTAAGCTGGAACAGGACGAGGCCAGATTCTGCTTTCACTGTGTCGGTCCCCATGCAGCCAACTTTAAAGGTTGCAAAAAGTACCTGCTAGAGGCTTTTAACCGCAAACACCAACGGAAGGTCAATGAACCCTCTGTTTCTGGTCCTGCAAGAGGAGCACACCTACCCAGTCCACCAGCCCACATGTCTGGAAAGCCTTCATTTGCGAATATTGTCAGAGGAAGTCAGCCCGTCGCCAAGCCTGTCGCCACTGTTCCCCATGCAAGCGCTAATCTAGAGTCCAAGCTGGATCAGCTGTTTACTAGGCTTGACAGGATGATGTCACTAGTTGAAACGCTAATGCAACTGCTCCTGCAAACTCGCACCTTCCCTTCTGCTGCTCAAAATGGGTTCTCTTAAGGTAGCAGCTTGGAATGCCAATGGGGCCTCCTCGAAGACCAATGAGATTCTCGCCTTTATCGAGCTTCACGAAATTGACATCCTCCTGCTGTCGGAAACCTATTTCGTTTCCCGGTCCACCTTCAGAGTTCCTGGCTTTACCCTCTACACTGCCAACCACCCGGATGACAGCCAACGCGGAGGTGCGGAGATACTTATTAGATCACTCATCTCCAATCAACCCTTCTCCACCCTGTCGGAAAATCACATCCAGGCAGCAGTTATCCAGCTGACGGCAAGCAGGGGTACCTTTAACATTGCCTCAGTATACTGCCCTCCTAACCTCAGGTGGATGGAGGCTGACGTTGAGCTGATCATCGCTCAATTTGGCACAAAGTTCCTTGCGGCAGGTGATTGGAACGCAAAGCACAGATGGTGGGGAAACTACAGGATGTGCACTAAAGGCAGGGTGCTTTTCTCTGCTCTGGCGGGCGAAGGTATCGACATCGTTGCAAGTGGAGAAGCTACTTGCTATCCCTATCGAGCAAGTGCCACTCCAAGGGCCGATTTCGGGATCTCCAAGGAATTCACACAGCAAGAAACCAACGTGCAAATACTAACAGAACTGTCATCTGAGCATCTCCCCCTGCTGTTTGAGCTGGATGAAGACGCGCAGCTATTCAAAGGTGTCACAAAAATGCTGTCACCTACTACAAATATTGTGACCTTCAAGGAGCTCATCAAAGCCACAGTAGATCTCAACATCCCCATTGAAACCTGCAATAGTCTGGAAGCGTATGTAGATTAACTCGCAGCTACAATCGCGGAAGCAGCACGGAGGGCCACACCACCCCCACACCAAGCTCGTCACACGACCGCAAGGAGGGCTCCCATCTTGAGCTTGGAGGCTAGGGAGCTGCTCTCCCCCAAAAGGCGCCTCATGAGACGGTACATCGGAACAGGAGATCCTAGCATCAAGCAGCTATACTCTAGCACCACTAACAGACTGCACCGTTTGCTAGCCAGGACCCGACGAGAAAATCTGGATACCCTGCTGGAGGGTACTGGCCCAGATAACAACAGCAATTTTTCGTTATGGAGGCTCACAAGAGGAATCAAGAGACAGCCGTTGTTTCAATCACCCGTCCTAAGTCACAGTGGCCTCTGGCTCAAGACGGACGATGAAAAAGCGAGGGCATTTGCTTCGGACCTGACCTCCACCTTCATGCCCTTCAACCCAACAGATGACTCAAACCGCGTAGCCATCATTAATTTCCTTGACACTCCGACTGCACCGGTTCGACCCATTAGACATACCACACCGCAGGAAGTCATGATGCAGCTGAAGGCGCTGCAAATTAAGAAAACCCCTGGCTACGATGGCATCGACAACCGTGCTGCGAAGTCTCTGCCACGCAAAGGAGTCCTAGCCTTAGTAAAAATATTTTATGCCATGCTAAGGCTAGGGCACTTTCCAAGGCAATGGAAGCGTGCACGTATCATCATGATACCTAAAGACGGAAAGCCGCCAACGCAGATCGATGCATATCGCCCAATCAGCTTGCTATCAACTTTCTCCAAGATTTTTGAGAGAATACTCTTAGCCTGACTGATGGAACTGCCGCAAGTAGTGAACCACTTACCTCGACACCAATTTGGTTTCAGGAAGTCTCATGGCTGCCCCGAACAAGTACATCTATTGGTAAACCAGGTGACGCATGGCTTCGAGCACAAACTGTACACGGTCGGCGACTTTCAAGACGTGAAGCAAGCGTTTGACAGGGTGTGGCATGAGGGCTTTCTATTCAAGATGAAAGCTCTCCTTCCTGCCCCCCCCCCACTATGCCATCCTGAGATCCTTCACCTCTTATCGGACGTTCGACGTTGCAGTGCATGATGCTCGGTCCAGCCTGAAAGAGATTCACGCAGGAGTTCCACAGGGAAGTGTTCTTGGGCCCTTCCTGTACACCCTGTACTCTGCCGACTTGCCATCTCCCGCCAACAACACCGAAGTTTCCCCGACTCAGCTGCTCCTGGCCACTTACGCCGATGACACCGCCATGCTGGCGTCTCATTCTTCACTGCAAACTGCCTCCAATGCAGTCCGGGAATGGCTGCATGCAATTGCAAAATGAACTACCAAATGGAATATGGCCATTAACTCCTCAAAGTCAGTCTGTGTAACTTTTTCTCTGCGGCCCGGAACTTGCACAGGTCTGACTTTTGATGGAAACCCCATCAGCAATGTCACATCGCACTGCTACCTAGGAGTACATCTGGATCGGAGACTGACCTAAAGGGCCCACATCACGTCGGTCAAATTTAAGTCCCTGGCGAAGCTAAAAAAGCTCGACTGGCTCTTCCACTCCAGCAAGCTATAAACGAGCTCTAAGGCCCTAAATTAATTTTTTTTTAATTTTTCATTTTGTACATAATAATTAAGAAACTACTTGGTCTCATATACCTTTTATAGACTCATTAGGTTAAGTTCAGAGGAGTTGACTGAACGATTCCTTTTGGAACCCAAATAAATAGATAGAGGGAATGTCCATAGGACCGTCTAGTCGGATGGACCGCCTGGTCAAAGGATAAACTAAAAAAATAGCCGAGTCGATTGAGCCATGTCCGTCTGTTCGTTGACCGTCTCAGCTATTACAAAAGCTAGAGACACCAAATTTCACATGAAGGTTCCTGTATACCATAGGTAGATCGAGTTTGTTTTCAATTTTCGATCTCACACACACCGCCCACGCAAATCGATAATTTACGATTATTAGGAAAAGTATTGAAGTTACAGCTTTCTGCTTTGGTATGAACATACATATATAATTACAATATAAATCTATTCTCAAAGTTACATCCGATCGAACAATAAACACAGAAGCTATTCATCTAAACGTTTTCCATAGTTACACTGCTTGCGCATTTGCAGTATATCGTGACGTCATCGTCACGATGCTTCGTTTCAGCCGATTGAAGCTTTCTTTACTTGTTTCTAATGATTAGCATCTCTTTTGCAACGTAACGAAAATATGGTTTATCATAGGTAAATCCACTCCAAGATACTCACAATTTAATTGCATTTATTTGCTACTTTTAGAAAAAATGCTTTGTCATTTGCAAAATAACCATTTAACTGCAACTTTTTCGCTTTAGGTTTTAATTCTTGCTCCCGGCTGTGTCAGAGTATAAAACTTTGCTTATTTGTAGGTCATCTCATCGCCTTAAGTTCTTTTATGCTCTCGCATTTTTTTTTGTTCCTTGTGCTTTGAAAATCTTGCAATTGGACACACACTTGCGATCTGCTGCCATCTGACTGCTCCATTTGCATTTTTTTGCTACATACCTTTAGGCTGGCTACATTAAATGACATCCTAGCAACGTTGACCATGTCATACTCTACACTCAACGTCGATCGCTGCGAAATGAGCAGCCGCAACTTAAACAATCAAAGCTCTTGATCCTGCCCGCTGCCTGACTCCCTGCTTGCCTGCTTGCTTCATTTTGTATGGGACTTGCTCCTTGTCGCCTGCCGCCTGTCGAGGACACTCGAGTGTGTCTGCCTTTCGCAGTTGCCGTTGTTGTTGGGCATCAATAACGCATTTGTATATCATATCGCAGTCAATAGAAGACACGTGTTTCAGTATCTAGTTTACTGTCCTCTAAGCCGAGGTGTATCCCTGTTTGTTTGTGCCTTGCAAATCGTGAGTCGGAAGTCCAGCCTAAGCCCTGTTGCATGTCATTGTAATCGTATCATGTTGTAGCAGATTTGTGTTTACCTTGATTTGCATAAGCACAAGCTTGCGCACAAACGCCTTACACTTAAAGAAAAACAGGTGAAGCAACCGCACCAAAGCAAACAAACGGCGCTGCTCAGTCGCAGTGCAAGTGGAGGAAGCAAGGCCCTAGGGGGTAGGTGCCGAAGGCAGCAAAGGAGTACAGAAAGGTTACGAACACACTTATGCATGCACTTAGTCGTTTTGTGTCGATGTCAACAATGATGTCAATGTAAGGGCGTGAATATGCACATGTGTGTATGTAGATATGAATTTTTTTTTTAGACCATAGATTTTAACAAATACATGGTCTATTGTGTTTGTCGAAATGTGCGTGACAGGCAGAAGGAGTCATATGCGACCCCAAAAAGTGTATATATTCTTGCTCAGGATCACTAGCCGAGTAGATTAAGCCATGTCTGTCTGTCCGTCTGTATGAACGCCTATATCTCAGAAACTAAAAAACCTAGAGCCACCAAATTTGGTGACAACACTTATGTAAATCATACGCTGTAAAATTTGTATTAAAATTTGGGCCACGCCTACTTCCGCCCCCGGAAATCAATAAACTGTATAACAAGCGTAATAATAAAGCTACAGTATTCAGTTTTGTTGTGTATGATAACTATCACCACCGGTTGGTTCCGTTCGGATAATGAACATAAAAGTTATTCAACGTTTCATATAGATTTGCACTGCGCCCACTGCAAGCAAGCAAGCAGTGTTTTTTGCAAGCAGTGTATTTTTCCAACTGCTTGGACTGCTTGGCGTCTAACTGAAAATTATAAGTCTTGTTTATTATTTTAATACGCAACGTAGGTACGTTCCTCCCCCTTAGTCAGCGGTCATCTTCCTCACTCCGGTGTAAGTGCTTCCCCGAACGCTTCTTCCAGCGTTCTTCGCTCCCACTGGAATCATGGCTAACCGTATGCCAGACATTTGCGGTGGGCGTCGCTATAAGCGTGGTACCTTGTGTTCGCCACTCTCAGCTTCACTAGCAGGTCAAAGGGTGAGGTGCCTGCAATCACGTGTGAGGCCTCACCGGAAAAGGAACGAAAGCCGCATGCTTTTCGTAGAACGCAAACTCTAAAGATCTCCTTATTGCTCTTGTGTGTTTGTTGCAACACGCCTCTAGCCTATATTGAAGCAGCGTACGTGGTGATACTTTCTACCACAGTCGTGGGGACACATTTCTTTAACTGCTCCGGCCTCCAAATATTGTGCGTAAGGCAGGCAAGCGCAGTGCATGCCACCGCGGCCCTCTGGGTCTATGGTCTATAACTACTCCAAGATACTTAATGGAGGGTCGCAAATACAGAGTCGTGTAACCTGCTATGATACTGACAACCTCCACCTCTTTCCTGGAGCTTATCGCCCCTGCCTTTGTGTGGAGGTCCGCTATCGCCAGACCCGCCTGGTTAAGCATCTCCCTTATCGACCTAATCGCTACGTTCCCTTTATCGTGGACCTCGTGTAGCTCCTTTGCTATAGCGTCGATGGCCACGTCGCCCGCAAAGTGCAAGTTCATGGCGTCATTGCGATCTGAACGCTCGCAGCCTCTTCATGGTTAGCTTGTATGCCAACCCCCCAGAGATCCGCGTCTGCCTTCTCGCAAAGTTCCAGGAAGTTTCTTCTCCTTCTGTACTTGTTACGTTCAAACAGAAATGTATGTAACAGGGAGAAGGAGACACCTCCGACCCCATAAAGTATATATATTCTGGCTCAGGATCAACAGCCGAGTCGATATAGCCATGTCCGTCTGTCTGTCCGTGTGAAAATCTAGATCTCAGCTATTATAAGAGCTAGGACTACCAAATTTGGTGACAATATGTGTTATTATTGCACGCTGATCAAGTTTATTTTGGATTTCGGCCACGCCCCCTTCCGCCCCCGTAAATCGAAAATTGTTCATTTTCGGGTTTCATGATAACTATAGCTAGCCAGATGATCTCTCAAAATTTGGTAACAATCGGATAATAAACACAGAAGTTATTCAGCTTAACGTTTTCCATAGCTGTAAGCAGCGCTGCCGGCAGTGCTGCTTGCAGCATTGTGCCGAATCGTGTGTGCGTGTACGGTGGTGAAATGGGTTAAGTTGTGGACTGCAAAACGAACAGTACTATTATGCATTTACGGATTCGAGTCCCGCCCGCATCAAAAATTAAATGTGTGCAAAAATGTTTTTTTTTTTATTTTATATTTTGACTTTGCATAAATATTATAAGTCCATAGCCTTTTACGGTCAAAATATGATTGTAGCCGTTTTTTTGTTCCGCAAATAAATTATGTACAAGCAGCTAGGTAGCGGGTATATTACAGTCGAGCACACTCGACTGTAGTTTTCTTACTTGTTTGTTTTTAATTTTAGATTTTGACTTTGCATAAATATTGTAAGTCCATAGCCTTTTACGGTCAAAATATGATTGTAGCCGATTTTTTTTTGTTCCGCAAATAAATGATGTACGAGCAGCTGGGTAGCGGGTATATTACAGTCGAGCACACTCGAATGTAGCTTTCTTACTTGTTAATTTAGCCTTTCTGGCAGCTCTGAGCCGTTCCTTGAGCAGAATCCGTCCCCGTGCAGCATTTTCAGCATCTGCAATGAGGGATGGCCGCAGCTCCACACCACCTTGTTCTAGAGATCCCCAGCCCACAAATTGCACGACCTCCTACAGTACACTTGAGGATGGTTACATCGATCTCCCTTTTGAAGTGGCGCTTGTTTCTGGTGCATGAGTAGGCAATAGATAATTCTAAAAATAATTGCAGCCTAAAAATAGGTAATAGAAAAAATTAAAAGTGTAGTGACATCTATTGATGATCTCGAATCACCAAGCACCTCAGTCTCTGCCTAGCCTTTGTTGCATATGGACGTTCGCGATTAAAGGTCTCAACAACTCTTCCAATCTTACTGTGCACGCGCACAAGTTCTTTTTTTAGCCACTGCACAGCGGTGGTGACAGAGATTTGCGGTACTTATCATATATAAGCTCAACCGAAACGACGCTTTGTACGCCCCTCGCCTGCGTCCTGCGCAAGCGTGAGGCTGATATTGTGCTATCTTCGCTTGCTATCTCTCGAGCTAGCGAAGTTGTTAACAGTGCGTTATTTACGAATAAATAATATCAAGTGTAATAATGGATAATAAAACATTGACTCACTCCCTTTCTAGAGAACGACTAGAGGAGATGAGAAAAGTAGCCGGAGCAAGCCCTGCAACAATTCGCACACTGATATCAAACGGCGCAACAACATCAAATGATATCTTACCGCCGCAAGCGATGTACACTCTCCCATCGATAATGACTAGTAGTAACACCAATGTTACCTACACCATAACTACGACCCAACCTAACTGTTCGACTACAAGCTCACAAGTAGACCCGTCTGAAAGTAGTTCTGATAAAGAAGAAGCAACTCCAGCTGCTGATAATGGAAGCAGACAATCTTCAAATACGGTTAAGCCTCCAGCCATTTGTGCCCCAAACATCAACAATCCCCACTCACTGGAACTGGCGCTGAATTCGTGTGCTGGTGAGAGCAACTATACTCTACGATCATCGAAATTCGGAGTGTCACGGATATACACGGTCAACTCTGAGGCCTTCCGTGCCGTTGTAAGGAAATTAACTTCTCTTAATTGTAAGTTCTGGCATCATCAACTAAAAGAGGACAAACCCTACAGAGTCGTGCTCAAGGGAATGCATGCAAGTGTTCTCAAGGAACAAATTAAGAAAGCATTTGCTGATCTTGGTTACGAAACTCTCAACATATATTGTCCGAGAAAAGGAGACTGGCAGAACGAACTAATCTGTGATGGGGATGACGAAGCGGCTATCAACCACAAGACCAGGCAAAACCTGTTCTTCGTCAATCTAAAATTCGGCTTAAAAACTTCTGAAGTTCTAAAGGTAACGCAACTTGGAAGACACAGAGTCACCATAGAACGCGCTCGTCGCAGGAAAGAAGTACTCCAATGTCTGAGATGCCACATTTTTGGGCACTCCAAAAACTATTGTCTCCAGGATCCAATCTGTGGTAAGTGTGCTGGGCCCCACGCAACTGGCTCTACGCTATGCACCAGTAACAATTATTTGTGCATCAACTGTGGTGGCGATCATGCTTCAACGGAAAAAAACTGCCCTGTCAGAATTGAAAAAGGAAAGAAGCTTAAGCCAAACCCAAGGCTCCCTACTTTTGTTGCTCAAGGCAACACTGTCACCTCTAAACAAGTAAGAAAGCTACAGTCGAGTGTGCTCGACTGTAATATACCCGCTACCCAGCTGCTTGTACATAATTTATTTGCGGAACAAAAAAAGGCTACAATCATATTTTGACCGTAAAAGGCTATGGACTTATAATATTTATGCGAAGTCAAAATATAAACACAACTTAACCCATTTCACCACTGTACACGCACACACGATTCGGCACAATGCTGCAAGCAGCGCTGCCGGCAGCTTTGCTTACAGCTATGGAAAACGTTAAGCTGAATAACTTCTGTGTTTATTATCCGATTGTTACCAAATTTTCAGAGATTATTTGGCTAGCTATAGTTATCATGTAAACCAAAAATGAACAATATGGCATTAAAATTGCACTTGTTATCAATGTTTTTTCGATTTGCGGGGGCGGAAGGGGGCGTGGCCAAAATCCAAAATAAACTTGATCAGCGTGCAATAATAACACATATTGTCACCAAATTTGGTAGTCCTAGCTCTTATAATAGCTGAGATCTAGATTTTCACACGGACAGACAGACGGACATGGCTATATCGACTCGGCTGTTGATCCTGAGCCAGAATATATACACTTTATGGGGTCGGAGGTGTCTCCTTCTGCCTGTTACATACATTTTCGGTTTGAACAAAGTTATAATACCCTTCTACTCTATGAGTAGCGGGTATAAAAATATAAGAAAAAGCTGCGCTCTGACAATCGCACAGAGCTGATTTAAGAGACTGTCACTTCTCCACTTGTTAACTAAGTTCATTGTGAGCCATTAAAAAAAATTTTAAATAAAATGCCCCACCAATTAATGCATATTAAAAAATTAAAGCATAAGTTCTTAAAAAAAAAGAAAAAGCTTTAGCGGCATGAATTGGGAATCGAATCACGGGCCTGTCGGTTCAGGAGTTCATCGCTTTATTTCATCGCTACTAACGCTATTATCCAACAACAGCAAAAATTTGCATTGTATGGGATTCTTATTATTTCTTGTACAATTAAAGAATTTGCGCTGCCGGAAGTGCGGTTTACAGCTAGGGAAAACGTTAAACTGAATAGCTTCTTTGTTTATTATCTGATTGTTACCAAATTTTCAGAGATCATCAGGCTAGCTATAATTATCATATGGAACAATATGGCATCAAAATTGCGCTTGTAATCAATTTTTTCGATTTACAGGGGCGGAAGGGGGCGTGGCCAAAATCCAAAATAAACTTGATCTTCTACTCTATGAGTAGCGGGTATAAAAATAAAACATTTTTGCACACATTTAATTTTTGATGCGGGCGGGACTCCATCCGGTAAATGCATAATAGTACTGTTCGTTTTACAGTCCACAACTTAACCCATTTCACCACCGTACACGCACACACGATTCGGCACAATGCTGCAAGCAGCGCTGCCGGCACCGCTGCTTACAGCTATGAAAAACGTTAAGCTGAATAACTTCTGTGTTTATTATCCGATTGTTACCATACTTTTAGAGATCATCTGCCTAGATATAGTTATCATATAAACCGAAAATGAATAATATGGCATTAAAACTGCACTTGTAATCAATTTTTTTCGATTTACAGGGGGGGAAGGGGGCGTGGCCAAAATCCAAAATAAACTTGACCAGCGTGCAATAATAACACATACTGTCACCAAATTTGGTAGTTCTAGCTCTTATAATAGCTGAGATCTAGATTTTCACACGGACAGACAGACGGACAGACAGACAGACGGACAGACGGACATGGCTATATCGACTCGACTGTTGATCCTGAGCCAGAATATATATACTTTATGGGGTCGGAGGTGTCTCCTTCTGCCTGTTACATACATTTTCGGTTTAAACAAAGTTATAATACCCTTCTACTCTATGAGTAGCGGGTATAAAAAGAACGGCTACAATCATATTTTGAGCGTAAAAGGCTATGGACTTACAATATTTATGCAAATTCAAAATCTAAAATAAAAAAAACATTTTTGCACACATTTAATTTTTGATGCGGGCGGGACTCGAACCCATAAATGCATAATAGTACTGTTCGTTTTGCAGTCCACAACTTAACCCATTTCACCACCGTACACACACACACTTTTCGGCACAATGCTGCTAGCAGCGCTGCTGGCAAATTTTCAGAGATCATCTGGCTAGCTATACTTATCATGTAAACCAAAAATGAACAATATGGCATCAAAATTGCGCTTGTAATCAATTCTTTTTTCGATTTACGGGGGCGGAAGGGGCCGTGGGGTCGGAGGTGTCTCCTTTAACCATGTCTGTCTGTCCGTCTGTATAAGCGCCTATATCTCAGAAACTAAAAAAGCTAGAGCCACCAAATTTGGTGACAACACTTATGTGAAACATACGCTGTAAAATTTTTATTAAATTACTTCCGCCCCCGCAAATCGATAAACCGTATAGCAAGTGCAATAATAAAGCTAGAGTATTCAGTTTTGGTGTGAATGATAACTATTACCTCTTAAACGATCGCTTTGGTTCCGATCGGATAATGAACATAAAAGTTATTCAACGGTTTATATAGATTTGCACTGCGCACACTGCAAGCAAGCAAGCAGTGTTTTTTCCAAGCAGTGTTTTTTTCCATCTGCTTGGACTGCTTGGCTTCTAACTGAAAATAATATGTGTTGTTTATTATTTTTCTTTGAAAAACACGTTTACCAATAACAGTATTCTAAATCTGATTTTTTTCTTGAAACCTTGAAAAATCCATGGTCTTATACAGTCAACACTTGACTGTAGCCGTTCTTACTTGTTTATTTTAGATTTTGACTATGCCTAAATATTGTAAGTCCATGGCCTTTTATTATTCTTTATTATTCCGCAAATAATTTTGATGTACGAGCAGCTGGGTAGAGAGTATATTACAGTCGAGCAGACTTGAATGTAGCTTTCTTACTTGTTATACCCGCTACTCATAGATTAGAAGGGTATTATAACTTTGTTCAAACCGAAAATGTATGTAACAGGCAGAAGGAGAAACCTCCGACCCCATAAAGTATAAATATTCTGGCTCAGGATCAACAACGGAGTCGATATAGCCATGTCAGTCTGTCCGTCTGTCTGTCTGTCCGTCTGTCTGTCCTAGATATCTAGATCTCAGCTATTATAAGAGCTAGGACTACCAAATTTATATAGTATGTGTTATTATTGCACGCTGATCAAGTTTATTTTGGATTTTGGCCACGCCCCCTTCCGCCCCTGTAAATCGAAAAAAATTGATTACAAGTGCAATTTTGATGCCATATTATTCATTTTCGGTTTATATGAGTTTGGTAACAATCGGATAATAAACACAGAAGTTATTCAGCTTAACGTTTTCCATAGCTGTAAGCAGCGGTGCCGGCAGCGCTGCTTGCAGCATTGTGCCGAATCGTGTGTGCGTGTACGGTGGTGAAATGGGTTAAGTTGTGGACTGCAAAACGAACAGTAATATTATGCATTTACGGGTTCGAGTCCCGCCCGCATCAAAAATTAAATGTGTGCAAAAATGTTTTTTTATACCCGCTACTCATAGAGTAGAAGATCAAGTTTATTTTGGATTTTGGCCACGCCCCCTTCCGCCCCTGTAAATCGAAAAAAATTGATTACAAGCGCAATTTTGATGCCATATTGTTCCATATGATAATTATAGCTAGCCTGATGATCTCTGAAAATTTGGTAACAATCGGATAATAAACAAAGAAGCTATTCAGTTTAACGTTTTCCCTAGCTGTAAACCGCGCTTCCGGCAGCGCAAATTCTTTATTTGTACAGGAAAAAATAAGAATGCCATACAATGCAAATTTTTGCTGTTGTTGGATAACAGCGTTAGTAGCTTAGTGAAAAAGCGATGAACTCCTGAACCGACAGGCCCGTGATTCGATTCCCAATTCATGCCGCTTAAGCTTTTTCTTTTTTTTTTTAAGAACTTATACTTTAATTTTTTAATATGCATTAATTGGTGGTGCATTTTATTTAAAAATTTTGTTAATGGCTCACAATGAACTTAGTTAACAAGTGGAGAAGTGACAGTCTCTCAAATCAGCTCTGTGCTATTGTCAGAGCGCAGCTTTTTCTTATATTTTTATACCCGCTACTCATAGAGTAGAAGGGTATTATAACTTTGTTCAAACCGAAAATGTATGTAACAGGAAGAAGGAGACACCTCCGAACCCATAAAGTATATATATTCTGGCTCAGGATCAACAGCCGAGTCGATATAGCCATGTCCGTCTGTTCGTCTGTCTGTCTGTCCGTCTGTCTGTCTGTCCGTCTGTCTGTCCGTGTGAAAATCTAGATCTCAGCTATTATAAGAGCTAGAACTACCAAATTTGTTGACAGTATGTGTTATTATTGCACGCTGGTCAAGTTTATTTTGGATTTTGGCCACGCCCCCTTCCGCCCCTGTAAATCGAAAAAAATTGATGCCATATTATTCATTTTCGGTTTATATGATAACTATATCTATGCAGATGATCTCTAAAAGTTTGGTAACAATCGGATAATAAACACAGAAGTTATTCAGCTTAACGTTTTTCATAGCTGTAAGCAGCGGTGCCAGCAGCGCTGCTTGCAGCATTGTGCCGAATCGTGTGTGCGTGTACGGTGGTGAAATGGGTTAAGTTGTGGACTGCAAAACGAACAGTACTATTATGCATTTACCGGTTCGAGTCCCGCCCGCATAAAAAATTAAATGTGTGCAAAAATGTTTTTTTTTATACCCGCTACTCATAGAGTAGAAGATCAAGTTTATTTTGGATTTTGGCCACGCCCCCTTCCGCCCCTGTTAATCGAAAAAAATTGATTACAAGCGCAATTTTGATGCCATATTGTTCCATATGATAATTATAGCTAGCCTGATGATCTCTGAAAATTTGGTAACAATCAGATAATAAACAAAGAATCTATTCAGTTTAGCGTTTTCCCTAGCTGTAAACCGCGCTTCCGGCAGCGCAAATTGTTTATTTGTACAGGAAATAATAAGAATGCCATACAATGCAAATTTTTGCTGTTGTTGGATAACAGCGTTAGTAGCGATGAAATAAAGCGATGAACTCCTGAACCGACAGGCCCGTGATTCGATTCCCAATTCATCCGTTATTAAGCTTTTTCTTTTTTTTTTTTAAGAACTTATACTTTAATTTTTTAATATGCATTAATTGGTTAATTGGTGGTGCATTTTATTTAAAATTTTTTTAATGGCTCGCTAACAATGAACTTAGTTAACAAGTGGAGAAGTGACAGTCTCTTAAATCAGCTCTGTGCTATTGTCAGAGCGCAGCTTTTTCTTATATTTTTATACCCGCTACTCATAGAGTAGAAGGGTATTATAACTTTGTTCAAACCGAAAATGTATGTAACAGGCAGAAGGAGACACCTCCGAACCCATAAAGTATATATATTCTGGCTCAGGATCAACAGCCGAGTCGATATAGCCATGTCCGTCTGTTCGTCTGTCTGTCTGTCCGTCTGTCTGTCCGTGTGAAAATCTAGATCTCAGCTATTATAAGAGCTAGAACTACCAAATTTGTTGACAGTATGTGTTATTATTGCACGCTGGTCAAGTTTATTTTGGATTTTGGCCACGCCCCCTTCCGCCCCTGTAAATCGAAAAAAATTGATTACAAGTGCAATTTTGATGCCATATTATTCATTTTCGGTTTATATGATAACTATATCTATGCAGATGATCTCTAAAAGTTTGGTAACAATCGGATAATAAACACAGAAGTTATTCAGCTTAACGTTTTTCATAGCTGTAAGCAGCGGTGCCAGCAGCGCTGCTTGCAGCATTGTGCCGAATCGTGTGTGCGTGTACGGTGGTGAAATGGGTTAAGTTGTGGACTGCAAAACGAACAGTACTATTATGCATTTACCGGTTCGAGTCCCGCCCGCATAAAAAATTAAATGTGTGCAAAAATGTTTTTTTTTATACCCGCTACTCATAGAGTAGAAGATCAAGTTTATTTTGGATTTTGGCCACGCCCCCTTCCGCCCCTGTTAATCGAAAAAAATTGATTACAAGTGCAATTTTGATGCCATATTGTTCCATATGATAATTATAGCTAGCCTGATGATCTCTGAAAATTTGGTAACAATCAGATAATAAACAAAGAATCTATTCAGTTTAACGTTCTCCCTAGCTGTAAACCGCGCTTCCGGCAGCGCAAATTCTTTATTTGTACAGGAAATAATAAGAATGCCATACAATGCAAATTTTTGCTGTTGTTGGATAACAGCGTTAGTAGCGATGAAATAAAGCGATGAACTCCTGAACCGACAGGCCCATGATTCGATTCCCAATTCATGCCGCTTAAGCTTTTTCTTTTTTTTTTTAAGAACTTATACTTTAATTTTTTAATATGCATTAATTGGTGATGCATTTTATTTAAAATTTTTTTTAATGGCTCACAATGAACTTAGTTAACAAGTGGAGAAGTGACAGTCTCTTAAATCAGCTCTGTGCGATTGTCAGAGTGCAGCTTTTTCTTATATTTTTATACCCGATACTCATAGAGTAGAAGGGTATTATAACTTTGTTCAAACCGAAAATGTATGTAACAGGCAGAAGGAGACACCTCCCCATAAAGTATATATATTCTGGCTCAGGATCAACAGCCGAGTCGATATAGCCATGTCCGTCTGTCCGTCTGTCTGTCTGTCCGTCTGTCTGTCCGTGTGAAAATCTAGATCTCAGCTATTATAAGAGCTAGAACTACCAAATTTGGTGACAGTATGTGCTATTATTGCACGCTGGTCAAGTTTATTTTGGATTTTGGCCACGCCTCCTTCCGCCCCTTTAAATCGAAAAAAATTGATTACAAGTGCAATTTTCATGCCATATTATTCATTTTCGGTTTATATGATAACTATATCTAGGCAGATGATCTCTAAGTTTGGTAACAATCGGATAATAAACACAGAAGTTATTCAGCTTAACGTTTTTCATAGCTGTAAGCAGCGGTGCCTGCAGCGCTGCTTGCAATATTGTGCCGAATCGTGTGTGCGTGTACGGTGGTGAAATGGGTTAAGTTGTGGACTGCAAAACGAACTATTTTGACTTTGCATAAATATTATAAGTCCATAGCCTTTTACGGTCAAAATATGATTGTAGCCGTTTTTTTGTTCCGCAAATAAATTATGTACAAGCAGCTGGGTAGCGGGTATATTACAGTCGAGCACACTCGACTGTAGCTTTCTTACTTGTTTTATTTTTATTTTTTATTTAGTTGTATGTTTATGATTGTTATTTATGAATAAATAGCAACAACAACACGCATCATGCATTCAGACTTTGTTTTTGTCGTGCAAGAATATCCGAATGGTCTCATAATGTAACTTTGGCAAAATTTGCGTAATGGCTTAATGGCCGAATGGAGAAGTGGTGGACCTCTTAGGTAATGGGTCCAAGGTTCGATTCCGCATGCATATGTGTCATGGTGGGGGTGATCGAGCTTTTCTTATTTTTTGCAAAGAAAAGTTTTTGCCTCCCTTTTTGAGCTACCTTCATGAAACTTTGTATACATGTTTCTCATTGCTGCCCGCTGTAAGTAAGTCGGAACGAGCCGGTACGCACCGATACATCGTATAGATGCCATAGAACATATCGGTCGATTTTTTAACAAAATTTATTAAAAGTTAGAGTGCTCCAGAACACTAGAATTATTATTTTTACTGTTTAAGTGATAAATCTTGTATTTTTTTGGTACCTGAATAAAAGTTATACGTTTTCAATACTTTTTACTCCTTTTGCCGGCAGCGCTGCTTGCAGCATTGTGCCGAATAGTGTGTCTGTGTACGGTGGTGAGATGGGTTAAGTTATGGACTGCATAACGAACAGAACTATTATGCATTTGTGGGTTGGAGTCCCACCCGCATTAAAAATTAAATGTGTGCAAAAAATTATTTTTATACCCGCTACTTATAGAGTAGAAGGGTATTATAACTTTGTTCAAACCGAAAATGTATATAACAGGCAGAAGGAGACACCTCCGACCCCATAAAGTATATATATTCTGGCTCAGGATCAACAGCCGAGTCGATATAGCCATGTCCGTCTGTCCGTGTGAAAATCTAGATCTCAGCTATTATAACAGCTAGGACTACTAAATTTGGTGACAATATGTGTTATTATTGCACGCTGATCAAGTTTATTTTGGATTTTGGCCACGCCCCCTTCCGCCCCCGTAAATTGTAAAAGCATTGATTACAAACGCAATTTTGATGCCATATTGTTCATTTTCGGTTTACATGATAAGTATAGCTAGCCAGATGATCTCTGAACTGAAGTTATTCAGCTTAACGTTTTCAATAGTTGCCGGCAGCGCTGCTTGCAGCATTGTGTAGAATCGTGTCTGCGTGTACGGTGATGAAATTGGTTAAGTTGTGGACTGCAAAACGAACAGTACCATTATGCATTTACGGGTTCGAGTAAATGTGTGCAAAAATGTTTTCATACCCGCTACTCATAGAGTAGAAGGGTATTATAACTTTGTTCAAACCGAAAATGTATGTAACAGGCAGAAGGAGACACCTGCGACCCCATAAAGTATATATATTCTGGCTCAGGATCAACAGCCGAGTCGATATAGCCTTGTCCGTCTGTCCGTCTGTCTGTCCGTGTGAAAATCTAGATCTCAGCTATTATAAGAGCTAGGACTACCAAATTTGGTGACAATATGTGTTATTATTGCACGCTGAACAAGTTTATTTTGGATTTTGGCCACGCCCCCTTCCGCCCCCGCAAATCGAAAAAACATTGATCACAAGTGCAATTTTGATGCCATATTGTTCATTTTACATGATAACTATAGCTAGCCAAATGATCTCTGAAAATTTGGTAACAATCGGATAATAAACACAGATGTTATTCAGCTTAACGTTTTCCATAGCTGTAAGCAGCGCTGCCGGCAGCGCTGCTTGCAGCATTGTGCCGAATCGTGTGTGCGTGTACGGTGGTGAAATGGGTTAAGTTGTGGACTGCAAAACGAACAGTACTATTATGCATTTACGGGTTCCAGTCCCGCCCGCATCAAAAATTAAATGTGTGCAAAAATGTTTTTTTTTTTTTATTTTATATTTTGACATTGCATAAATATTATAAGTCCATAGCCTTTTACGGTCAAAATATGATTGTAGCCGTTTTTTTTGTTCCGCAAATAAATTATGTACAAGCAGCTGGGTAGCGGGTATATTACAGTCGAGCACACTTTTACTTGTTGGGATGTCGGCTGTATATAGAAGGTAAAGCGTTGGCCCAAGAACACTGCCTTGTGGTACTCCAGCCCTAATAATATGGTCGTTAAAGGTGGAAGTGTTGAACATCACTGCAAAGTTTCTATCATGGAGATAGGAATTCAATAGCTTGTGTGTGTTTATCGGAAGCATTATTTTGATTTTGTACACCAGGCTATCCACCCAGACTCTGTTGAACGCTTGGGCCACATCGAGGAATACTGCTGTACAATATTGCCTGCTTTCAAATGCAGCGCGTATTTCGTTAGTAATACGGTTTACTTGCTCGATGGTTCCATGGTTTTCTCGAAATCCAAATTGATGTGCCGGGATTCTGTTATGCCTTATCAGATATGGCCTTATTCGGAGCAGCAAGCATTTTTCAAAGAGCTTTGAGAGGTACACCAGCAGATTTATGGGTCTGCAGGACGATGCCATTGTAAGATCTTGCCTGGCTTAGGAATCATAATAATGATTAACTTTTTCCATCTCTCTGGGAAGTGTCCGATTTTGGTAATACTATTAAAAAGCTTGGTGATGTGGCAGATAGCACAGAATGGTAGCTCTATAATTATTTTTGGATTGATTAATCAAGTGTTCCTCGATGACGCTTTTGATCTCTTTTGGCAGGAACTCAATTGGCTCGTGATTATCCTGAGGATCATCCGTTGAGGCTGGCAATTCGAATCCGCTTGTGTCCGGGTTTGGCAAGACATCTTGTAGATGGGCAGCAAATGTGTAGGCTCTTTCAGCATCGCTACGGGCTCAGCCGCCCGTGGGGGTTCTCAGTGGCAACACGGACTCAGTCGGCGGGCATAAGGTAGGATGTGCTCTCTACAGCGAATTTTTACTACCGTTTGTTGATAGCTGCTCTATATAACGGCTTTGAGAGTTTTCTTCCTCTTGCTTGAGGGCTTTTCGGAGTTTCCGTACTGCATTGTTCAGCCTTACCTTTGCATATGGAGATCTATGGGTCTGCCATTCTCGACGTAAACGGCGCTTTTTGAGGACAAGCTGCTCGATTTGTGCATTAGTTTTTATTAATTTGCCTATGGCCTCGATAGAATACGGTGTTGATATGCACGCTGCGTCTTTTAGCATTGACTCAAGCGTTGATACGGACGGGTCAATGTCTAGTTTGCTGTTGAGTTTTGGGTTCAACTCGATGTGTGAACTTATGTATTTCCTGTAACTGAGCCAGTTCGTCTTGTAGGATGTCAGCCTTGAGGGTTGCTCTACAGTTTCTGCGTGGCGTAGGAAATTCAGCAGTACAGGCGAGTGGTCGTATGATAAGTCTGGCAAGGATACAGCGCTTATCAGGTTGCGTGGAACATTTCTTGTGATTGCAAAGTCAATCAAGTCTGGCAGCTTATTGATATCCGATGGCCAGTATGTAGGACTGCCAGGGAAAACGTGATCAAGTTGGTTGGTTGCTTTGTTGATTATGGCTTTGTAAAGTTGTTTTCCTTTGGGATTTATAAGTCGCGATCCCCAGTGTGGGTGTTTGGCATTATTGTCGCATGTAGCGATAAAGTGCTGTCCCAGGGACTTGAAGAATTCAAAAATTGGTCTTCGGTTATTGCGAAGCGTGGTGGGCAGTAGACGGCAGCAAGTTTAATGTGGTTACCACTGACCAGCTGAGCACTTATGGATGTGGAAGATGTTTTTCGGCGAAGCTTGTATGGAGATGATGCTTCATGCGATTTCTTACTAAGATGCCAGTGCCTCCGTGTGCCTCGCCATCAGGATGATTTAAAATGTGTAGTCCTTGACATGGAAATTGTACTTGCTGGTAAGGTGCGTTTCAAAAGTAACATAATGTCGATCTCTCTATCGTGAATAAACTGGGCCAGCTCGAGTTTTCGCTGCGAAACGCCGTTAGCATTCCACGTAGCTATGCAAAGGAGCCATTTAATACTTTGATACGAGCATTTGTATCAGTAGATTTTGGCTTCGCATCACCTCCTGCATGGTTGTCCGCATGAATGACATAAATTCCACCATACTCTGTTGCAAGGTGTACAGCATTGTCTCAACTTTTGTTTCCTGCTGCTCCGCTGGATTGCTCTTTGGTGGCACGCTCTGCATATTTGCTGCTTGCGACGTTGACGTTGGCAAAGGCCTCAGTCCTGATTTTAATACGTATGCAAGTGATACATTGTTTATTAATTGGGCAGTGCGCGCAGTTGTAGAGGTTTCCACAAGCTACACATACCTCGCGCAGTGTGCAATAAGACATTGTGTGGCCATATTCTTGGCAGTTCGAACATTGTATCGGAGCCTTACGCTTATGTGACTCTTCTACTGAGATTCGACGGTTTAAGAGGAACTGGAGCTTGTAGATCGGGTGGATCTCAGATGTCTTTTTAGTAATGGTTTGTGCTCAGGCTCGAGCTCAACCTTGAAAAGTGGTTGCAGCTGCTTGCTTCTGTTTAGAATATTGAATACTGTTTTTGCGAGAAAGCCTTTTTCTTGGAATGCCTTTGCGATTTCATCAGGAGTTACTTCGGACTCAATCTCCTTAAGAACAACTTGCAGACCCTTACTACTTTTCAGTTGGTTTTTGTTGTTGTGGTTCAAGTATTTTGAGAGTATTCTATACTTGTCTTCAGTCCTGGTTTGAACTTTCACTTCATTAATTGTGCCTTTCAGAAGTGGGATAATGTGGAAACTGTCCTTTCCAATTAGGTTTACTAGATTGTTCACTAGTGCACTAGCGCTCTTGTCGCGAATGTATATCGGTGGTGGCTTAGTTTTGGAGCCGCAGCCGACAAAGGGCGCCGAGAGAACTACCACAGCATCCGATGGACACCAACAACAACGTCGAAGCCATCCTCCAGTCGCTGAGTGATAGCATCAACTCCCTCCGGGCGTTCCAAGAAAAACAGATGGAGATCATAATGATTTTGCTCAAGCAGCAGCAACAACAGACACAGCAGCAGGGGCAGATTCTTAATCTGCTCACTGCCCTCCATGCGCAGCAAGCCCCATAATGATGCCGCTGCGCATCCTAGTGTGGAACGCCGACGGCGTATCCACGAAGTTGCCTGAAGTGGAGTGCTTCGTGCGACGTCATGAAATCGATGTTTTACTGCTCAGCGTGACACACTGCAAGGGGGCAGAGACACTCAAGTTATTCGGCTATGTAGCTTACACTGCCAACAATCCGAGTGCTGGTAACGCCAAAGGCGGGGCAGCTATCATGATCAAATCTAGCCTTGCCCATTTCCCGCTAACACCAATAGCCACTGATAAGGTGCAACTGGCGCCGGCGGCTATCGAAACAGCACTTGGCCCCATAAGCTTTAGAGCGGTATACTGCCCCCCGAGATTTGCATGGACTACGGACGAGTTCAAGGACATTCTGGAAGAGTTTCGAAATAGATTCATCGTTGCGGGCGAGTGGAATGCATCCCACTGGCTCTGGGGTGCGGGAAGGAGCAACCAAAGAGGCCTTGCACTAGCGAATCTCGTCCTAAACTCGAAGGTGAACTCGCTAGCAACAGGAGGACCAACAAGATACCCGGATATACAACAGTAGAGGCTCTCCAGGTTACATTGATTTTGCGCTGACTAGGGGTGTGCTGGGCATCCTCGCTAGCATAAGTGCGGTTGTTGAGCTTAGCTCCGACCACCTGCCTCTGGTAATTGCGGTGGATGCGGGGGCAATGTGCTACCCTAAAATGGAGCGGCTTATCACTAGGCGCACTACCCTGGAGGTATTCCAATCGCAACTAGAGACCACTCTGCCCCTCAACACTGCCTTAAACCCTAAACAGGACGTTGATGATGCAATTCATCTGTTTACCAACAATGTAAAGACGGCAGCTAGATTGGCAACTCGCAGCATATATCGGCAGCCGGCGGCAGATCGAATCCCAATAACCAGGGAGATCCTGCTGCTAATAGCCGAGAAGAGGCGCTTACGCACTAGGTGGATGAGGTTTCGCCACCCGCTGGACAAGACGGAATGGAATCGAGCGCTGAGTAGGCTCCGTTGCGCGTTGGTGTTGCACAAATCCGCATGGTTCGACGAAAGGCTATCCAACACTGGAGTTGAAAGTGAAGCGACTCACTCACTCACTCACCTTTACCTCTTTTTGTTAAGGGTTACCAAGACTTACCCCTACCCCTTTTTGCTTCCCCTTCTGTATAAAACGGCACAGTCTGCAGCCACAGCACTTCCGGCTGCAGGGGTAATTAACAAGTAAGAAAGCTACATTCGAGTGTGCTCGACTGTAATATACCCGCTACCCAGCTGCTCGTACATCAAAATTATTTGCGGAACAATAAAGAACGGCTACAATCATATTTTGACCGTAAAAGGGCATGGACTTACAATATTTATGCAATGTCAAAATCTAAAATAAAAAAAATAATTTTTTGCACACATTTAACTTTTGATGCGGGTGGGACTTGAACCCATAAATGCATAATAGTTTCGTTCGTTATGCAGTCCACAACTTAACCCATTTCACCACCGTACACGCACACACTATTCGGCACAATGCTGCAAGCAGCGCTGCCGGAAAAAGGAGTAAAAAGTATTGAAAACGTATAACTTTTATTCAGGTACCACAAAAATCCAAGATTTATCACTTAAACAGTAAAAATAATAATTCTACCTGTTGAAGACTATAAATCGAATACGTGCATGTAAAAAACGATATGTGCCCTTTTAATACCTCTTTATATACTTAAATGGAAAGTGTTCTGGAGCACTCTAACTTTTAATAAATTTTGTTAAAAAAACGACCGATATGTTTTATGGCATCTATACGATGTATCGGTGCGTACCGGCTCGTTCCGACTTACTTACAGCGGGCAGCAATGAGAAACATGTATACAAAGTTTCATGAAGGTAGCTCAAAAAGGGAGGCAAAAACTTTTCTTTGCAAAAAATAAGAAAAGCTCGATCACCCCCACCATGACACATATGCATGCGGAATCGAACCTTGGACCCATTACCTAAGAGGTCCACCACTTCTCCATTCGGCCATTAAGCCATTACGCAAATTTTGCCAAAGTTACATTATGAGACCATTCGAAAATTCTTGCACGACAAAAACAAAGTCTGAATGCATGATGCGTGTTGTTTTGGCTATTTATTCATAAATAACAATCATAAACATATAATTAAATAAAAAATAAAAAAAAAAATATAAGAAAAAGCTGCGCTCTGACAATCGCACAGAGCTGATTTAAGAGACTGTCACTTCTCCAATTGTTAACTAAGTTCATTGTGAGCCATTAAAAAAATTTTAAATAAAATGCACCACCAATTAATGCATTTTAAAAAATTAAAGTATAAGCTCTTACAAAAAAAAAAGAAAAAGCTTAAGCGGAATGAATTGGGAATCGAATCACGGGCCTGTCGGTTCAGGAGTTCATCCCTTTTTCCCTAAGCTACTAACGCTGTTATCCAACAACAGCAAAAATTTGCATTGTATTGCATTCTTATTATTTCCTGTACAAATAAAGAATTTGCGCTGCTGGAAGCGCGGTTTACAGCTAGGGAAAACGTTAAACTGAATAGCTTCTTTGTTTATTATCCGATTGTTACCAAATTTTCAGAGATCATCAGGCTAGCTATATTTATCATATGGAACAATATGGCATCAAAATTGCGCTTGTAATCAATTATTTTCGATTTACAGGGGCGGAAGGGGGCGTGGCCAAAATCCAAAATAAACTTGATCTTCTACTCTATGAGTAGCGGGTATAAAAAAAACATTTTTGCACACATTTAATTTTTGATGCGGGCGGGACTCGAACCCATAAATGCATAATAGTACTGTTCGTTTTGCAGTCCACAACTTAACCCATTTCACCACCGTACACGCACACACGATTCGGCACAATGCTGCAAGCAGCGCTGCCGGCACCGCTGCTTACAGCTATGGATAACGTTAAGCTGAATAACTTCTGTGTTTATTATCCGATTGTTACCAAACTTTTAGAGATCATCTGCCTAGATATAGTTATCATATAAACCGAAAATGAATAATATGGCATCAAAATTGCACTTGTAATCAATTTTTTTCGATTTAGAGGGGCGGAAGGGGGCGTGGCCAAAATCCACAATAAATTTGACCAGCGTGCAATAATAACACATACTGTCACCAAATTTGGTAGTTCTAGCTCTTATAATAGCTGAGATCTAGATTTTCACACGGACAGACAGACAGACAGGCAGACAGACGGACAGACGGACATGGCTATATCGACTCGGCTGTTGATCCTGAGCCAGAATATATATACTTTATGGGGTCGGAGGTGTCTCCTTCTGCCTGTTACATACATTTTCGGTTTGAACAAAGTTATAATACCCTTCTACTCTATGAGTAGCGGGTATAATTAGTTTTAAATTTCATTCAGCTAAATATATATAATTTATGTACCATTGAGCGGGGCTAACGAACGGACGACAAAGCTGGATCCCTTGGCCGGGCACCTCACGCTCATAATAAAATTTACTGACTAGCTATTACTGGAGTTGCTGCAAACAATTTTATACTTCGGCATATTTTTTTCGGCGCTGCTCTGCTGTTTATTTGCTTTAGCTTTTCTCCAATTTGCTAGCCAATTACTGCATTTCAGTGTGTGGCGCAAGGACAACACGGAAGACGCTGCTGCAGGGTGGAGTGGTTGCACATTGAGCTTGCCTTTTGCTCTGTGCTTGCTGTATTTCCGTAACAAACATTTCCGTTTCGCATTGCAACAAATTTATTGTTTCCGTGCGGTTTTTCCAAAAGCATACTTTCCGCGCTTTCTAAAATTCTACCCTCTCGGCAATTTATCTGAAAAACTGAATTGAGATTATCGATGCAGTCAGGCCAATGACATGAAAACCAGCTCAGCATACTTTGAGCCATTTTTACCACTCCCATCCCCCTTCCCATATATACAATGACAGCGCTCTTCCGGCCGGAAATACGCATTTAGCTGCTTATGGAATTGTTACATTTATACATTTACATTTGGCTATGAAAATGTAGTGTAATGTAATGTTATAAATCATTTCGGCAAACCCCAAGTGACTTTTGTATGCCTCATTGCTGCTGTCAACTTGGCGGCCGCCTCGCAATCTTTATTTTTTTTTTTTTTTTGGGAAAAATTCTCATACTTATCGAGCTGCTTTCGCAGCTGGAACCAGAGACATTAATTATTCATTACTCTTAAAGTCACTAGAAATTGTTCAGTTCCTTCTAAACTTAACCTAACGTGTAGCTTAAAAGATAATATTATGGATAATGTTCCTTAATTATAATATATACAAATGTACAGTGGAGGGATTATGCTATCTTACGTGTAAGGAGTTCATGGGGATGTATTCTCTTCAGACGTCGGAGGGAAATGGGGTCGACACGATCATTCACCAACGTGTTCGGGTGGGCGGTAAGTCTATCGGCAAATCGGCTACTGTGTAAGTTTATTTGGTCTCCCAGTGGAACAACTTTTAAGTCCCTTTCAACGACTCGGTTGCTCACATACCAGGGTAGCCCAGATGGATGTCGTGCCGCTCGCGATTGTAAAACTCTAAGCCTATTGAGCTGCCAGCCCGTCAAGCTGAGGACATTTGTCCTAAGCTCCACTTCGCTCTGTTTTTTTTTTTGTATAAACAGAAGTATTTCCTACGCCGTTATTCCAACTGGCATAATTAATTACCCTAGCGCGGTGTGCAGCTCCCAAGCGGCATCGACTCTCTGTGTCGTTGTGTGTGCCGCAAAACTTAGCAGCGGTGTTGTCGGCGACCCTAACCTCACAATGCCGCCTCAATTGACAATCAACGCCACGGAAACGGAACCGGGAAAGCGGAATACGAAGGAGCTGAAAGGCCCAGGTGCGGTTGCTGCTTACAGCTCGCTGAGAGCGGAAAGGAAAATAAAAAGCCAACGGTAATTGGATGATTTCAATTATATGACTTTAAGCCCGCCACTGGTCCGCCTATTCTGTCCTTACCTTTGTCCTGTTTGCTTGCTCTATTCAGATTTCTGAAAAATTTAACTGCATTATATAGCAAGTAAGAAAATCGAGCGCGCCCTACATAAGATACCATTCGCCCAGTTTAAAAGAAAATTATAACACTTTTATTTTCTTCAAAATACACTGCACAAATTCATCTGCCACCTATTGTTTAAATCGGATCTATGTATCTTTGAATAGCGCCATCTACATTTGAAAACGTCGTAGCAGTCAGTTTTACACACGCTACGGCTGAAACGAAGCATCGAGACGATGACGTGACGCTCCCCTATGGCCAAACGCTCAATTCGACCGCTCGGATGGGAGGTCCTAGTTCACCCACCTTATAGTCTAGATCTGGCACGAAGTGATTACCATCTTTTCCTGTCCATGGCAAACGCGCTTAATTTCTCACCAAGAGTGGCTTCAAGGCAGGTCTGTGAAAATTGGCTCTCCGAGTTTTTTGCCAATAGGGACGCAGTCTTTGATAAGAAGGGTATAACGAAGTTGGCATCTCGTTGGCAACAAGTTTACGAACATAACGGCGCATATTTGACTTATTTATTTATGTAATATGTACATGGTTATAAGTATAACTTACAACTAGCTAATTACAAGTGGAATGTATATTGGTTATAATGTAACAAGAGAAAATAATAATAATAATAATAATAGTTAACAATTATATTAAATTTTGTGAAAAATGTTACTGCGTTTAAGAAAAGATATAATAAGTTTTGTATTAGATATGCTCGTATTCTTAAGTAAAGTGATAGGGTTTTGATTTGAGAATATGTTTAATCTGTGCTGCGTTAAAGCGGAGCAGGAAGTTAAAATATGTTTGATATTTGACGAGAGGGGCTCACAGCATAGTTGGCAGTTGCTAGTGAGATTGCGATTAAGGTAGTTTTCATGGGTTAATTTAGAGTGTCCAATACGCAGTCGGGTTATTTTTATTTGTTCACTTATATTTAGTTTTTGTAAAACCAGTTGCGGAGTGTTAGTTTGGGAAGATATTGTATTGTACCATTCTGTAGTAAGGTTGTTGAGTTGGTTCTTATATTCTAAATATTTAGTTTTTAGGAATTGATTTATATCTCTTTTATTGTAATTATTTGTGCTAATCAATTGTAGTGAATGGCCCAATTTGGCTCCTGCATCTGCCATTTCATTGCCCATGATCATTGCATGTCCTGGTACCCATAGGAGTTTTATTTTATTTTTGTGTTGTGTGAGAAAGCTTCTTATATATGTGGGATAATAGTCCTTATTGTTGGTATTGGATATTGCATTCAATGAGGATAGGGAGTCGGAACATATTATAAATTTGCCTGGCTTTTTTATGATTATGTCTAGTGCTTCCTTGATGGCTATAATCTCTGCCGAGAATATACTGGAATAGTAAGGTAATCTACCATACCGTATGATTGATGTTTCAGTGGATATTGCAAACGTGGTTGAGGTATCAGTACCTGAGCCATCAGTGTATATAAATGAATAGTTTGGATGGGATTCTTTAATAGATAGGAAGTTTGTTTGGTATATTTCATTGCTTGTGTTGTTTTTTGAGTATTGTCTCAACATTGGATCGATACAGTTTCTGTTAAATAACCAGTAGGGTGCTTTTTTCTTTCTTTTAATTGGACGTATAGGTATTTCTAGTTCAATGTATCTTTCAATCAGGGAATCCAACACTGAGTTTGTAGCTCTATGTCTCTTTTTCAATGCAGCCGATGTTAAAAACTTTGCAAGTGGTGTATCTGAGCTGTTGTGCAGAGATTTAAATAGCTTGTCTCTCAAGAACAGGTAACGTTCTTGAAGTGGGGCGATATTTGCTTCCATCATAAGATTCTTTGTTGGTGAAGTTCGGTAAGCACCAAAGCAGGCTCTTAGTGAGGTGTTTGTTATTGTATTCACTTTGTTGAGGAGAGATTTTGGGGCACGACCGTAGAGGAAGATGCCAAAATCGATCTTGGAAATAATGATTGCTTTCATAATATTTATTAAAGTGAGAGTATCGCATTGGTATTTTGAATTGGAAAGACATTTGATTATATTAAGTTTTTTACTTAAGGATGTTATCAGTTCTGTAATATGTTCATTCCATTTGTACTTACAGTTGATAGTGATACCTAGGATTTTCAATGATTTTACAGAGGGAATAACTATGTTATGAGATGATATTGTACACCTGCAATTGTGTTTGTTGCATATGTGGATGTGTTTGCATTTATCCAATGATAATTTTGAACCTGAATAATCTCCCCAGTTTTCTATATTTTGGAAAAGAGAATCAAGTTGTTTTGTAATGTTTTTCTTTTTGTTGAAATTTAATATCAGTTGGAAATCGTCGGCATAGCTTCAAAATGATATGTCTCTTTAATTTTCTATTATTTTAGAAAGTTTATTGTATGCAATTAAAAACACAATTACAGACAATGGAGAGCCTTGTGGCACACCATTATTAATAGGAACAGAATCTGAGAGATGCGACCCATTTTTTACGAAGATTTTCCTTTTTGTCATAAATTTTTTGTTGTAATTTAGCATTTTCGGTCCTACTTTTCATTTAATTAACTGCTCTATAACAGCATGTACTCCAATGCAGTCAAAAGCCTTTGAAAAATCAAGGGAGACGATGGATGTGTGTTTCCGTTTGCTAATGGAATTTGTAATCAGATGATCTGCGTAAATCAGACAGTTGTTTACAGATTTATTTCTTTTAAAACCAAATTGGTTCTTTGAGAAAAGGTTGTTATATTCCACGAACCACCTTAAGCGCTTCAATTATTTGAGAGTTGGGTAAATTAAAAACGTTATTTAAATTATTATAAGTAAAAGGAGTGGATGAAGATATATATGATGAGAAAATGGTTATTTTGTTTAATGAATCTATTTCTATTGCAACTGTTTCGAAGTCAAGGTTAGTGTTAATTTGTGTATGTTGAATTGATTTATGATCTAATAGAGCATCACCTCCGAACCTGTTTGACGGTGTGTTGTTTATCATATTATAATTAACTGGGATTGGTATGTTCTTATTTGTACAAATGTGAGTTTCTTGTAATGATATTATTTTTGGTGAATATTTAACAATGAGTAGTAAAAGTTCACTGTAGTTGTTCAAGTAGCCCTTGATGTTCCATTGAAGAATTAATAGAGTCATTTAATAGACTAAAAGATATTGATTTTTATTGCATTAAGTATTTTAATTGTCAAGTGAACTTTACTTTTGGGTTTACGTTTGTATGTTTTTGTTTGTGGCCTCAACAAAACTAACGGAGAAGGGGAGAGAGATTATCTGCGTTCCAGTTTCAGTGACTGGAATCATCTCATTCTCCGTTAGTGAAGTTGAGGCCGTATGAGAAGAGAGTTACTTAATTAGGTAAGTTCCATATCGGAACTATTTTCTGTGTCCATATCTTGGTGTTCTGTTTTATTATTACCTTTTAACTGTCTCAAAATTCTTTTTGAAGTTGTTCTTGGAAGAACTTGTACCTTTTTTGAATTATTTGTACCTTTTGAGAGTTTATTCGCTAACGCGATTGGTTGGCATATGTCTTTTAAAATGTCATGGTTGTTGATGTGACTTGTGTGTACTTCTGTTTAAGAAGCAATTGATGTAGGGGGCTGAGTGTTAAGCTCGATGTCTTTATAACTTATCATGTTCCGTGTGTTGGAGTTTGTTGTAGGTTTAGTCGGTGATGTGGATGTTTTATTTATATTTTGTGGAGTATTATTTGCTGTAGAAGCATAAGTTTGCTGACCGTGTTGATGAATTTGGTTGTATTTCTCTGATGCTGCTTTAAAGTCAAGATAATAATTAATTTTTATAGCTGTTATTTCTTGTTGTTTAATGAAAATTGGGCATTTTTTGTCGATTGAAGAGTGGTTGCTGCTTGGCTTTTTGTTTATGCTGCAATTGATGCAGTTGGTGTTGTTTGTGCAGGTTTCGGGGCTCTCTGGGTTGATGTGACTTTCACAGCCACAGTTTTTACATGTTGCTGTACTTCTGCAAACTTTGAAGGTATGTCCAAAGCGGAGACAACGATTGCATCGCAGAGGGGCAGGAATATAAGGACGTACGGTTGTTTTCTCATAGCCAATCATTATGTGCCCCGGAAGAGTAGAGTAGAGTAGAGGCAAAAGTGAGAATTATTAATCCAGTTTCAGTCAAATTTTCGTTTAGATTTCTCATTATTTTTTTGACTTTCGTTACACCTTGGTATTCTAGTTCCTTTTGAATTTCTTCTTCGTTGACTCCACGTAGATCGTTGGAATAGATTACACCGTTAGTGTACAACTTTTGAAACATCAATAAAAAACCGAACGAACTTTTTACTTGACCTAATATATACTTTTTGGGGTCTGTCACGCCTCCTTCTGCCTGTTACATATGTACATTTCCACAAACTTAGTATGCCATTTTTGACACTTTTTCGAATGGTACAAAAACGTGGAGCAAAGTCGGCGCTTTTTTCTACACAAGAGAAATTTTAGATCGCAGTTGAATATTCTTATGGGGCAGAAACAGAATAATTACGATTATCTTCGTGCAAGCATGTACAAATCTTGCATTAAGGTTATGGGACGATTGCTTATGGGTCGGCAGATGGAACGAACTAAGGGCTATTTTACCGGAAAGCACAAGAGAAACAGACTTGCACCAATTGCATTCGACGTTTGGTGCGAACACCGCTTTTCAATTAGATCACACCCCACTGTAACCCAACATTCCCGACTCCTCGACCCGATAAACTCCGCGCTGCGCTCTTGACTGCCAGCCGGTCATCATTAGAACGAAATGCAGTTCGATGGGAAGCTGCTGTTGGCTCACAGGACAGAATTCGTGGTCGAAAAGATGCAGTCAAGCTTTGCTGGCGCCTGCAATATGCGGGTGCCTTGAGTTGTGTGTATCTAGGTGGGCGTGTGGTATGGTTGTGTACGAAAGTTTGTGTGTGCGCGTGTGAATAAATGAATATTTGGCCCAATAAAATTGAGTGAGCTGTAGACTTGACAATCCTCAGGCTCGACACGTCTCGGCCTGCAGCAGACACAAGCTATGCGCTGAATAAATGAAACAGCGTTTACTCTCGACCAGGCTAGTAGACTCACTCGCTCACACTTACACACTCACAATTGCACTCGTATATGATTTATCACTGGGGCCACATTGATTCATGCAGTCGACAAGAGAGAGACACCTGCATGGCTGCTGAGATAAGAAATAATTGGCAAGTGCAGTGCGTGAAAAAATCGCACAGCCGGAGAGAAGTGGTAGGTAGAGCAAGTGGTGTATTCACAAAGGTCAGCCGCCGGCAGGAAACGCAGTGCAATCGAATTGCCAGTCGGCGCTGCTCTTAATGCCAACGTGACAAATGTTTTACGACTGGCTGCGCCGATATCGACGTTAACTCCTGTTGACTCTGGCTAAACACCTGTAAGAGGGTTTAATTCACGGCACACACACGCAAATACGCACAAGCACACACGCAGACACACTTACCCGGCGTCCAGTAGGCAGCGTCAGCTTGTTTGCATTTCACGCATATTTTAATCAGCTCTGGTTCTGCTTCTGCTTCTGCTCTTTACCGTAGGTGCACTTGAGTTCCACCACACTCGGACTCGCTATTGCCAATGCATTTTTGTACACATTTCGAATTTATGCAAGCCCAACCTCCCAGCACCAGCACTCCCTCAAGCCAGTCCCCCTGACAGTTACATGCAACATCCAGTTATCTAATTCCGTCCCCATGTCACATTTAGGCCAAACAGTTGGACTATTTGAACAACCTACACGTACACACGTACACACACACACAGGAGGGAGAAAATTCCCGCTCAAACTTGACTGGTTTTAAACGCTGCGCGATGTTTGACTCTTTCTAACGACGGAGCTGTCAGAGATAGTGGAAGAGCGTGCAAAACCGCACTGAAGTTGCACCCCTTTGTTTTGCTACAAGATCACAAAGTGGTCAACGCGAACTTAAACACTTTTCGGTAACATTAAAATGAACAAGTAAGGAAAGCTACAGTCGAGCGCGCCCGACCGTAAGATATGATTCGACCACCTTCGTAGTTGCACAAACTAGTACTTACTCGTTCTCACACACACATACAGACACACACAAAAAGACTAAAACGAATGCCGCAATGACGCGGGCAGCGGAACTGTACAAAACGTTTTCTTGAATACTTCTATGTTTAGTGTCCGATCGGATTGTAGTTTAGGGATTAGGTGCTTACTATTAGCATATTTACGTGTACTAAAGCAGAAAGCTGTAACATTAATACTTTTCTTAATATTCGTAAATTATCGATTTGCGTGGGCGGTGGGCGTGGCACCTCAAATTTGAAACAACCTTTATCTGCGCATGGTTTACAGGAAACATCATGCCAAATTTGGTGTCTGTAACTGTAATACTTTCCTTAATATGCGTAAATTATCGATTTGCGTGGGCGGTGGGCGTGGCACTCCAAATTTAAAACAAGTAAGAACGGCTTCAGTCAAGTGTTGACTGTATAAGACCATGGATTGTTCAAGGTTATGAACAAAATCAGATTTAGAAAACTATTATTGGTAAACGTGTTGAACACATAATTTTCAGTTAGACGCCAAGCAGTCCAAGCAGTTGGAAAAAAAACACTGCTTGCTTGCTTGCAGTGGGCGCAGTGCAAATCTATATGAAACGTTGAATAACTCTTATGTTCATTATCCGATCGGAACCAAATTTTTAGCGATCGTTTAGGTGGTGATAGTTATCATTCACACCAAAACTGAATACTCTAGCTTTATTATTGCGCCTGCTATACGGTTTATCGATTTGGGGGGCCGAAGTAGCCGTGTACCAAGTTTTAATAAAAATTTTACAGCGTATGATAGAAGAATATATATACTTTATGGGGTCACAGATACCTCCTTCTACCTGTTACGCACATTTCGACAAACACAATAGACCATGTATTTTTTTAAAATCCATGGTCTAAAAACGCAATCTGCGCATAATTGATTGGAACCATCATGCCAAATTTGATGTCTGTAACTGTAATATTTTCCTTTATATGCGTAAATGATCGATTTGCGTGGGCAGTGGGCGTGCTACCTCAAATTTGAAATAAACTTGATCTGCGTATGGTATACAGGAATCATCATATCAAATTTGGTGTCTCTAGCTTTTGTAATAGCTGAGATCTCGACGTTTATACAGACAGACAGACGGACAGACGGACATTGCTCAATCGACTCGGCTATTGATCCTGAGCCAGAATATATATACTTTATACTTTATACCGTGTCTCCTTCTGCCTGTTACATACTTTTGCACAAACTTAGTATACCATTTTTCACCATTTTCAATGGTCGAATGGTATGATAACAAACAATTGTCGCGGGAGGCCCGGCTGACTAAACAGGTGATAGTGCTGCCAACTGATCGCAGAGAACGCATGGGTGGTCCAGTTGATAGTGCTGCTAACCAATCGGACAAATCGATTGGCGTTGCCAGACAAACTGTGCTGTCAGACTTTGTCCGTTGGAAGCGGACCGTTAAAATTGAAATTTGAATTTAAAATTTAAGTTTACATTTTTGAGTTGACTACGCCTTCAAAGCGCGAAAAGACAACAATTTTGCATTGTAGCTGTAAAAAAGAGCTTAAATGGAGATCCGTTCAAAAGCAGCGCTAGGACGATGAGGTCCCCGAGACCGCTGCCATGCGCCCCAAATCCGGCGACAACGGCCCCAACAATGCCACTGGGCAATGTGGCTATTGAGGAGAGCTCGACGTTCGAGCAACGTGGTGAGATATACGAGCGCTGAGCCAAATGCTAATAGGCAGACGCTCGGTCCACCAGCCCATACTCGGCCTGTATGTTGCAGCAGATGAGGAGCAAAGCCTGCTAGCAACAACTAGGAAGATGGCTACGCCTCCTACCCAGAGATGCTCCCCAAAGAAATGAAAGCCCTCCAGAGACGACAAAGGTGAGCTTTCGTCACCTTCACCCGGTCCTAAGAAGTCAAAGGGCAGGACGGCGGCGAGACCGACCGCAGCAATAGCGCTGAAACGTGCAGACAACTCCAAGGAGAAAACACCGCGACATATTGAGGACCCCTGGAAGAAGGTGGAGAATGCAAAAAATCGAAGAAAGACACTAAAACCAGACGCTATCGTCGTCAAGGGCAAAGAGGGCGCCTCGTATGCTGAGATCCTGCGCTCTGGTAAGACAGAGCCTAAGTTGAAGAGCCTAGCGCAGCAGGTTAAAGGCATTCGGAAAACGGCTAAGGGTGAACTAATCTTTGAGCTCAAAAAGTCAGCCTATCCCAACACGTGGACCTTCCAAGAAGCGGTGCAGGCATTCCTGGGCCCCGAGATAGAGGTGCGTTCACTCATCGAAATGGCAACCCTTGAGGTCAAAGATCTGGACGAGGTCACAACGACGTAGGAACTTCTGGAAGCACTGATAACGCAGTTCGGCGAAATCGGCGCATCGCCATCCTCAATTGTATTCATCCGCAAATCATTCGGAGGCACTCAGACGGTAACCATAAAGCTTCATGCCGATAAGGCAAAGAAACTCGCCAAGGAGGGCAAGGTCCAAGTCGGTTGGGTCATCTGCCGCATCCGGTGCAAAACGCAACTCATGAGATGCTTTAGTGCATGGAGTTCGGTCACATCGCCAGCTGCAGCACAGGTGAAGACTGCAGTGGTCTTTGCTTTAAATGTGGTGAGAAGGGACACAAGGCAAAGAGCTGCACGAATAAACACAACTGTATCCTATGCACCAGGATGCCCATACATGGCAGCCGCGCAGGCTCGACGAAGCCAATAATGACAAGGATTTATCAACTCAACATTAACCACTCCAAAACAGCTCATGACCTGTAAGAGCAATCGGTAAGATAGAGTAAGATTGACGTTGCCATATTGAGCGAGCCGTACCCCAAAAGGTCCCTCAATATGTGGGTTGGTAACCACCTAGAAAAGGCGGCGGTATGGAGCTGCGGTCAGCCTGCAACACAGTTACTGGAAGCTCTCCGAGAAGAAGGGTTCGTGCGCACGAAGATGTACGGACTGTATATTTACAGTGTCTACTCGGCACTCTCAATGCCCATGGATTGCTACGTGCGCGCTATGGACAGGCTAATTGCAGACGCACGAGGCTAGTCGCCATGCCTGATAGCCGGGGATTTTAACGCCTGGGCAACCGACTGGGGGTGCCCAAGTACTAACAGCAGAGGTCAGGCAGTAACGGACGCAATGTCCAATTCAACGAGGTAACGACGGATGCGGTCGCAAGTTCCGTTCGGAGGATCAAGGCAGCAAAAGCCCCGGACATAGATGGAATTCCTACCGGCAACCTGGATACTTTGCAGACGTGTTCAACGCATGCATCAGAAAAGGCGAGTTCCCCAAGCGCTGGAAGAGGCAGGAGCTCGTCCTGATCCCAAAAGGAGGTAAACCACCAGACGACCCATCCCCCTACAGGCCAATCTGTCTGCTGGATTCTGCTGGAAAAGCACTGGAGAGAATTCTATGTGACCGTCTGAACAGAGCAATCGACGACTGGTGACAGGCCTCCTGTCACCACTCCAATTCGACTTTTGAAAGGCGCGGTCCACTATGCAGCCTATCCAAGAGGTTACGGATTTGGCAGAGAAAGCGATTGAGAGTAGGAGACGGCTCTAGGGGACCAAACAATACTACCTTCGATTCCGCCAGAGGGCACAGGATTATGGACTCACTAACCGCCAAGGGAATAAACCGTTACCTGATAGGGATGATGCGAAGCTTGCTTAAGGGAACAGTGCTCCACTACAGGACCAGCGCAGGAGAGTCGACGTACCGTTTTTCCAGTGGAGTCCCACAGGGATCAGTGCTGGGTCCAACATTATAGAACCTGATGTACGATGGGATTCTGAGGCTAGGCCTGCCAGGGGGAGTGAAGATTGTGGGCTTCACGGGCGACGTGGCTATCGTAGCCGTAGCAAAGCAACTGCACGAAGTCATGGAGATGGCCAATTTAGCCATCAGGATGGCGGAAAAATGGCTCTCACAAGCGGGTCTATCGTTAGCGCAGCAAAAAACGAAGGTTAACGGTGCTAATAAGCTCGCAAAAAAGGGTGGAGGCAGCTACAATCATAGTTGGTGATACAACTGTGCGCTCGTGCCCCTCACTTAAGTATCTTAGAGTGGTTCTGGACCATTGGTTCAGCTTTAAGGATCACATGTCTCATGTCGCCCGGAAAGCGGGAGTAGCATGCACGGCACTGGCAAGAATCATGCACAACACATGGGGACCGAAGCAGTTGAAGAGACGACTCATCATCAGTATCACGTTGCATGCAGCAACTATATGGCCCAAAGCAACAGCGAAAACGCATATGAGAGCGATTCGGGCGATCTAACGAGTATGTGCCCTCAGGATAGCATGCGGCTTCCGAACTATCTCGTGTGAGGCGGCGCATGTGATCGAAAGGAGCGATGAGGAACCACGAAACTGGTAATGCCTACCAAGGAAGCCTAATAACACGGTGAGAAGAGACATACGCGGTCTACCAGAAGGGCAGCTGGACGCGACGGCTTACACCGCAGATAGAACCCTGGATGGGAAGGAAGCATGAGCAGATAAATTTCTATCTGACCCCAGTTTTTAAGTGCTGCTTTAGAGCCTACTTGCACCGCTTTGGTCATAGCGAGGAGGCGTTTGGAGAGACACCAACACCAGGCAACCTAGTGATGAACAAGGTGGCCTCCCAAGAGAAATGGGATGCTGTAAACGCGATGCCCTGTAGCGTTATGCTGCAGCTGAGGCGAGAGGAGCGGATCCGTACAACAGAAGCAAGCCTTTAAGGCTATACTCCCTCCTATTGTAATGCCTAACGGCGGGGCCAGGAGGGAGTAAGAACGGTGTTGTAACAATAAGCTACGGCCTGGTGTCATCAGGCCTGCATGTGTCCATCCTTTATTGCCTAACTGTAAGCAAAACTGCAACCAACGTGCTCGCTGGTAAGAGGCAGCTCACACACACATAGTAGCACACATATGCAGTAAAATGTTGACAAACAGAGCATTAACTCGACAGGAAGCCCTACCAGCTCACCACAGCTGCCAACACGCAAAAGGTAAATGCGTATAAAAGGAGAGGGTGGCTCCCCATGTCTGCTTTTTATACCCGCTACTAATAGAGTAGTGTATAAAAGTATAGTGTAACTTTGTTCAAACCGAAAATGTATGTAACAGGCAAAAGGAGACACCTCCGACCCCATAAAGTAAATATATTCTATCTCAGGATCAACAGCCGAGTCGATATAGCCATGTCCGTCTGTCCGTCTGTCTGTCCGTGTGAAAATCTAGATCTCAGCTATTATAAGAGCTAGGACTACCAAATTTGGTGCAAATCTGGGTCATTATTGCACGCTGATCAAGTTTGTTTTGGATTTTGGGCACGCCCCCTTCCGCCCCCGTAAATCGAAAAAACATTGATTACAAGCGCAATTTTGATGCCATATTGTTCATTTTCGGTTTACATGATAACTATAGCTAGCCAAATGATCTCTGAATTTGGTAACAATCGGAAAAAAAACCCGGAAGTTATTCAGCTTAACGTTTTCCATAGCTATAAGGTGGTGGTGAAATGGTTTAAGTTGTGGACTGCAAAACGAACAGTACTATTACTATTTACGGGTTCGAGTCCCGCCCGCATGAAAAATTAAATGTGTGCAAAAATGTTTTTATACCCGCTACTCATAGAGTAGAAGGGTATTATAACTTTGTTCAAACCGAAAATGTAAGTAACAGGCAGAAGGAGACACCTCCGACCCCATAAAGTTTATATATTCTGGCTCAGGATCAACAGCCGAGTCGATATAGCCATGCCCGTCTGTCCGTCTGTCTGTCCGTGTGAAAATCTAGATCTCAGCTATTATAAGAGCTAGGACTACCAAAATTGGTGACAATATTTTGTTATTATTGCACGCTGATCAAGTTTATTTTGGATTTTGGCCACGCCCCCTTCCGCCCCCGTAAATCGAAAAAACATTGATTACAAGCGCAATTTTGATGCCATATTGTTCATTTTCGGTTTACATGATAACTATAGCTAGCCAAATGATCTCTGAATTTGGTAACAATGCTGCTTGCAGCATTGTGCCGAATCGTGTGTGCGTGTACAGTGGTGAAATGGGTTAAGTTGTGGACTGCAAAACGAACAGTACTATTATGCATTCACGGGTTCGAGTCCCGCCCGCATCAAAAATTAAATGTGTGCAAAAATGTTTTTTTTTATTTTAGATTTTGTCTTTGCATAAATATTGTAAGTCCATAGCCTTTTACGGTCAAAATATGATTGTAGCCGTTTTTTTTTTGTTCCGCAAATAAATGATGTACGAGCAGCTGGGTAGCGGGTATATTACAGTCGACCACACTCGAATGTAGCTTTCTTACTTGTTTTTTTTATTTTAGATTTTGACTTTGCATAAATATTGTAAGTCCATGGCCTTTTACGGTCAAAATATGATTGTAGCCGTTCTTTTTTGTTCCGCAAATAAATGATGTACGAGCAGCTGGGTAGCGGGTATATTATAGTCGTTTCCCCTTAATTTATGTAGCAGCCGTTTGTGCTATGCTCGGCAATTTGTATCCGTGTGCAAGAGGGCTTTAAACAAAATAACGAAGACACTATTGACTAAAGAGAAGAGGATGGCGATCATTGGGCAGTTTAGCTCAGTTTATTGATTACGGATGTAGGACTTCAGAATCAAATAACACATATCCTGCTTAGGAGAGCATCTAACATCATCATCGGCTTCAAAAAAATGTTATCTTTTCACAACACAGTCCGATAAAGTTAATCATAAAATTTTCCTTAACACTTTTATTTTATAAGTATAAAGTGCGATATTAAATAAAAATAAACTGTACCAAAACTGAGACAAGACACTTTTAACACGGCCAATTTAGTAGCGATTCTTGGTATTCACTTTTTGGAAATCAATTTGATTCACTATCATCTTTGGAATGTATAACAAGAACAGGTTGAATACACTTTGTTTTCATGTTTATTTTTCAGCTAACATCATTTTTTAATTACTGTTATAATACATGAATGTTCGTTATTCATGTGGTAGTTAAAACACATTCAGTTCGGGTATGTTCACATTTATATTTCTGCTCGATCAATGTTCTCCTCGGTTTTGTTTTGTTATCGATTCAAATATCGCGATTGTTATCAGTTTTACAATGCATTCGACAATGCTCCACAACTTTATTTCATTTCGGTGGACTGCATCCGCTTTGTAGCTTGGGCCTCAGAAATAGTCCTTGCACTGCATCTGACGTCTCCATTGTGGCCAGTCAGCACAGCCAACAGTGAGGGCAGTCTGCACGAATCCCTTGCCGGAACCGCAACTGAGCAACAAGGGCTCTGAATTACCTCCCGGGCACATGTAGAATCGATTGGGATCCGCTGTGGCCCATGGCTGATCCTTTGTTTTCGCCTCGTCGCCGTCCTCGTTACTTTTGCTGTCACAGCCGGCCGTCAGCTGGGCGGACGCCTGCTCCGCGGTGAGCCGACAAGCTGGCCATTGCTCGAACGGCAGGCAACCCAGGTGACCCAAGCCATTGAAAAACCCACGGCCCTGTGGGCACTGAAGCTGCAGCGGCTGTTGGTCCGCCACAGAGCACACGTAGAATATGTTCGGATTGGGATCGCCCCACATGTTCGTAGAATGTTTGCACGTTGTGTTGCCAACCGCGCCGGATATATATGTTAATTTCAGCATCACCACCAGTACCATCATCATCAGCCAGTAGAGTAGGAAGCGGAAGAGATTGCCAGCTACGTGGTGTCGTAACATTCTCGCCGGCGTATCGCGTTCATTTCTCATCAATAATTTCATCGGCGACGCTAACGCTGGTGGCACAAGGTCCCTTTATGAGCGGAATATTGTTGTTATTATTATCTTATTTTACTGCTCATCAAAAAACACCTCGTTGACATAGAAACCTCGATATGTGATCTTGCGCACCGCAAAACATTGACTGATTGATACTACGCCATTGTCATTTGCTTTTATATACATTGGTTTCCCAGTTTCATTTAATTTGTTCACTGTTTTTTTCATCTGTTTAAGCACACCTCGTAGTCAGAAACTTCCCCATATTGGGCGAAAGTTATGACGCGCCTCTTGTGCCATACAAAACTTCTTTGCCCAATTGATAAGATAAGAAGCGGAGAATGCTCAGCGTTTCTGGGCTCATTTACTTTTTTGATAGTTCTTGATACTGGAAAACTATATTACTAAGAATTTTATATTAACTCCAATTGGAATACTTATCACTTACATGTTTACTGTTCGTTTACAGCGTGGCTTTATCACGATGGTGAAAGCGTCTTATCAATGGGAGAGCAGAACATTAATTGCATTTCAAACATAAGTAAATTAGAACTTATTGCTGCAGGCAATCACACAAAATTTTATTACAAAGCTCACGATGGAGAAAGCGAGTGAATGCTTTTGTCGCTCTATCTCTCTCTATTTTCCTTCTCCCGCTCGCAATAGAAAATCGCTCGCACTTTGCAGCGATGATTTGTGCAGGCGCAGCTGCTGTCGAAAGTTCTAATTGATTTCGCTCACAGCAAAAATACAGGCAAAGTTCCAGCACCAGTCCCCGCCACCACCACTTAAAGAGCTATACTAAGAGGCACTCATCCGCCCGACCAACATCGCGCCCAGCTGGTCGACCTGGGCGTAGGCTATAAAACCTGGGAAAAGTTGCGATGGCATTTGCCTTGGCTGTGGCTGCTTTGTTGTTAAGTCATGTTGTCAATTGAACTTTTCCTGCTTGTTCTCGTTTTCCCTCTCTCGCTCCATCTCGCTCTCTATTTCTTCCCTAATCGCAAGTCTATTTTACGCAAGCTTAGTTTAAATAGTGAAACTTCTTGAAGCAAAAGTTGACAACATAATCGATATAATTTCCAAATGTGCGTGTAACCGGGAAATTCTATTAAAACTTCACCCTGTGCTCATGAGCATCACTTGGTTGCCCCCCTTGCGACAGTTGGGCGGCAAAGTGCGCATTAAATAGTTATTTCTTAGGAATTCGATGAACCACTTGACATCTCAAGTGGGTAAAAAACAGCAAGAAGAACCAAATTAGGCACAAAAAATACCAATCTATAATAATGAGGAAATTGGACAAAGAAGCGTCCAGAGACTTATCTGTCTAGTTGTGCGTCCGATAAGCGCTCAACAGTGCGTATGAGCCGGGCATCGTAGTCGAGTGTTGTCAATAGCCTCATTGACAATGATATCTGCGTGGATTCCGATAAGACCCTCGATCGCCATTTTAACGAAACTTATAAATGATTGTTTCGTGGCAATATAACAATTTAGTCATTTTTAAATATTCAAGTGAAGCAGCCGAAATGCAAAAAGGTTAAGTGACGGTTCAATTGCAGATGTACCCTAGTTCGTGATAACGACAGGATATTGTATTGTCCTTTGTGTTTAGTGAAATATCTAATCTATTCACTCGCACTCACAGTTATCCTGATTTTCATTGGCCTAGTGGCTCTGAGCAGTGCGGCCAGTGTCTTTGCGGACGAAGATGACACGACGATTGCTCCTGGTGAAGAGGTAACCACCGAGACCTCGGCCACGCCAAGTGAAGAGGTAACCACAGATACTACTGCTCCCAATGGAGAAATTACCGCGGAAACTACAGCTTCTCCAAGTGAAGAGGTAACTACGGAAACTACGGAAACTACTGCTGCTTCAAGTGGAGAGGTTACTACCGAGACCACATCTGCTCCTAGTAGCCAGGAAACTACGGCGGGTACAGGCGAAACTGCTTCCACCCCAGGAACAGGTACCAACGAGGATCCCGGGGTCTGCCTGTACGAGACACAAACCTGGGGCGTACCCAATCTGAGCCAGTTCTATTTCTGTCTAGACGGCAGACCAAAGCTAACAGAGTGCAACGCAAATACCTACTTTGTAAGAAACGACAATATGAATGGCTGCATTCCGGCGGCAAACATGGATCCCAAGTGTGTCAACCTGGACATAACGGTGGGCGATTGCTCTGGCATCAACATGAAGCAGCCGCAGCCCAGTGAAACACTAACCAACTTTTATCTGTGCACGGAGGAGGACGAGGATCCCGTCGAGCTGACATGCTTGGGCGATAAGGCGTTCATAAGCCAGGACGGCTATATGGGCTGCTTTAGCTGGCCCTTGTGGCGCCAGTTGCGCGACTGTCAAACCTACAACAATGAGGCAAATCAATCAAACTGAAGGTGATAGCTGGCCTCAATATGAAGCAGATTTGTCGGGCCGCATTGTCGAGCATTTTAATTAGATATTTTTACCCGCTGCTATCATGATTAAATATTTTCCGATTGGAATATAAATTACTTTTAAATTTATTGAAAATAATTAACCCGAACATCGACAGTTTTAGATAAGATTCATCGCAACGCTTAATAGGTACCGCAGCATAAATATTGGCACAAACTTTAACTAAAAGGTCCAAATTGCACTTTGGGTATAAGGACCCAAGGAAACGAATAAGTGTGTGTGTATCTGTGTGCGTGTTAGATCTGAGCTTGCAACAATTACTACCACAGTTTTTCTTTCAAGAAAACAACACAAAACGGCAAATCGCAGCCCGCCGGGTGGGGGAAAGGGAAAGGCAGATAAACACTGCGGCGATTTGAGCCCGACTCGGACGCCGAACATATGTATGTACGAAATAAAACAGCGTGTGTATGAGAGAACTAGTGTGTGTGTGTTTTTTGTCGAGCAGCGAGTTTAAAATGACTTTAAAATTCGGCGTTAGTTTTGTGTCTCTTGGCAAAATAAAAACTTTGCACAAATCCAGATACTGATTACCTCGACCCGTTTTATTCAGTTAGAGGGGAGCGGGGCTTTTCGGAACATAGAATTGCAGATTCATTTAAAAAACAAGTAAGAAAGCTACAGTCAATAGTGCTCGACTGTAATATACCCGCTACCCAGCTGCTCGTACATCATTTATTTGCGGAACAAAAAAAATGGCTACAATCATATTTTAACCGTAAAAGGCTATGGACTTACATTATTTATGCAAAGTCAAAATCTAAAATAAAAAAAAAAACATTTTTGGACACGTTTAATTTTTGATGCGGGCGGGACTCGAACCCGTAAATGCATAATAGTACTGTTCGTTTTGCAGTCAACAACTTAACCCATTTCACCACCGTACACGCACACACGATTCGGCACAATGCTGCAAGCAGCTATGGAAAGCTATGGAAAACGTTAAGCTGAATAACTTCTGTGTTTATTATCCGATTATTACCAAACTTTCAGAGACCATCTGGCTAGCTATAGTTATTATATAAACCGAAAATGAACAATATGGCATCAAAATTACGCTTGTAATCCTTTTTTTCGATTTACGGGGGCGGAAGGTGGCGTGGCCAAAATCCAAAACAAACTTGATCAGCACGCAATAATGACACATATTATCACCATTTGGTAGTCCTAGCTCTTATAATAGCTGAGATCTAGATTTTCACACGGACAGACAGACGGACAGACGGACATGGCTATATCGACTCGGCTGTTGATCCTGAGCCAGAATCTATATACTTTATGGGGTCGGAGTTGTCTCCTTCTGCCTGTTACATACATTTTCGGTTTGAACAAAGTTATAATACCCTTCTACTCTATGAGTAGCGGGTATAATTATAGTTGCGACCAAGCAAATCGCATTAAAGAAATTTTTGCAGAGACTCGCTGTGTGGTCGCATGACTAATTAATTCATTGATTCTTATCTACCAGGTGGCTTCTATTTTGTGTAAATGATTTGGGAGAGTGTGAGTCTATCCAAAACTAGCATTATAGAAATTTTTGTAAAGACTCGCTGTGTGGTCGCATGACTAATGATTCTTATCTACCAGGTGGCTTCTATTTTGTGTAAATGATTTGGGAGAGTGTGAGTCTATCCGAAACTAGCGATCTTTTAATATTTTTAAACGTAAGCAGGAAAATAATATTACTCAACCTAACTTTTTTCAGTTTATTTGTCTCTTATCAGTGGCGAGTTGAATGAGTTCCGTGCTTCCTTCACTATCTGGATGAAATCCATACAATTTACTCATTTGTCTGTAACATCGTTGAATCGCTGGCTACTCTATTACTGCCGTCGCTTGATGGTCTCTCAAATAGTTGCAAATTTAGTCACGCACTGCCGGACACGGCACTCACTCGGTCTACGGCTAATACGAGTCCATTGCCTAAGTAATAAATGCCCGACTGCGAAACTGGCCAGCAGGCACACACAAGCACACAAATGCACTCTCACTCATACACATGTGCACGTCATCTCAGTAGCCATGTTAGAGACGCGAACCGGCCCCAGCATGGGCGAATGTGACACTGGGCCCCAATTGAGTTAGTCAGTAGGAATTGCATTATTTGTCTTTGGCTGTTGCGGACAAAGCGCAACGCGACGGACCAATTGTTACTGCTCCGCGCTCAAAACTCATCGCCCTCCCCCCTTCTGGCTTCCGACTGCCTGCTGCCTGCAACGATGCGGTGCTCTTTCTCTGCTCATGAAAGTCAAGTTTCGGAGTGCAGTGCGGCCTCTTTTAAATGGCGTTGGATGTCTCCGATGCGACACTGTTCTGTCTGTTGGGTATTCAAGGAGAGAAGCGGTAAGAGTTCTGTTGTTATGGCAGCTGCTATTGCTCCTGCTGCATTTTAATTGCTTAACTTGGTGTGCCGCTCGGGCCATGAATCCTGCACAAGTTGTGCACTGAAATTACGTAAGGGGACTTTTAAGGTCACAATTGTCGTATGATATTAGCATGCACACGCACACACACATGTACTAATACACACACACACTGGACACTCAATGTCCAGAACAGGCTAAAGCCAACTTAATGGCCACGTTGTCTCTTTTAGAACTTAGCCTGTAGTTAAGGGCCACAGGGCTGACGCAACGGTTCTAGATTTAATTGAGTTTGTATTTGGTCAACGGGGTTGCTGCTTTAGTTACGTGTGCACTTGTGTGTGCATAAAGTTTTGAGAGAGACAGCGACGAGGCACAAGTAATGCGCTCAAAAATATGCAACAATATTTCAACCTAAACTATTTGCTCGGTGTTTTTTTTTTCTTTTTATTTGTCATTTTTATTTATACTTACTTACTGTTAGTATATTTAATAACTTATACTATAGTGTAATTCTTATTTCTAAATAATATGTACATATTTCCATAAATAAACCTAGATAGGGTGAAAGAAAATGTTGAAAATTAAGTACATTTAGATAAATCTGCTAGGCAGATCAGTAGGGTGTGTGCGCTTGATTCTTCCTCTTGCCCGTAAACCCCGTGTGCCCTCTCAAGATCAAAAGATTAGATTGAGTGACTTTCTGGTGATCGGTTGTGTTGACCTTTACTCTCAATATTGTTTATTTTTTTCTGCCTAATCTTTGCAAATAATTTGTGGTTTTAATTTACTTTGGTGTATTTTAGTTTGTGCTAATCCGGTGCGTATTCATAACACTTCGTGTTACCCCTGGGGCTTTGCAATTTTACTAAATTTACACAATTTGCACAATTATCAACTTGCTCGTCTTTGGTGTCATTTGTTGTTTTTGTTTTGAGTCTACTCTTCCACAGCCTCCCGCTCTCACGTTTTTATTTACGCTCTTTGAGCTTGTGTCGCGTGTGTTGAGTGTTACTCTTACCGTAGCGTTGCTGTTGTTGTAGTTTTTAGTTTAGCTAACTAATACTCAATCGCTCTCACCTTGTAAAATTCCCTCGAGTTTACTGCGTTTGCATTGTGCGTCTGTTTTTATCGCTTCTCCCGTTTACTTTGTCTCTCTAACAGTTCTTTGTAGCTTGTTGTTTTTGTAATTTTTACTTTTGAAATTTCTTTCCTACTTTAATATTTTTTGGTGTTCCAGAATTTATCTGTTTTAAAGTGTCAGTGTGTCAACTTTCAATAATCATTACTTGCTCTTATATTCCCCCTTCTTCAGATGTTTCCATCTACCTTGAACATCTTTCCTCTATCCAGTCTGTTTCATCCAAGCTATCTGATAGAGATTTTCTTTTAGTTTTTGGTGATTTTAATTTACCAGAAGTTGCATGGACCTCTCAATCAGATTTCATGGTTCCCTCTAGCTTTAATAAATTTCTTATAGGACATTCTGAACTTTCATTATTTCAAATTAATAATATTCCTAACCTAAATGGTAGAATGCTTGATCTTATCTTTTCATCTGATGTTATACTGCAAAACACTATTTCTAGAAGTGATCCTTTAGTTTTACCTGAAGATCCTTACCATCCTACATTAGATTTGTCATTAAAATTGCCTAACAATTTTATTTTTAATCATGATTGGTCTACTTTTTATTTGTGTTCAGATTTGGATATTTGTATCTCATATTTTTATAAATCTATCAATTCATTTTTGATCAATGTGTTCCCAATGCTTACCCAGTTAAGTGTGATAGGCCACCTTGGTTTTCTCGTGAATTGATGGTTTTTAAAAATTTGAAATCCAGATATTTTAAAAAGTTTAAGTCTACTGGAAGTCCTTCTGACTATTCTCGTTATATCGTTGTTAGAGCTAACTTTTTATACCCGCTACTCATAGAGTAGAAGGGTATTATAACTTTGTTCAAACCGAAAATGTATGTAACAGGCAGAAGGAGACACCTCCGACCTCATAAAGTATATATATTCTGGCTCAGGATCAACAGCCGAGTCGATATAGCCATGTCCGTCTGTCCGTCTGTCTGTCCGTGTGAAAATCTAGATCTCAGCTATTATAAGAGCTAGGACTACCAAAATTGGTGACAATATTTTGTTATTATTGCACGCTGATCAAGTTTATTTTGGATTTTGGCCACGCACCCTTCCGCCCCCGCAAATCGAAAAAACATTGATAACAAGTGCAATTTTGATGCCATATTGTTCATCGGCTTACATGATAACTATAGCTAGCCAGATAATCTCTGAAAATTTGGTAACAATCGGATAATAAACACAGAAGTTATTCAGCTTAACGTTTTCCATAGCTGTAAGCAGCGCTTCCGGCAGCGCTGCTTGCAGCATTGTGCCGAATCGTGTGTGCGTGTACGGTGGTGAAATGGGTTAAGTTGTTGACTGCAAAACGAACAGTACTATTATGCATTTACGGGTTCGAGTCCCGCCCGCATCAAAAATTAAATGTGTGCAAAAATGTTTTTTTTTTTTATTTTATATTTTGACTTTGCATAAATATTATAAGTCCATAGCCTTTTACGGTCAAAATATGATTGTAGCCGTTTTTTTGTTCCGCAAATAAATTCTGTACAAGCAGCTGGGTAGCGGGTATATTACAGTCGAGCACACTCGACTGTAGCTTTCTTACTTGTTTTCTCTAAATACACGCTGATTACTTGAATCGTTGTCGCCTACAGTTTGCCCAAGATCCTAAGCAGTTTTATAACTTTGTTAATTTGAAACGTAAAACTAATAAATTCCCATCTAATCTTTTTTTGAAATTAACGAAGCAACTAATGATCAGGCTGCTGCCGATTTGTTTGCGGACTTTTTTCAATCTACTTACTCCACTGAAGCCTTTACTATGCAATCATACCCGTATTCCTTAAATAATTCTAACTCCTTTTTTTGCCCTTCTATTAACGAAATCTCTTTACTAAGCTATCTTAAATCCTCTAAGCCTATATTTTCTCCCGGTCCTGGTGGTGTTCCAGCATGTATACTTAGATTCTGTGCTGATACCATTTGTAAGCCTATATTTAAGTTGCTTGATTTGTCCGTAGCCACGAGTTACTTTCCGCCTATATGGAAGGATTCCTTCTCTATACCTCTTCACAAATGTGGCTCTAACCAAGATGTGAAGAATTATAGGTGTACCTCTAAATTATCCGCTATTCCTAAAATTTTTGAAAAAATCTTGACTGCACAATTAACACATATGTGTAAGTCCGTTCTTTCCCCTTATCAGCATGGATTTGTCAAATTTAGATCCACAACTACTATTCTTCTTGAGTTTTTCTCAATTATAACCAAAGGATTTCGGAGGAAAGTGCAAACTGATGTGGTCTACACTGATTTCAGTAAAGCATTTGACTCCGTTAATCATAACATATTGCTTCATAAATTAGATCTCATTGGTTTTCCTCAAAAACTTATTTTGTGGATATCTAATTATTTAACTAAGAGGACGCAAGGAGTCCTTTTTAACTCTTGCCAATCTAAGCTTATATTTGTTACATCTGGGGTTCCTCAGGGTAATCATCTTGGCCCTCTACTTTTTAACCTTTTTATTAATGACCTACCTTCTGTACTAACACAATCATCTATCCTTATGTACGCTGATGACGTTAAACTTTGTCTGACGTATAATGACAAAACTTTAAACTTTCTTCAAATGGATCTTGTCAAGTTTTTTGCCTGGTGTAGTCATAACCTGCTACATCTTAATTGTTCTAAATGTAAAGTTATGTCATTTTACAGAGGAAACCATCACGTCATGAACTACTCCTTTAATTTGACTCAACTTTTAAGAACATCTGAAGTAAACGATCTAGGTATTCTCTTTGATCAGACACGTTACAAGGCTTTTCGTGTACTTGGCTTCATAAAAAGATGGGCCAAGGAATTTAATGATCCCTTTACAATCAAAGTACTTTTTACTTCTCTTGTACGTCCAATTCTTGAATATGGTTCTTGCGTGTGGTCCCCGCAGTACCAAATTTATCAAGACCGAATTGAGTCTGTTCAAAAGCAGTTTTTTCTTTTTACTTTACGTAGTTTCAACTGTGTTCCAGGAGTAGATTTACCACCTTATCATAATCGGCTTCTTTTAATTAGCCTTCCTTCTTTAGCTAACCGTCGTATTATGTTAAGTGTGTTGTTTATCATAAAACTTATAAGATTTGAGGTCGATTCCCCTTCCTTACTCAGGCAACTTAACTTTAGTGTTCCTTCTAGAGTTACCCGTAATTTTCAGCCATTGTCATTAGACTTTTGTTCTAATAATTATAACTTGCATGACCCTTTCCGTCTTCTCTGCGATCAATATAATAAACTTTTTGGACTTTTCAACTTAGAGTCCTCTCTTTCTAATAAAAAAATTTCTATTCTTAACTCATTAACACTTCATACTAATAACTGATATTAACTTTTCTGATCTGATTGGGTTTTTCTGGGTTTTCCCCAATCCATTGCAACAAATGCTGGATCGGCTAGAATTTTTGTTTTTTCCCCGGAATTAAAAAAAATTAAATTATTATATATTAAATTTTATAATTACAATATTTTATTTTCCGTTTTAAAATTTCTTAAAAAATACAAATTTTAAAATTAATGCATAAAATAAATTTTCTTAGCTTTAATCAAAACTACTTTTGTTAAGTCGTTTTTCTTTATACATAAATAGTTTATCTGTTTCTCAGTAACTTTTACGTCGACTGCTATTAGTTGACTTTAAATTAAATTAGATAAATAAATAAATAAATAAATAAAAGCTTTCGGGCCAATCGGTTTGGATGGCTTCCAAGTTTATCCAAGTAAGCGGCTGCTTGTCGGTTAATGATATCGCCAATTTTGGGTATTTGAAGTTAAACTTCTATATCCCTATTGCGTATATACTAAGCTGCACCAGTTATTTTTCAAAAATTTGGGACTGCACCTCTGGAATCTTGTTTAGGTGCGTCTTTGCAGCTATGTTGCTCGGCGTTGGACGTCGAGCAGCAATAATACGCATTTTTCTGCGGAAATGGCACCGACGTAGCAACGCGACAATTTCGACACAAGTTAACTTAAGCGGCACCAGCCGTAAAACCCACTTGCACCACTCCTTTGCTTGGTGCTCTCTTCTCTTTCTCTCTCACTTAACTTTTCCACTTGAATGGCAACGGAAGGTTTTATGCGCCTCTTGTCGACGTCGCATTGTGTTGCAACAGCGCATTAAAGTATGCATCATAAAATTTATGCTCTGCAACAAATAAATATTTGACCTCCTCCGACATCAACGTCGTCCCGTCCAGAAAGGCATAGCAACACACAGCAACAGTAATAGCAACAACGACAACTTTTCACTTTGTGAACAATGTTTGCTTAGCTTATATTTTGGTTATAAATCAAATCTAAAATCGCATTAAAATTGCATGCAGCAAAAGAGCTGGGAATGACTGTGCCAACAACCACAAAATTGCGCTGCAACCACCGCCCTCAAATATTGTAAAATGTGTTGCTTAAAAAGGGACCTCCCTTCCTTGCCGCCATTCACCCTTCTGCAGACAGTCAACTACCCCCGTAACTGTCGTTTGTCGGGCATTTTTCCAATTTCAATTCTCTGTCAATGCATTTGCATTGTTTGTTGTTGTTTGCTGTTGTTGCTGCTGTTGCAATGACTGTTGTGCTTGCCTTATTACCTTTGTCTTGCTTATGCGATAACTGGTGTGCCATCGTTGTGCTCTACTTCGAGACGACTGCAAACCAAAATCAATTTACGTCATGCAGGTCACGGTTAATTAAACAATAAATCACACCTGAAATATTTATTATTATAAAACAACACATATTTGCCATTTGGTTAAAAAATTGAAACTAAGCTCTGGGCAGCAATTTCTAGCAGCGCCGCCATGCCTTTTTATACCACTCCACCACTGAAAATGGTCAAAAATGGTATACTAAGTTTGTGCAAATGTATGTAACAGGCAGAACAAGGCGCGGCAGATTATATATATTCTCATGACTCATGATCACTAGCCGAGTCGGAGTTCAGTTTCGCAGTTGCGAAAAGCCGGACGCGTTTTTGGTGCAGTGACACAGTTTAGTTTAACAAACTTACGGACAAGTCCACAACTGTGGCACAAAGTGTAATAAACATTAACATAATCAAATTAAGTGTTGGCAAGTGAAAGTGTGGCGTCGTTTTTCTTTACTTGGTGAGGCTGGCTCAAGCCTCACTGAAAAACTTCACGAGGCGATCAGCTGAGAGCTTTAAGCTGTAAGAGCTTTAAGCCCTGGCTGGTTCGTGTCCCCGGTACACTACTACTTTCAAGGCGTGATCTTTAAGCTCCATCTGGATCGTGTCTTAGATACTCTGCCGCTAGAACTTTAAGCTTCTAGCTGGTTCGAGCCGTCGCTAAGCATTTTTTGAAAATGGATAACGGTTCACAGCAAAAATCTATCGATTATGAGTCGATGGACCAAATTGCTGGCGCGGGCCCAAAAGAGATACGGGAGCAAATGAAGAAGAACTGGCAAAGTGAAGATCCAGCCTTCGCTACTACCAGTATTTCAAACACCTACTCCAGTTCGACCTTCACACTGACCTCCACCAGCTCGACTATCTCGTCCGCGTACATCTTTACCTCCTCCTTGAGCGACAACGTACGCTCTACTGCTTCCAGTGCAACTCACAACAGTGCATCTGTCAGCTCAATCGCGAAGCCACAATCTGCCACCGGCTGGCAGGATATCTCCTTTAAATCAAGAAATGGAGGAATCAAAAAGAGAGCAGGCGCAGTCCTCTCCCCTAAAATGGTAAAAAAAGGTGGCATCTGATAAGCCGGCAAAAATCTCTGCCAATCGCTTCCAAGCCCTAAGCGACGAGGAAGATATGGTCCAGGGCGAGGTATCTTCGAGTGACGACGACGAGCCATGCGTCTCGAAAACCCCCCACAACCGTGCCGCAAGGAAAGCAGGATCAAAACAACAGCTGAAAGGTGCTCACCAAACTGTACCAGCCGCCCCGAAATCAAACCGTCATTCTAAGGTGCCTAGAATGATGTTTCTCAATGTGGTGAACTTCACAGCATTTCGCAGCGAGCAGGACGCCCATGTGGGAGACTCCTATACAATAAAGGCCCTAAATTCGGGAGAATGCGCTGTTCAGTGCAACACCCCCGATAGCTACAGGCTGGTGGCCCGGCACTTTCTCGACAAAGGATCCCTATTACATCACCATCAGCTACCGGAGGACCGACCCTACAAAATGGTCATGCGCAATATTCACCACGGAGTCACATCGGAGGATATCATCGCAACCCTCCAGAACGAAGGACATAACGTTGTACGGATTTATACCCCGCGCAACAAGGCAACCTTTTTTCCTCTTAATATGAGGTTCATTGACCTCAAAAAGGCGGAGAACAACAATCATGTAAAGGGCATACCGGTTGTCTGCAGGCACAGGGTAACATGGGAGAAACCCCGTAAGCAACCGTAGCCGATACAATGCCACAGGTGCCAAGGCTATGGTCATACCAAGGCATATTGTTCTCGGCACTATATATTCAGAGAATGCGGAGACAATCACCCCACTGCAAAGTGTAAGCTGGAACAGGACGAGGCCAGATTCTGCTTTCACTGTGGCGGTCCCCATGCAGCCAACTTCAAAGGTTGCAAAAAGTACCTGCTAGAGGCTTTTAACCGCAAACACCAAGGGAAGGTCAATGAACCCTCTGTTTCTGGTCCTGCAAGAGGAGCACACCTACCCAGTCCACCAGCCCACATGTCAGGAAAGCCTTCATTTGCGAATATTGTCAGAGGAAGTCAGCCTGTCGCCAAGCCTGTCGCTACTGTTCCCCATGCAAGCGCTAATCTAGAGTCCAAGCTGGATCAGCTGTTTACTAGGCTTGACAGGATGATGTCACTAGTTGAAACGCTAATGCAACTGCTCCTGCAAACTCGCACCTTCCCTTCTGCTGCTCGAAATGGGTCCTCTTAGGGTAGCAGCTTGGAATGCCAATGGGGCCTCCTCGAAGACCAATGAGATTCTCGCCTTTATCGAGCTTCACGAAATTGACATCCTCCTGCTGTCGGAAACCTATTTCGTTTCCCGGTCCACCTTCAGAGTTCCTGGCTTTACCCTCTACACTGCCAACCACCCGGATGACAGCCAACGCGGAGGTGCGGAGATACTTATCAGATCACTCATCTCCCATCAACCCTTCTCCACCCTGTCGGAAAATCACATCCAGGCAGCAGTTATCCAGCTGACGGCAAGCAGGGGTACCTTTAACATTGCCTCAGTATACTGCCCTCCTAACCTCAGGTGGATGGAGGCTGACGTTGAGCTGATCATCGCTCAATTTGGTACAAAGTTCCTTGCGGCAGGTAATTGGAACGCAAAGCACAGATGGTGGGGAAACTACAGGATGTGCACTAGAGGCAGGGTGCTGTTCTCTGCTCTGGCGGGCGAAGGTATCGACATCGTTGCAAGTGGAGAAGCTACTTGCTATCCCTATCGAGCAAGTGCCACTCCAAGTGCCATCGATTTCGGGATCTCCAAGGAATTCACACAGCAAGAAACCAACGTGCAAATACTGACAGAACTGTCATCTGAGCATCTCCCCCTGCTGTTTGAGCTGGATGAAAACGCGCAGCTATTCAAAGGTGTCACAAAAAGGCTGTCACCTACTACCAATACTGTGACCTTCAAGGAGCTCATCGAAGCCACAGTAGATCTCAATATCCCCATTGAAACCTGCAATAGTCTGGAAGCGTATGTAGATTACCTCGCAGCTACAATCGCGGAAGCAGCACGGAGGGCCACCACCCCCACACCAAGCTCGTCAAACGACCCCAAGGAGGGCTCCCATCTTGAGCTTGGAGGCTAGGGAGCTGCTCTCCCCCAAAAGGCGCCTCATGAGACGGTACATCGCAACAGGAGATCCTAGCATCAAGCAGCTATACTCTAGCACCACTAACAGACTGCACCGTTTGCTAGCCAGGACCCGACGAGAAAATCTGGATACCCTGCTGGAGGGTACTGGCCCAGATAACAACAGCAATTTTTCGTTATGGAGGCTCACAAGAGGAATCAAGAGACAGCCGTTGTTTCAATCACCCGTCCTAAGTCACAGTGGCCTCTGGCTCAAGACGGACGATGAAAAAGCGAGGGCATTTGCTTTGGACCTGACCTCCACCTTCGTGCCCTTCAACCTAACAGATGACTCAAACCGCGTAGCCATCATTAATTTCCTTGACACTCCGACTGCACCGGTTCGACCCATTAGACATACCACACCGCAGGAAGTCATGATGCAGCTGAAGGCGCTGCAAATTGAGAAAACCCCTGGCTACGATGGCATCGACAACCGTGCTGCGAAGTCTCTGCCACGCAAAGGAGTCCTAGCCTTAGTAAAAATATTTAATGCCATGCTAAGGCTAGGGCACTTTCCAAGGCAATGGAAGCGTGCACGTATCATCATGATACCTAAAGACGGAAAGCCGCCAACGCAGATCGATGCATATCGCTCAATCAGCTTGCTATCAACTTTCTCCAAGATTTTTGAGAGAATACTCTTAGCCTGACTGATGGAACTGCCGCAAGTAGTGAACCACTTACCTCGACACCAATTTGGTTTCAGAAAGTCCCATGGCTGCCCTGAACAAGTACATCTATTGGTAAACCAGGTGACGCATGGCTTCGAGCACAAACTGTACACGGTCGGCGACTTTCTAGACGTGAAGCAAGCTTTTGACAGGGTGTGGCATGAGGGCCTTCTATTCAAGATGAAAGCTCTCCCTCCTGCCCCCCACTATGCCATCCTGAGATCCTTCACCTCTTATCGGACGTTCGACGTTGCAGTGCATGATGCTCGGTCCAGCCTGAAAGAGATTCACGCAGGAGTTCCACAGGGAAGTGTTATTGGGCCCTTCCTGTACACCCTGTACACTGCCGACTTGCCATCTTCCGCCAACAACACCGAAGTTTCCCCGGCTCAGCTGCTCCTGGCCACTTACGCCGATGACACCGCCATGCTGGCGTCTCATTCTTCACTGCAAACTGCCTTCAATGCAGTCCGGGAATGGCTGCATGCAATTGAAGAATGAACTGCCAAATGGAATGTGGCCATTAACTCCTCAAAGTCAGTCTGTGTAACTTTTTCCCTGCGGCCCGAAACTTGCACAGGTCTGACTTACAAACGAGCTCTAAGGCCCTTTTAATCAAAGCCATACTAGCTCCAACGTGGAGTTATGCCATCCAGGTGTGGGGAACTGCCGCCAAATCCCAGCTCAATAGGCTCCGAGTGGTCTAGTCGAGAGCTGGACGTCAAAGCCAAAGAAATTTATTTTTGTTTCTCGCTTGGCCCCCGATACTTCAACTGAAGATATGCAAGCATTCATTCAATCCAAGATCTCAATAACGAACCTTATTGTTGAGAAATTTAATTTTAACTGTGCACGAGACATTGCATTGTTCAAAATTAATATTCCTGCAGACAGCTTTTTGGCCCCCTGATTTGATTGGTAAGGGGTATACTCCTAAACAAAAAACTCGTCCCTCAGTTTCTTTGCCAGTAGTTTCCAGTGTCCCGTTTTCGAGTGGAACATCAAAAAACTAAATCCATCTTCTCTTTTTATTGCTTATCAAAATGTTATAGGACTAAACACTAAACTCTCTAAATTGTTTATTGATTGTGTCTCTTTTAATTACCATATTTTAATATTTACTGAAACTTGGTTGAAACCAGATGTACTGAGTAGCTCAATCTTTACAGATAAGTACACTTCCTTCAGATGCAACCGTTTAGGTCGAACTGGTGGAGGCGTGCTTATAGCTGCTAGGTCTGATTTATCTGTTGAACAACTGTTAATTGTTTGCCCAGAATTTATCTGTGTTAAAGAGTCAGTGTGTCAACTTGCTCTTATATTCCCCCTTCTTCAGATGTTTTCATTTACCTTGAACATCTTTCCTCTATCCAGTCTGTTGCATCCAAGCTATCTGATAAAGATTTTCTTTTAGTTTTTGGTGATTTTAATTTACCAGAAGTTGCATGGACCTCTCAATCAGATTTCTTGGTTCCCTCTAGCTTTAATAAATTTCTTATAGGACATTCTGAACTTTCATTATTTCAAATTAATAATATTCCTAACCTAAATGGTAGAATGCTTGATCTTATCTTTTCATCTGATGTAATGTTGCAAAACACTATTTCTAGAAGTGATCTTTTAGTTTTACCTGAAGATCCTTACCATCCTACATTAGATTTGTCATTAAAATTGCCTACTCTTGTGCAAACTGCAAATTCTCTTTCCAAATTAAAATCCCGCTGCTTTCGCAAGACTAATTTCATTAAGCTTAACAATTTTATTTTAAATCATGATTAGTCTACTTTTTATTTGTGTTCAGATTTGGATATTTGTATCTCATATTTTTATAAATCTATCAATTCATTTTTGATCAATGAGTTCCCAATGCTTACCCAGTTAAGTGTGATAGGGCACCTTGGTTTTCTCGTGAATTGATGGTTTTAAAAAATTTGAAATCCAGATATTTTAAAAAGTTTAAATCTACTGGAAGTCCTTCTGACTATTCTCGTTATATCGTTGTTAGAGCTAACTTTTTTTCTCTAAATACACGCTGCTACAATGATTACTTGAATCGTTGTCGCCTACAGTTTGCCCAAGATCCTAAGCAGTTTTATAACTTTGTTAATTTGAAACGTAAAGCTAATAAATTCCCATCTAATCTTTTTTTTAAAAATAACAAAGCAACTAATGATCAGGCTGCTGCCGATTTGTTTGCGGACTTTTTTCAATCTACTTACTTTACTGAAGCCTATACTATGCAATCATACCCGTATTCCTTAAATAATTCTAACTCCTTTTTTTGCCCTTCTATTAACGGAATCTCTTTACTAAGCTATCTTAAATCCTCTAAGCCTGTATTTTCTCCCGGTTCTGATAGTGTTCCAGCATGTATACTTAGATTCTGTGCTGATACCATTTGTAAGCCTATATTTAAGTTGCTTGATTTTTCCGTAGACACGAGTTACTTTCCGCCTATATGGAAGGATTCCTTCTCTATACCTCTTCACAAATGTGGCTCTAACCAAGATGTGAAGAATTATAGGTGTACCTCTAAATTATCCGCTATTCCTAAAATTTTTGAAAAAATCTTGACTGCACAATTAACACATATGTGTAAGTCCGTTCTTTCCCCTTATCAGCATGGATTTGTCAAATTTAGATCCACAACTACTATTCTTCTTGAGTTTTCCTCAATTATAACCAAAGGATTTCGGAGGAAAGTGCAAACTGATGTGGTCTACACTGATTTCGTAAAGCATTTGACTCCGTTAATCATAACTTATTGCTTCATAAATTAGATCTCATTGGTTTTCCTCAAAAACTTATTTTGTGGATATCTAATTATTTAACTAAGAGGACGCAAAGAGTCCTTTTTAACTCTTGCCAATCTAAGCTTATATTTGTTACATCTGGGGTTCCTCAGGGTAGTCATCTTGACCCTCTACTTTTTAACCTTTTTATTAATGACCTACCTTCTGTACTAACACAATCATCTATCCTTATGTACGCTGATGACGTTAAACTTTGTCTGACGTATAATGACAAAACTTTAAACTTTCTTCAAATGGATCATGCCAAGTTTTTTGCCTGGTGTAGTCATAACCTGCTACATCTTAATTGTTCTAAATGTAAAGTTATGTCATTTTACAGAGGAAACCATCACGTCATGAACTACTCCTTTAATTTGACTCAACTTTTAAGAATATCTAAAGTAAATGATCTAGGTATTCTCTTTGATCAGACACGTTACAAGGCTTTTCGTGTACTTGGTTTCATAAAAAGATGGGCCAAAGAATTTAATGATCCCTTTACAACCAAGTTACTTTTTACTTCTCTTGTACGTCCAATTCTTGAATATGGTTCTTGCGTGTGGTCCCCGCAGTACCAAATTTATCAAGACCGAATTGAGTCTGTTCAAAAGCAGTTTTTTCTTTTTACTTTACGTAGTTTCAACTGTGTTCCAGGAGTAGATTTACCACCTTATCATAATCGGCTTCTTTTAATTAGCCTTCCTTCTTTAGCTAACCGTCGTATTATGTTAAGTGTGTTGTTTATCATAAAACTTATAAGATTTGAGATCGATTCCCCTTCCTTACTCAGGCAACTTAACTTTAGTGTTCCTTCTAGAGTTACCCGTAATTTTCAGCCATTGTCATTAGACTTTTGTTCTAATAATTATAACTTACATGACCCTTTCCGTCTTCTCTGCGATCAATTTAATAAACTTTTTAGACTTTTCAACTTAGAGTCCTCTCTTTCTAATAAAAAAATTTCTATTCTTAACTCATTAACACTTCATACTAATAACTAATATTAACTTTTCTGATCTGATTGGGTTTTTCTGGGTTTTCCAGTCCATTGCAACAAATGTTGGATCGGCTAGAATTTTGGTCTTTTCCCCGGAATTAAATTAAATTAAATTATAATATATTAAATTTTATAGTTAAAATATTTTATTTTCCGTTTTAAAATTTCTTAAAAAATTAAAATTTTAAAATTTAAAAAAAAAAAATTAAAATTAATTTTCTTAGCTTTAATCAAAACTACTTTTGTTAAGTCGTTTTTCTTTATACATAAATTTTTTATCTGTTTCTCTGTAACTTTTACGTCGACTGCTATTAGTTGACTTTAAATTAAATTAGATAAATAAATAAATAAATAAATAAATAAAAGCTTTGGGGCCAATCGGTTTGGATGGGTTCCAAGTTTATCCAAGTAATCGGTTGCTTGTCGGTTAATGATATCGCCAATTTTGGGTATTTGAAGTTAAACTTCTACATCCCTATTGCGTATATACTAAGCTGCAGCAGTTATTTTTCACAAAATTTGGGACTACACCACACGAATCTTGTTTAGGTGCGTCTTTGCAGCTATGTTGCTCGGCGTTGGCCATCGATCAGCAATAATAGGCATTTTTCTGCGGAAATGGCACCGACGTAGCAACGCGGCAATTTCGACACAAGTTAACTTAAGCGGCACCAGCCGTAAAACCCACTTGCACCACTCCTTTGCTTGGTGCTCTCTTCTCTTTCTCTCTCACTCTCTCTGGATAATTTTCATCTTGCGCATTTTTTCTGTGCACACTGCAGGGTGGCAGCCGGGTCTGGGCCTGGGGCGAGCTGGAATCGGCTGTGGAATGTGCAGATGGAGAAATTACAGTTAAGTTGGCTTAAACTTTTCCACTTGAATGGCAACGGAAGGTTTTATGCGCCTCTTGTCGACGTCGCATTGTGTTGCAACAGCGCATTTAAGTATACATCGTAAAATTTATGCTCTGCAACAAATAAATATTTGACCTCCTCCGACATCAATGTCGTCCCGTCCAGAAAGGCATAGCAACACACAGCAACAGTAATAGCAACAACGACAACTTTTCACTTTGTGAACAATGTTTGCTTAGCTTATATTTTGGTTATAAATCAAATCTAAAATCGCATTAAAATTGCATGCAGCAAAAGAGCTGGGAATGACTGTGCCAACAACCACAAAATTGCGCTGCAACCACCGCCCTCAAATATTGTAAAATGTGTTGCTTAAAAAGGGACCTCCCTTCCTTGCCGCCATTCACCCTTCTGCAGACAGTCAACTACCCCCGTAACTGTCGTTTGTCGGGCATTTTTCCAATTTCAATTCTCTGTCAATGCATTTGCATTGTTTGTTGTTGTTTGCTGTTGTTGCTGCTGTTGCAATGACTGTTGTGCTTGCCTTATTACCTTTGTCTTGCTTATGCGATAACTGGTGTGCCATCGTTGTGCTCTACTTCGAGACGACTGCAAACCAAAATCAATTTACGTCATGCAGGTCACGGTTAATTAAACAATAAATCACACCTGAAATATTTATTATTATAAAACAACACATATTTGCCATTTGGTTAAAAAATTGAAACTAAGCTCTGGGCAGCAATTTCTAGCAGCGCCGCCATGCCTTTTTATACCACTCCACCACTGAAAATGGTCAAAAATGGTATACTAAGTTTGTGCAAATGTATGTAACAGGCAGAACAAGGCGCGGCAGATTATATATATTCTCATGACTCATGATCACTAGCCGAGTCGGAGTTCAGTTTCGCAGTTGCGAAAAGCCGGACGCGTTTTCGGTGCAGTGACACAGTTTAGTTTAACAAACTTACGGACAAGTCCACAACTGTGGCACAAAGTGTAATAAACATTAACATAATCAAATTAAGTGTTGGCAAGTGAAAGTGTGGCGTCGTTTTTCTTTACTTGGTGAGGCTGGCTCAAGCCTCACTGAAAAACTTCACGAGGCGATCAGCTGAGAGCTTTAAGCTGTAAGAGCCTTAAGCCCTGGCTGGTTCGTGTCCCCGGTACACTACTACTTTCAAGGCGTGATCTTTAAGCTCCATCTGGATCGTGTCTTAGATACTCTGCCGCTAGAACTTTAAGCTTCTAGCTGGTTCGAGCCGTCGCTAAGCATTTTTTGAAAATGGATAACGGTTCACAGCAAAAATCTATCGATTATGAGTCGATGGACCAAATTGCTGGCGCGGGCCCAAAAGAGATACGGGAGCAAATGAAGAAGAACTGGCAATGTGAAGATCCAGCCTTTGCTACTACCAGTATTTCAAACACCTACTCCAGTTCGACCTTCACACTGACCTCCACCAGCTCGACTATCTCGTCCGCGTACATCTTTACCTCCTCCTTGAGCGGCAACGTACGCTCTACTGCTGCCAGTGCAACTCACAACAGTGCATCTGTCAGCTCAATCGCGAAGCCACAATCTGCCACCGGCTGGCAGGATATCTCCTTTAAATTTAGAAATGGAGGAATCAAAAAGAGAGCAGGCGCAGTCCCCTCCCCTAAAATGGTAAAAAAGGTGGCATCTGATAAGCCGGCAAAAATCTCTGCCAATTGCTTCCAAGCCCTAAGCGACGAGGAAGATATGGTCCAGGGCGAGGTATCTTCGAGTGACGACGACGAGCCATGCGTCTCGAAAACCCCCCACAACCATGCCGCAAGGAAAGCAGGATCAAAACAACAGCTGAAAGGTGCTCACCAAATTGTACCAGCCGCCCCGAAATCAAACCGTCATTCTAAGGTGCCTAGAATGATGTTTCCCAATGTGGTGAACTTCACAGCATTTCGCAGCGAGCAGGACGCCCTTGTGGGAGACTCGTATACAATTAAGGCCCTAAATTCAGGAGAATGCGCTGTTCAGTGCAACACCCCCGATAGCTACAGGCTGGTGGCCCGGCACTTTCTCGACAAAGGATCCCTATTACATCACCATCAGCTACCGGAGGACCGACCCTACAAAATAGTCATGCGCAATATTCCCCACGGAGTCACATCGGAGGATATCATGGCAACCCTCCAGAACGAAGGACATAACGTTGTACGGATTTATACCCCACGCAACAAGGCAACCTTTTTTCCTCTTAATATGAGGTTCATTGACCTCAAAAAGGCGGAGAACAACAATCATGTAAAGGGCATACCGGTTGTCTGCAGGCACAGGGTAACATGGGAGAAACCCAGGTGCCAAGGCTATGGTCATACCAAGGCATATTGTTCTCGGCACTATATATTCAGAGAATGCGGAGACAATCACCCCACTGCAAAGTGTAAGCTGGAACAGGACGAGGCCAGATTCTGCTTTCACTGTGGCGGTCCCCATGCAGCCAACTTTAAAGGTTGCAAAAAGTACCTGCTAGAGGCTTTTAACCGCAAACACCAAGGGAAGGTCAATGAACCCTCTGTTTCTGGTCCTGCATGAGGAGCACACCTACCCAGTCCACCAGCCCACATGTCTGGAAAGCCTTCATTTGCGAATATTGTCAGAGGAAGTCAGCCCGTCGCCAAGCCTGTCGCTACTGTTCCCCATGCAAGCGCTAATCTAGAGTCCAAGCTGGATCAGCTGTTTACTAGGCTTGACAGGATGATGTCACTAGTTGAAACGCTAATGCAACTGCTCCTGCAAACTCGCACCTTCCCTTCTGCCGCTCAAAATGGGTCCTCTTAGGGTAGTAGCTTGGAATGCCAATGGGGCCTCCTCGAAGACCAATGAGATTCTCGCCTTTATCGAGCTTCACGAAATTGACATCCTCCTGCTGTCGGAAACCTATTTCGTTTCCCGGTCCACCTTCAGAGTTCCTGGCTTTACCCTCTACACTGCCAACCACCCGGATGACAGCCAACGCGGAGGTGCGGAGATACTTATCAGATCACTCATCTCCCATCAACCCTTCTCCACCCTGTCGGAAAATCACATCCAGGCAGCAGTTATCCAGCTGACGGCAAGCAGGGGTACCTTTAACATTGCCTCAGTATACTGCCCTCCTAACCTCAGGTGGATGGAGGCTGACGTTGAGCTGATCATCGCTCAATTTGGTACAAAGTTCCTTGCGGCAGGTAATTGGAACGCAAAGCACAGATGGTGGGGAAACTACAGGATGTGCACTAGAGGCAGGGTGCTGTTCTCTGCTCTGGCGGGCGAAGGTATCGACATCGTTGCAAGTGGAGAAGCTACTTGCTATCCCTGTCGAGCAAGTGCCATCGATTTCGGGATCTCCAAGGAATTCACACAGCAAGAAGCCAACGTGCAAATACTGACAGAACTGTCATCTGAGCATCTCCCCCTGCTGTTTGAGCTGGATGAAAACGCGCAGCTATTCAAAGGTGTCACAAAAATGCTGTCACCTACTACAAATACTGTGACCTTCAAGGAGCTCATCGAAGCCACAGTAGATCTCAACATCCCCATTGAAACCTGCAATAGTCTGGAAGCGTATGTAGATTACCTCGCAGCTACAATCGCGGAAGTAGCACGGAGGGCCACACCACCCCCACACCAAGCTCGTCACACAACCGCAAGGAGGGCTCCCATCTTGAGCTTGGAGGCTAGGGAGCTGCTCTCCCCCAAAAGGCGCCTCATGAGACGGTACATCGCAACAGGAGATCCTAGCATCAAGCAGCTATACTCTAGCACCACTAACAGACTGCACCGTTTGCTAGCCAGGACCCGACGAGAAAATCTGGATACCCTGCTGGAGGGTACTGGCCCAGATAACAACAGCAATTTTTCGTTATGGAGGCTCACAAGAGGAATCAAGAGACAGCCGTTGTTTCAATCACCCGTCCTAAGTCACAGTGGCCTCTGGCTCAAGACGGACGATGAAAAAGCGAGGGCATTTGCTTCGGACCTGACCTCCACCTTCATGCCCTTCAACCCAACAGATGACTCAAACCGCGTAGCCATCATTAATTTCCTTGACACTCCGACTGCACCGGTTCGACCCATTAGACATACCACACCGCAGGAAGTCATGATGCAGCTGAAGGCGCTGCAAATTAAGAAAACCCCTGGCTACGATGGCATCGACAACCGTGCTGCGAAGTCTCTGCCACGCAAAGGAGTCCTAGCCTTAGTAAAAATATTTTATGTCATGCTAAGGCTAGGGCACTTTCCAAGGCAATGGAAGCGTGCACGTATCATCATGATACCTAAAGACGGAAAGCCGCCAACGCAGATCGATGCATATCGCCCAATCAGCTTGCTATCAACTTTCTCCAAGATTTTTGAGAGAATACTCTTAGCCTGACTGATGGAACTGCCGCAAGTAGTGAACCACTTACCTCGACACCAATTTGGTTTCAGGAAGTCTCATGGCTGCCCCGAACAAGTACATCTATTGGTAAACCAGGTGACGCATGGCTTCGAGCACAAACTGTACACGGTCGGCGACTTTCAAGACGTGAAGCAAGCGTTTGACAGGGTGTGGCATGAGGGCTTTCTATTCAAGATGAAAGCTCTCCTTCCTGCCCCCCCCCCACTATGCCATCCTGAGATCCTTCACCTCTTATCGGACGTTCGACGTTGCAGTGCATGATGCTCGGTCCAGCCTGAAAGAGATTCACGCAGGAGTTCCACAGGGAAGTGTTCTTGGGCCCTTCCTGTACACCCTGTACACTGCCGACTTGCCATCTCCCGCCAACAACACCGAAGTTTCCCCGACTCAGTTGCTCCTGGCCACTTACGCCGATGACACCGCCATGCTGGCGTCTCATTCTTCACTGCAAACTGCAATCCGGGAATGGCTGCATGCAATTGAAGAATGAACTACCAAATGGAATATGGCCATTAACTCCTCAAAGTCAGTCTGTGTAACTTTTTCTCTGTGGCCCGGAACTTGCACAGGTCTGACTTTGATGGAAACCCCATCAGCAATGTCACATAGCACAGCTACCTAGGAGTACATCTGGATCGGAGACCGACCTAAAGGGCCCACATCACGTCGGTCAAATTTAAGTCCCTGGCGAAGCTAAAAAAGCTCGACTGGCTCTTCCACTCCAGCAAGCTATAAACGAGCTCTAAGGCCCTAAATTAATTTTTTTTTAATTTTTCATTTTGTACATAATAATTAAGAAACTACTTGGTCTCATATACCTTTTATAGGTTAAGTTCATTAGGTTTTCATTAGGTTAAGTTCAGAGGAGTTGACTGAACGATTCCTTTTGGAACCCAAATAAATAGATAGATGGGAATGTCCATAGGACCGTCTAGTCGGATGGACCGCCTGGTCAAAGGATAAACTAAAAAAATAGCCGAGTCGATTGAGCCATGTCCGTCTGTTCGTTGACCGTCTCAGCTATTACAAAAGCTAGAGACACCAAATTTCACATGAAGGTTCCTGTATACCATAGGTAGATCGAGTTTGTTTTCAATTTTCGATGTCACACACACCGCCCACGCAAATCGATAATTTACGATTATTAGGAAAAGTATTGAAGTTACAGCTTTCTGCTTTGGTATGAACATACATAGATAATTACAATATAAATCTATTCTCAAAGTTACATCCGATCGAACAATAAACACAGAAGCTATTCATCTAAACGTTTTCCATAGTTACACTGCTTGCGCATTTGCAGTATATCGTGACGTCATCGTCACGATGCTTCGTTTCAGCCGATTGAAGCTTTCTTTACTTGTTTCTAATGATTAGCATCTCTTTTATCATAGGTAAATCCACTCCAAGATACTCACAATTTAATTGCATTTATTTGCTACTTTTAGAAAATGCTTTAGAAAAATGCTTTGTCATTTGCAAAATAACCATTTGACTGCAACTTTTTCGCTTTAGGTTTTAATTCTTGCTCCCGGCTGTGTCAGAGTATAAAACTTTGCTTATTTGTAGGTCATCTCATCGCCTTAAGTTCTTTTATGCTCTCGCATTTTTTTTTTGTTCCTTGTGCTTTGAAAATCTTGCAATTGGACACACACTTGCGATCTGCTGCCATCTGACTGCTCCATTTGCATTTTTTTGCTACATACCTTTAGGCTGGCTACATTAAATGACATCCTAGCAACGTTGACCATGTCATACTCTACACTCAACGTCGATCGCTGCGAAATGAGCAGCCGCAACTTAAACAATCGAGGCTCTTGATCCTGCCCGCTGCCTGACTCCCTGCTTGCCTGTTTGCTTCATTTTGTATGGGACTTGCTCCTTGTCGCCTGCCGCCTGTCAAGGACACTCGAGTGTGTCTGCCTTTCGCAGTTGCCGTTGTTGTTGGGCATCAATAACGCATTTGTATATCATATCGCAGTCAATAGAAGACACGTGTTTAAGTATCTAGTTTACTGTCCTCTAAGCCGAGGTGTATCCCTGTTTGTTTGTGCCTTGCAAATCGTGAGTCGGAAGTCCAGCCTAAGCCCTGTTGCATGTCATTGTAATCGTATCATGTTGTAGCAGATTTGTGTTTACCTTGATTTGCATAAGCACAAGCTTGCGCACAAACGCCTTACACTTAAAGAAAAACAGGTGAAGCAACCGCACCAAAGCAAACAAACGGCGCTGCTCAGTCGCAGTGCAAGTGGAGGAAGCAAGGCCCTAGGGGGTAGGTGCCGAAGGCAGCAAAGGAGTACAGAAAGGTTACGAACACACTTATGCATGCACTTAGTCGTTTGGTGTCGATGTCAACAATGATGTCGATGTAAGGGCGTGAATATGCACATGTGTGTATGTATATGATTTTTTTTTTTAGACCATAGATTTTAACAAATACATGGTCTATTGTGTTTGTCGAAATGTGCGTGACAGGCAGAAGGAGTCATATGCGACCCCAAAAAGTGTATATATTCTTGCTCAGGATCACTAGCCAAGTAGATTAAGCCATGTTTGCCTGTCCGTCTGTATGAACGCCTATATCTCAGAAACTAAAATACCTAGAGCCACCAAATTTGGTGACAACACTTATGTAAATCATACGCTGTAAAATTTGTATTAAAATTTGGGCCACGCCTACTTCCGCCCCCGCAAATCAATAAACTGTATAACAAGCGTAATAATAAAGCTACAGTATTCAGTTTTGTTGTGTATGATAACTATCACCACCGGTTGGTTCCGTTCGGATAATGAACATAAAAGTTATTCAACGTTTCATATAGATTTGCACTGCGCCCACTGCAAGCAAGCAAGCAGTGTTTTTTCCAAGCAGTGTATTTTTCCAACTGCTTGGACTGCTTGGCGTCTAACTGAAAATTATAAGTCTTGTTTATTATTTTAATACGCAACGTAGGTCCGTTCCTCCCCCTTAGTCAGCGTTCATCTTCCTCACTCCGGTGTAAGTGCTTCCCCGAACGCTTCTTCCAGCGTTCTTCGCTCCCACTGGAATCATGGCTAACCGTATGCCAGACATTTGCGGTGGGCGTCGCTATAAGCGTGGTACCTTGTGTTCGCCACTCTCAGCTTCACTAGCAGGTCAAAGGGTGAGGTGCCTGCAATCACGTGAGGCCTCACTGGAAAAGGAACGAAAGCCGCATGCTTTTCGTAGAGCGCAAACTCTAAAGATCCCCTTATTGCTCTTGTGTGTTTGTTGCAACACGCCTCTAGCCTATATTGAAGCAGCGTACGTGGTGATAGTTTCTACCACAGTCGTGGGGACACATTTCTTTAACTGCTCCGGCCTCCAAATATTGTGCGTAAGGCAGGCAAGCGCAGTGCATGCCACCGCGGCCCTCTATGGGTCTATGGTCTATAACTACTCCAAGATACTTAATGGAGGGTCGCAAATACAGAGTCGTGTAACCTGCTATGATACTGACAACCTCCACCTCTTTCCTGGAGCTTATCGCCCCTGCCTTTGTGTGGAGGTCCGCTATCGCCAGACCCGCCTGGTTAAGCATCTCCCTTATCGACCTAATCGCTACGTTCCCTTTATCGTGGACCTCGTGTAGCTCCTTTGCTATAGCGTCGATGGCCACGTCGCCCGCAAAGTGCAAGTTCATGGCGTCATTGCGATCTGAACGCTCGCAGCCTCTTCATGGTTAGCTTGTATGCCAACCCCCCAGAGATCCGCGTCTGCCTTCTCGCAAAGTTCCAGGAAGTTTCTTCTCCTTCTGTACTTGTTACGGCGTTTTTATACCCGCTACTCATAGAGTAGAAGGGTATTATAACTTTGTTCAAACAGAAATGTATGTAACAGGGAGAAGGAGACACCTCCGACCTCCGCTGGCTCAGGATCAACAGCCGAGTCGATATAGCCATGTCCGTCTGTCCGTCTGTCTGTCCGTGTGAAAATCTAGATCTCAGCTATTATAAGAGCTAGCACTACCAAATTTGGTGACAATATGTGTTATTATTGCACGCTGATCAAGTTTATTTTGGATTTCGGCCACGCCCCCTTCCGTCCCAGTAAATCGAAAAAACATTGATTACAAGCGCAATTTTGATGCCATATTGTTCATTTTTATGATAACTATAGCTAGCCAGATGATCTCTGAAAAATTTGGTAACAATCGGATAATAAACACAGAAGTTATTCAGCTTAACGTTTTCCATAGCTGTAAGCAGTGCTGCCGGCAGCGCTGCTTGCAGCATTGTGCCGAATCGGGTGTGCGTGTACGGTGGTAAAATGGGTTAAGTTGTGGACTGCAAAACGAACAGTACTATTATGCATTTACGGGTTCAAGTCCCGCCCGCATCAAAAATTAAATGTGTGCAAAAATGTTTTTTTTTTTTATTTTATATTTTGACTTTGCATAAATATTATAAGTCCATAGCCTTTTACGGTCAAAATATGATTGTAGCCGTTTTTTTGTTCCGCAAATAAATTATGTACAAGCAGCTAGGTAGCGGGTATGTTACAGTCGAGCACACTCGACTGTAGTTTTCTTACTTGTTTTTTTTTTTTATTTTAGATTTTGACTTTGCATAAATATTGTAAGTCCATAGCCTTTTACGGTCAAAATATGATTGTAGCCGATTTTTTTTTGTTCCGCAAATAAATGATGTACGAGCAGCTGGGTAGCGGGTATATTACAGTCGAGCACACACGAATGTAGCTTTCTTACTTGTTAATTTAGCCTTGCTGGCAGCTCTGAGCCGTTCCTTGAGCAGAATCCGTCCCCGTGCAGCATTTCCAGCATCTGCAATGAGGGATGGCCGCAGCTCCACACCACCTTGTTCTAGAGATCCCCAGCCCACAAATTGCAAGACCTCCCACAGTACACTTGAGGATGGTTACATCGATCTCCCTTTTGAAGTGGCGCTTGTTTCTGGTGCATGAGTAGGCATTAGATAATTCTAAAAATAATCGCAGCCTAAAAGTAGGCAATAGAAAAAATTAAAAGTGTAGTGACATCTATTGATGATCTCGAATCACCAAGCACCTCAGTCTCTGCTAGCCTTTGTTGCATACGGACGTTCGCGATTAAAGGTCTTCTTGTAGTGAAATATCAACAACTCTTCCAATCTTACTGTGCACGCGCACAAGTTCTTTTTTAAGCCACTGCACAGCGGTGGTGACAGACATTTGCGGTACTTATCATAGATAAGCTCAACCGAAACGACGCTTTGTACGCCCCTCGCCTGCGCCCTGCGCAAGCGTGAGGCTGATATTGTGCTATCTTCGCTTGCTATCTCTCGAGCTAGCGAAGTTGTTTACAGTGCGTTATTTAGGAATAAATAATATCAAGTGTAATAATGGATAATAAAACATTGACTCACTCACCAATGACCAACTAACACCAATGTTACCTACACCATAACTACGACCCAACCTAACTGTTCGACTACAAGCTCACAAGTAGACCCGTCTGAAAGTAGTTCTGATAAAGAAGAAGCAACTCCAGCTGCTGATAATGGAAGCAGTCAATCTTCAAATACGGTTAAGCCTCCAGCCATTTGTGCCCCAAACATCAACAATCCCCACTCACTGGAACTGGCGCTGAATTCGTGTGCTGGTGAGAGCAACTATACTCTACGAACATCGAAATTCGGAGTGTCACGGATATACACGGTCAACTCTGTGGCCTTCCGGTGCCGTTGTAAGGAAATTAACTTCTCTTAATTGTAAGTTCTGGCATCATCAACTAAAAGAGGACAAACCCTACAGAGTCGTGCTCAAGGGAATGCATGCAAGTGTTCCCAAGGAACAAATTAAGAAAGCATTTGCTGATCTTGGTTACGAAACTCTCAACATATATTGTCCGAGAAAAAGAGACTGGCAGAACGAACTAATCTGTGATGGGGATGACGAAGCGGCTATCAACCACAAGACCAGGCAAAACCTGTTCTTCGTCAATCTAAAATACGGCTTAAAAACTTCTGAAGTTCTAAAGGTAACGCAACTTGGAAGACACAGAGTCACCATAGAACGCGCTCGTCGCAGGAAAGAAGTACTCCAATGTCTGAGATGCCACATTTTTGGGCACTCCAAAAACTATTGTCTCCAGGATCCAATCTGTGGTAAGTGTGCTGGGCCCCACGCAACTGGCTCTACGCTATGCACGAGTAACAATTATTTGTGCATCAACTGCGGTGGCGATCATGCTTCAACGGACAAAAACTGCCCTGTCAGAATTGAACAAGGAAAGAAGCTTAAGCCAAACCCAAGGCTCCCTACTTTTGTTGCTCAAGGCAGCACTGTCAGCTCTAAAAAAGGTGAAAGCTGTACTCACGGATTCATTCCGGCTGAGGCCATTAGAAGTAATATTTCATACGCCGATATTGCACGGCCCAAAGGTCAATTTGGATCATTTGCAACTCGCCAACACCACAGTGAACTAGACTCACCTCAAGAGTTAGGCCTTGGAAAAAAGTTTCAAGCGCTGGAAAGCGCCATCTGGGATATCAACACGAGATTGGACAAAATGTTCAAACTAATAGAGGAGACTGTGGAATCTAATAAGCCTTTTAGAGAACTAGTTCAGATCCTCATATCACGGACGTCAAAATGACCCTACCAATAATAACAAGTAAGAAAGCTATAGTCAAGTGTGCTCGACTGTAATATACCCGCTACCCAGCTGCTTGTACATAATTTATTTGCGGAACAAAAAAACGGCTACAATCATATTTTGACCGTAAAAGGCTATGGACTTATAATATTTATGCCAAGTCAAAATATAAAATAAAAAAAAAAAACATTTTTGCACACATTTAATTTTTGATGCGGGCGGGACTCGAACCCGTAAATGCATAATAGTACTGTTCGTTTTGCAGTCCACAACTTAAGCCATTTCACCACCGTACACGCACACACGATTCGGCACAATGCTGCAAGAAGCGCTGCCGGCAGCGCTGCTTACAGCTATGGAAAACGTTAAGCTGAATAACTTCTGTGTTTATTATCCGATTGTTACCAAATTTTCAGAGATCATTTGGCTAGCTATAGTTATCATGTAAACTAAAAATGAACAATATGGCATCAAAATTGCACTTGTTATCAATGTTTTTTCGATTTGCGGGGGCGGAAGGGGGCGTGGCCAAAATCCAAAATAAACTTGATCAGCGTGCAATAATAACAGATATTGTCACCAAATTTGGTAGTCCTAGCTCTTATAATAGCTGAGATCTAGATTTTCACACGGACAGACAGACGGACAGATGGACAGACGGACATGGCTATATCGACTCGCCTGTTGATCCTGAGCCAGAATATATACACTTTATGGGGTCGGAGGTGTCTCCTTCTGCCTGTTACATACATTTTCGGTTTGAACAAAGTTATAATACCCTTCTACTCTATGAGTAGCGGGTATAAACATTTTTGCACACATTTAATTTTTGATGCGGGCGGGATTCGAACCCGTAAATGCATAATAGTACTGTTCGTTTTGCAGTCAACAACTTAACCCATTTCCCCACCGTACACGCACACACGATTCGGCACAATGCTGCAAGCAGCGCTGGCAGCTATGGAAAACGTTAAGCTGAATAACTTCAGTGTTTATTATCCGATTGTTACCAAATACCAAATCAGAGATCATCTGGCTAGCTATAGTTATCATGTAAACCAAAAATGAACAATATGGCATCAAAGTTGCGCTTTTAATCAATGTTTCTTCGATTACAATGGCGGAAGAGGGCGTGGCCAAAATCCAAAATAAACTTCATCAGCGTGCAATAATAACACATATTGTCACCAAATTTGGTAGTCCTAGCTCTTATAATAGCTGAGATCTAGATTTTCACACGGACAGACAGACGGACAGACGGACATGGCTATATCGACTCGGCTGTTGATCCTGAGCCAGAATATATATACTTTATGGGGTCGGAGGTGTCTCCTTCTGCCTGTTACATACATTTTCGGTTTGAACAAAGTTATAATACCCTTCTACTCTATGAGTAGCGGGTATAAAAATCGGATTGTGGAATACTCGAGGACTAGCGAGGAACTCTGAGGAGCTTTGATTTTCCTAAGAATGCAAAATATTGATGTCATGCTTGCCACTGAAACACACGTGCGGGAAGGACAGCGCATCTCTCTATCTGGTTACTCCACCTACCACGCCGTCCACCCCAGTGAAAACAGCAGAGGTGGAGCCACTGTCAAAGTGCGCTCCTCCTTGAATCATTGCCCCCAACCTCCAATCTCAACGAACGACCGGCAGGTAGCGAGTGTTCAGCTACAGACTTCAGAGGGAACGGTTACTTTAGCATCGTTGTATCTCTCATCCAGCGAGCGTTTGATAAAAGCTAATATTGAGTCACTTTTTGTAATACTTGGTGACAAATTTATAGCAGGTGGAGACTACAATGCCAAACATCGTTGGTGGGGAAACTCAAGAGCCTGCGCAAGAGGCAAATTCATACAGGATGTAGTCGCAAACGGCCACTACCAAATTTTGGCAACTGGAGAGCCAACATTTTTCTCCTCCAACACACAGATAGCTCCATCTGCATTAGATTTTTTTGTAACCAAAGGCTACTCCATGAACAGATTCAACATCCGAACTCTGCACGACCTGTCATCAGACCATACCCCTCTTCTGGTTGATCTACATGCCATGCCACTGAAGAAGCCTCTACGCTCCCGTTTCCTAGCTCCTGGTACTCATGTCGAGACTTTTAAGGAACACCTGTCTGAACTAATCGACTTAAACATGGAAATTCAAGGTACAGAAGGTATTGACAACGCCATAAGCTCATTTATGGAAAAACTGATAAAAGCAGCAGCACATGCTGCACCGAGTACTTCACGCAATGCGCAAGCCCTTGTTCAGCCGTTCCTACCTTCTGCAATAGTTGGCCTCCTTCGCCTCAAACGGAAAGTAAGAAGGGAGTTTGCAAGGACAGGAGATTTCCGAATCCAGCAGATCTACAGAAGGCTATCTAATCGGCTCCATAAAGTGCTGACCCAAAGAAAACAGCATCAGATAGACAACCTTTTGGAGAACATGGCCACCGATGCCTCCTCACAATTCTCTCTGTGGAGAATCACGAAAAGGTTCAAGTTCCAGGCTTCTCAGAAATCCGCTATAAGGAGTCAAAACAAGTAAGAAAGCTACAGTCGAGTGTGCTCGACTGTAATATACCCGCTACCCAGCTGCTCGTACATCATTTACTTGCGGAACAAAAAAAAACGGCTACAATCATATTTTGACCGTAAAAGGCTATGGACTTACAATATTTATGCAAAGTCAAAATCTAAAATAAAAAAAAAACAAGTAAGAAAGCTACAGTCGAGTGTGCTCGACTGTAATATACCCGCTACCCAGCTGCTCGTACATAATTTATTTGCGGAACAAAAAAAACGGCTACAATCATATTTTGACCGTAAAAGGCTATGGACTTACAATATTTATGCAAAGTCAAAATCTAAAATAAAAAAAAAAAAAACATTTTTGCACACATTTAATTTTTGATGCGGGCGGGACTCGAACCCGTAAATGCATAATAATACTTTTCGTATTGCATTCAACAACTTAACCCATTTCACCACCGTACACGCACACACGATTCGGCACAATGCTGCAAGCAGAAGTGCTTACAGCTATGGAAAACGTTAAGCTGAATAACTTCTGTATTTATTATCCGATTGTTACCAAATTTTCAGAGATCATCTGGCTAGCTATAGTTATCATGTAAACCAAAAATGAACAATATGGCATCAAAATTGCTCTTGTAATCAATGTTTTTTCGACTTACGGGGGCGGAAGGGGGCGTGGCCAAAATCAAAAATAAACTTGGTCAGCGTGCAATAATAACACATATTGTCACCAAATTTGGTAGTCCTAGCTCTTATAATAGCTGAGATCTAGATTTTCACACGGACAGACAGACGGACATGGCTATATTTATGATAACTATAGCTAGCCAGATGATCTCTGAAAAATTTGGTAACAATCGGATAATAAACACAGAAGTTATTCAGCTTAACGTTTTCCATAGCTGTAAGCAGTGCTGCCGGCAGCGCTGCTTGCAGCATTGTGCCGAATCGGGTGTGCGTGTACGGTGGTAAAATGGGTTAAGTTGTGGACTGCAAAACGAACAGTACTATTATGCATTTACGGGTTCAAGTCCCGCCCGCATCAAAAATTAAATGTGTGCAAAAATGTTTTTTTTTTTATTTTATATTTTGACTTTGCATAAATATTATAAGTCCATAGCCTTTTACGGTCAAAATATGATTGTAGCCGTTTTTTTGTTCCGCAAATAAATTATGTACAAGCAGCTAGGTAGCGGGTATGTTACAGTCGAGCACACTCGACTGTAGTTTTCTTACTTGTTTTTTTTTTTTTATTTTAGATTTTGACTTTGCATAAATATTGTAAGTCCATAGCCTTTTACGGTCAAAATATGATTGTAGCCGATTTTTTTTTGTTCCGCAAATAAATGATGTACGAGCAGCTGGGTAGCGGGTATATTACAGTCGAGCACACTCGAATGTAGCTTTCTTACTTGTTAATTTAGCCTTGCTGGCAGCTCTGAGCCGTTCCTTGAGCAGAATCCGTCCCCCGTGCAGCATTTCCAGCATCTGCAATGAGGGATGGCCGCAGCTCCACACCACCTTGTTCTAGAGATCCCCAGCCCACAAATTGCAAGACCTCCCACAGTACACTTGAGGATGGTTACATCGATCTCCCTTTTGAAGTGGCGCTTGTTTCTGGTGCATGAGTAGGCATTAGATAATTCTAAAAATAATCGCAGCCTAAAAGTAGGCAATAGAAAAAATTAAAAGTGTAGTGACATCTATTGATGATCTCGAATCACCAAGCACCTCAGTCTCTGCTAGCCTTTGTTGCATACGGACGTTCGCGATTAAAGGTCTTCTTGTAGTGAAATATCAACAACTCTTCCAATCTTACTGTGCACGCGCACAAGTTCTTTTTTTAGCCACTGCACAGCGGTGGTGACAGACATTTGCGGTACTTATCATAGATAAGCTCAACCGAAACGACGCTTTGTACGCCCCTCGCCTGCGCCCTGCGCAAGCGTGAGGCTGATATTGTGCTATCTTCGCTTGCTATCTCTCGAGCTAGCGAAGTTGTTTACAGTGCGTTATTTAGGAATAAATAATATCAAGTGTAATAATGGATAATAAAACATTGACTCACTCACCAATGACCAACTAACACCAATGTTACCTACACCATAACTACGACCCAACCTAACTGTTCGACTACAAGCTCACAAGTAGACCCGTCTGAAAGTAGTTCTGATAAAGAAGAAGCAACTCCAGCTGCTGATAATGGAAGCAGTCAATCTTCAAATACGGTTAAGCCTCCAGCCATTTGTGCCCCAAACATCAACAATCCCCACTCACTGGAACTGGCGCTGAATTCGTGTGCTGGTGAGAGCAACTATACTCTACGAACATCGAAATTCGGAGTGTCACGGATATACACGGTCAACTCTGTGGCCTTCCGTGCCGTTGTAAGGAAATTAACTTCTCTTAATTGTAAGTTCTGGCATCATCAACTAAAAGAGGACAAACCCTACAGAGTCGTGCTCAAGGGAATGCATGCAAGTGTTCCCAAGGAACAAATTATGAAAGCATTTGCTGATCTTGGTTACGAAACTCTCAACATATATTGTCCGAGAAAAAGAGACTGGCAGAACGAACTAATCTGTGATGGGGATGACGAAGCGGCTATCAACCACAAGACCAGGCAAAACCTGTTCTTCGTCAATCTAAAATACGGCTTAAAAACTTCTGAAGTTCTAAAGGTAACGCAACTTGGAAGACACAGAGTCACCATAGAACGCGCTCGTCGCAGGAAAGAAGTACTCCAATGTCTGAGATGCCACATTTTTGGGCACTCCAAAAACTATTGTCTCCAGGATCCAATCTGTGGTAAGTGTGCTGGGCCCCACGCAACTGGCTCTACGCTATGCACGAGTAACAATTATTTGTGCATCAACTGCGGTAGCGATCATGCTTCAACGGACAAAAACTGCCCTGTCAGAATTGAACAAGGAAAGAAGCTTAAGCCAAACCCAAGGCTCCCTACTTTTGTTGCTCAAGGCAGCACTGTCAGCTCTAAAAAAGGTGAAAGCTGTACTCACGGATTCATTCCGGCTGAGGCCATTAGAAGTAATATTTCATACGCCGATATTGCACGGCCCAAAGGTCAATTTGGATCATTTGCAACTCGCCAACACCACAGTGAACTAGACTCACCTCAAGAGTTAGGCCTTGGAAAAAGTTTCAAGCGCTGGAAAGCGCCATCTGGGATATCAACACGAGATTGGACAAAATGTTCAAACTAATAGAGGAGACTGTGGAATCTAATAAGCCTTTTAGAGAACTAGTTCAGATCCTCATATCACGGACGTCAAAATGACCCTACCAATAATAACAAGTAAGAAAGCTATAGTCAAGTGTGCTCGACTGTAATATACCCGCTACCCAGCTGCTTGTACATAATTTATTTGCGGAACAAAAAAACGGCTACAATCATATTTTGACCGTAAAAGGCTATGGACTTATAATATTTATGCCAAGTCAAAATATAAAATAAAAAAAAAAAAACATTTTTGCACACATTTAATTTTTGATGCGGGCGGGACTCGAACCCGTAAATGCATAATAGTACTGTTCGTTTTGCAGTCCACAACTTAAGCCATTTCACCACCGTACACGCACACACGATTCGGCACAATGCTGCAAGAAGCGCTGCCGGCAGCGCTGCTTACAGCTATGGAAAACGTTAAGCTGAATAACTTCTGTGTTTATTATCCGATTGTTACCAAATTTTCAGAGATCATTTGGCTAGCTATAGTTATCATGTAAACTAAAAATGAACAATATGGCATCAAAATTGCACTTGTTATCAATGTTTTTTCGATTTGCGGGGGCGGAAGGGGGCGTGGCCAAAATCCAAAATAAACTTGATCAGCGTGCAATAATAACAGATATTGTCACCAAATTTGGTAGTCCTAGCTCTTATAATAGCTGAGATCTAGATTTTCACACGGACAGACAGACGGACAGATGGACAGACGGACATGGCTATATCGACTCGCCTGTTGATCCTGAGCCAGAATATATACACTTTATGGGGTCGGAGGTGTCTCCTTCTGCCTGTTACATACATTTTCGGTTTGAACAAAGTTATAATACCCTTCTACTCTATGAGTAGCGGGTATAAACATTTTTGCACACATTTAATTTTTGATGCGGGCGGGATTCGAACCCGTAAATGCATAATAGTACTGTTCGTTTTGCAGTCAACAACTTAACCCATTTCCCCACCGTACACGCACACACGATTCGGCACAATGCTGCAAGCAGCGCTGGCAGCTATGGAAAACGTTAAGCTGAATAACTTCAGTGTTTATTATCCGATTGTTACCAAATACCAAATCAGAGATCATCTGGCTAGCTATAGTTATCATGTAAACCAAAAATGAACAATATGGCATCAAAATTGCGCTTTTAATCAATGTTTCTTCGATTACAATGGCGGAAGAGGGCGTGGCCAAAATCCAAAATAAACTTCATCAGCGTGCAATAATAACACATATTGTCACCAAATTTGGTAGTCCTAGCTCTTATAATAGCTGAGATCTAGATTTTCACACGGACAGACAGACGGACAGACGGACATGGCTATATCGACTCGGCTGTTGATCCTGAGCCAGAATATATATACTTTATGGGGTCGGAGGTGTCTCCTTCTGCCTGTTACATACATTTTCGGTTTGAACAAAGTTATAATACCCTTCTACTCTATGAGTAGCGGGTATAAAAATCGGATTGTGGAATACTCGAGGACTAGCGAGGAACTCTGAGGAGCTTTGATTTTCCTAAGAATGCAAAATATTGATGTCATGCTTGCCACTGAAACACACGTGCGGGAAGGACAGCGCATCTCTCTATCTGGTTACTCCACCTACCACGCCGTCCACCCCAGTGAAAACAGCAGAGGTGGAGCCACTGTCAAAGTGCGCTCCTCCTTGAATCATTGCCCCCAACCTCCAATCTCAACGAACGACCGGCAGGTAGCGAGTGTTCAGCTACAGACTTCAGAGGGAACGGTTACTTTAGCATCGTTGTATCTCTCATCCAGCGAGCGTTTGATAAAAGCTAATATTGAGTCACTTTTTGTAATACTTGGTGACAAATTTATAGCAGGTGGAGACTACAATGCCAAACATCGTTGGTGGGGAAACTCAAGAGCCTGCGCAAGAGGCAAATTCATACAGGATGTAGTCGCAAACGGCCACTACCAAATTTTGGCAACTGGAGAGCCAACATTTTTCTCCTCCAACACACAGATAGCTCCATCTGCATTAGATTTTTTTGTAACCAAAGGCTACTCCATGAACAGATTCAACATCCGAACTCTGCACGACCTGTCATCAGACCATACCCCTCTTCTGGTTGATCTACATGCCATGCCACTGAAGAAGCCTCTACGCTCCCGTTTCCTAGCTCCTGGTACTCATGTCGAGACTTTTAAGGAACACCTGTCTGAACTAATCGACTTAAACATGGAAATTCAAGGTACAGAAGGTATTGACAACGCCATAAGCTCATTTATGGAAAAACTGATAAAAGCAGCAGCACATGCTGCACCGAGTACTTCACGCAATGCGCAAGCCCTTGTTCAGCCGTTCCTACCTTCTGCAATAGTTGGCCTCCTTCGCCTCAAACGGAAAGTAAGAAGGGAGTTTGCAAGGACAGGAGATTTCCGAATCCAGCAGATCTACAGAAGGCTATCTAATCGGCTCCATAAAGTGCTGACCCAAAGAAAACAGCATCAGATAGACAACCTTTTGGAGAACATGGCCACCGATGCCTCCTCACAATTCTCTCTGTGGAGAATCACGAAAAGGTTCAAGTTCCAGGCTTCTCAGAAATCCGCTATAAGGAGTCAAAACCAGTAAGAAAGCTACAGTCGAGTGTGCTCGACTGTAATATACCCGCTACCCAGCTGCTCGTACATCATTTACTTGCGGAACAAAAAAAAACGGCTACAATCATATTTTGACCGTAAAAGGCTATGGACTTACAATATTTATGCAAAGTCAAAATCTAAAATAAAAAAAAAAAAAAACATTTTTGCACACATTTAATTTTTGATGCGGGCGGGACTCGAACCCGTAAATGCATAATAATACTTTTCGTATTGCATTCAACAACTTAACCCATTTCACCACCGTACACGCACACACGATTCGGCACAATGCTGCAAGCAGAAGTGCTTACAGCTATGGAAAACGTTAAGCTGAATAACTTCTGTGTTTATTATCCGATTGTTAACAAATTTTCAGAGATCATCTGGCTAGCTAACTATAGCTACTTAACTATAGCATGTTAACCGAAAAAATGAACAATATGGCATCAAAATTGCGCTTGTAATCAATGTTTCTTCGATTTACAATGGCGGAAGGGGGCGTGGCCAAAATCCAAAATAAACTTGATCAGCGTGCAATAATAACACATATTGTCACCAAATTTGGTAGTCCTAGCTCTTATAATAGCTGAGATCTAGATTTTCACACGGACAGACAGACGGACAAACGGACATGGCTATATCGACTCGGCTGTTGATCCTGAGCCAGAATATATATACTTTATGGGGTCGGAGTTGTCTCCTTCTGCCCTTCTACTCTATGAGTAACGGGTATAAAAAGTCCCGGGTCATGACCTTCTCTACAACAGAACGATAAAAATCCTACCTGATCAAGCTCTGCGATTTCTGGTACTCATTTCTAACAGCGCTTTACTTGAGGGTTATTTCTCAAAGGTCTGGAAGTCTGCAAACATAATCCTGATACTGAAACCAGGGAAAAAGCCAACAGAGGTAGACTCGTATAGGCCAAGCAGCCTCCTTCCCTCCCTTGGTAAAATTATGGAATGGATAATTCTTAACAGAATGCGTGACGTTGAGCCTGTAGTATTGGCGATACCTGAGTTCCAATTCAGATTCCGGACTCAACATGGAACACCCGAGCAACTACATAGGGTTGTCAATTTGCGCTAGAAGCCCTAGAAAGGAAAGAGTATGCAGTAGCAGCCGTTCTAGACATTCAACAAGTTTTTGATAGAGTGTGGCATCCTGGTCTTGTACATAAAGCAAAGAAAATACTAACACCCCAACTATACCAGCTTGTGATGAGCTTTTTGTTAGGACGTACTTTCCGTGTGACGATCGATGGATGCACTTCTTCTGTTAAAGTGATCGAAGCTGGAGTACCTCAAGGAAGCGTGTTAGTCCCTACTCTATACTCCATCTTCGCCGCGGACATGCCCACCCAGACAGCAGTCACAGGATTGGATCGTAAAGATGTGCTGATTGCAACATATGCTGACGACACCGCGGTTCTGACAAAAAGCAACAGCATTATCGAGGCCTTGGACGCACTGCTAGAGTACCAGACGCATTTCAGAATTGGGCAGAGTTGTGAAACGTCTACATCAATGCTGACAAATGTGCAAACGTCACCTTCACAAATCGATTGAGTAGTTGCCGTTGTGTCTCACTTAAAGGAAGAGTGCTTGACCACCAGTCATCATGCAAATATCTTTGAGTGATTTTAGATAGAAGATTAACCTTCGGAAGGCATTTTACGGCGATACAGCAGTCCTTTAAAACTAAGGTCTCTAAAATGGCCTGGTTAATTGCTGCCCGCAACAAACTTTCCTGATGTCTTGAAAAACGAATAAAGTCGCTCGATAGGTTATATACCGTATCTGATTCGTTCCGACTTATTAACAGCGTGCATAATGTGTTTATTTGCATTAAATTGTTGCTGTATCAATTTTTATACCCGCTATTCATAGAGTAGAAGGGTATTATAACTTTGTTCAAACCGAAAATGTATGTAACAGGCAGAAGGAGACAACTCCGACCACATAAAGTATATATATTCTGGCTCAGGATCAACAGCCGAGTCGATATAGCCATGTCCGTCTGTCTGTCCGTGTGAAAATCTAGATCTCAGCTATTATAAGAGCTAGGACTACCAAATTTGGTGACAATATGTGTTATTATTGCACGCTGACCAAGTTTATTTTTGATTTTGGCCACGCCCCCTTCCGCCCCCGTAAGTCGAAAAAACATTGATTACAAGAGCAATTTTGATGCCATATTGTTCATTTTTGGTTTACATGATAACTATAGCTAGCCAGATGATCTCTGAAAATTTGGTAACAATCGGATAATAAATACAGAAGTTATTCAGCTTAACGTTTTCCATAGCTGTAAGCAGCGCTGCCGGCAGTGCTGCTTGCAGCATTGTGCCGAATCATGTGTGCGTGTACGGTGGTGAAATGGCTTAAGTTGTTGAATGCAAAACGAACAGTATTATTATGCATTTACGGGTTCGAGTCCCGCCCGCATCAAAAATTAAATGTGTGCAAAAATGTTTTTTTTTTTATTTTAGATTTTGACTTTGCATAAATATTGTAAGTCCATAGCCTTTTACGGTCAAAATATGATTGTAGCCGTTTTTTTTGTTCCGCAAATAAATGATGTACGAGCAGCTGGGTAGCGGGTATATTACAGTCGAGCACACTTGACTGTAGCTTTCTTACTTGTTAATATTTTGAAATGCTCTTCAAGCTGGTGAAAAATTTTCGTAATATGATTTTTTTTATACCATTTGACCATTGAAAATGGTCAAAAATGGAATACTAAGTTTGTGCAAATGTATGTAACAGGCAGAAGGAGGCGTGGCAGACCCCACAAAGTATATATATTTTGACTCAGGATCACCCAGTCGATTGGGCCATGTCCGCCTGTCTGTCCGTTTATACGTCTAGATCTCAGCTATCACAAAAGCTAGGGACACCAAGTTTCACATGAAGGTTTCTGTATACCATAGGTAGATCGAGTTTATTTTCAATTTTCGATGTCACGCCCACCGGCCACGCAAATCCATTATTTACGATTATTACGAAAATTATTGAAGTTACAGCTTTCTGCAGCTTTCTGTATGAACATAGATAATAATACAATATTAATCTATTCTCAAAATTACAATCCGATCGAACAATAAACACACTTTGAGCGTGCCTTAAAAACGAAAGCAAGAGAAAGAATGAGTTTAATAAAAAACAAAGAATTACTTTTCAAGGCGCTTAGAAAAGCCGTTAATCAACCCGAGAAAATGCACGGTGCAACCGAGGCTGCCACAACTTCGATCCCGACTACTGGTTCTTTTTCGAGCGCCAATGGATCCCCAGCTGGGATATACACCCGCTTCCAGGTTACATTGATTTTGCGCTGACTAGGCGTGTGCTGGGCATCGACGCTAGCATAAGTGCAGTTGTTGAGCTTAGCTCCGACCACCTGCCTCTGGTAATTACGCTGGATGCGGGGGCAATATGCTACCCTAAAATGGAGCGGCTAATCACTAGGCGCACTAACCTGGAGGTACTCCAATCGCAACTGGAGACCACTCTGCCCCTCAACACTGCATTAAACTCCGAACAGGACGTTCATGATGCAATTGATCTGTTCACCAACAACATAAAGACAGCAACTAGATTGGCAACTCGCAGTATATTTCGGCAGCCCGCGGCAGATCGAATCCCAATAACCAGGGAGATCCTGGTGCTAATAGCTGAGAAGAGGCGCTTACGCACTAGGTGGATGAGGTCTCGCCACCCGCTGGACAAGACGGAATGGAATCGAGCGCTGAGTAGGCACCGTTGCACGTTGGTGCTGCACAAATCCCCATGGTTCGACGAAAGGCTTTCCAACACTAGAGTCGAAAGTGAAGCGACGCATTCACTCTGGAAGGCCACGCGCGCTATCGATTGTCGATAGTAACGGGACATGGTGTCAGACCGACTTGGGACAAGCAGAGGTATTCGCAGCGCACCTCCCCGAGCGATTTCAACCATTCAATCTTGCCAGCCTGCAACAGGTTGAAGAAATTCAGGACCAGTTGACCCAAGCGCTTCAAATGGATCTACCAATCATTCCGATTGAACATTGAAGGCACTGCCCAGTCATGCGATCCTCTACATAGCGTTGGTTTTTAATGCTATTGTGAGGTTGCAATACTTCACTCATCAGTGAAAGCTCGGGAAAATCTCCATGATCCACAAACCTGACAAGCCGAAAAGGGAGCCCACCTCCTACCGGCCGATCAGTCTTCTACCTGATTGCTGCCCGGATTGTAAAGATCATGGAAGGCCAAGAGATTACCCCTGAGCACCAGTTCGGTTTTCGTGCTGGTCACTGTACTCTCGAGCAGCTCCATCGGGTGGTCGAGCAAATTCTGACTGCTTACGACAATAAGAAATATTGCAACAGCCTCTTCTTGGACATTCGAGAAGCGTTTGATCGAGTGTGGCACATTGGATTCCAACTAAAAATCAAACAGACGCTAACTGGAAGGCGATTCGCTGTGCGTTTCCATTCAGCACTTTCCATCGAACATATTATGGCAGCTGGAGTTCCACAAGGTAGTGTCCTTGGTCCCCTGCTCCACTGCCTGTATAGCCAGGAAATCTATGTTGGCCACATTTGCCGATGACGTGTGCGTCACCTACAGGTCCCGATGCGAGCACAACGCAGCCGATGGTATCCAAAACTTTGCAGATCGGTTCTCGGTATGGGCAAGGCGTTGTAACATCGGCATCAATAGCAGTAAATCCACCAACATCTGCTATAATCTAAAGCTGGGAACGCCACCGACCGTTTACATCGAGGAAGCCTCCGTACCACAGCCGAACGCAGCAAGGTATCTTGGAGTGCTGCTGGATTGCAGACTCACATTTGCCAAGCATATGACTGCCCTCAGAACGCGCATACTGGCTACTCTGTTCGCGCAGTAAATTGTTACTCTCAAACAAGCTGACAATTTACAAACAGATTATAGCACAAACTGGAAGTACGGGTGCCAAATTTGGGGATTGGCATGTGACAGCCAAATAAAAAGGATCCAGGCTATCCAAAATAAGTTTGCAAGACTCATCACCGGCTGCGAATGGTTTGTGCGAAACACCACCCTACACAGAGACCTCAAACTCGCGACGGTATTTGACGAGATAAGCCAGAGCCCCATGACTGGCTGGAGCGTCACAAAAATCGGCTGACCTTCGCTCTGATCAAATCTCGCCCACCAAGGAGGCTCAATAGAAGGCAACCGAGAGATCTTATTTCCCGATCTCCTTTGACAAGGGTCAGCAGAAGCTGAGGATGACTAGCCGAGGATGACTAACCGAGTCGATTGATCTGTTCGTCCGTCCGTCTGTATGAACGCTTATATATCAGAGCCTAAAATAGCTAGAGCCACCAAATTTGGTGACAACACTCATGTGGGTCATACGCTGTTAAATTTTTTTTTTTAAATTTGGGGCACGCCCATTTTTTCCCACGTTATCGACAAACCGAATAGCAAGCGCATTAATTAAGCTAGAACTTGTTTTGGTGTGTATGAAAGCTATCACCACCCAAACGATTCGATTTGGTTACAATCGGATAAAAAACACAAAAGTTACGTAACGTGCAAGCAGTGTTTTTTTTAACTGCTTGAATTTTGATGCATTTCAATTATCAATTGGTATATGTGTTTGATATCAATGTTGACAACCAAGCTTATCAAGTTTATTTTAAATATGAGGTACCAAGCCCACTGCCCACGCAAATCGTTAATTTACGATAGCTACAGACACCAAATTTGGCATGATGGTTCCTGTAAGTCATGCGCAGATGAAGTTTATTTTAAAATTAAGATCCCACGCCCACCGACTACGCAAATTGATAATTTACGAATGTTTGAGGAACTATTAAGGTTACAGCTTTCTTCTGGCACGCGTAAAGATGTTGATAGTATGCACCTAATCCCTTAATTACAATCTGATCAGACAATAAGGACAGAAGTTATTCAAGAAAACATTTTCCATAGTTCCGAAGCCCACGTCTTTGCAGCATATCGTCAGGCATCGTTTCAGTCTTTTTGTGTGTCTGTATGTGTGTGCGAGCGAGTTAGTGGTAGTTAGTTCAACTACGAAGTTGGTCGAATGGTATCTTTCGGTCGAATGCGCTCGACTGTAGCTTTCCTTAATTGTTTTTCGTTGTGGTCGGAAATGGTCTGTGAGATTATAAAGATGACTTGCCACTTCAACCCAAATTATTTTACGAATAAAGAAGTGAGTGAATAATTAGTGTTATTTAGTTCTGCATAGTTTGCTAGGTCTAATCACCAATATACATATAACTCCATGTAGCCATTCCGAAAAGTCATTTTAGAAAAACATTTTAATTTCTTCTTTTCTTTTCCGACGATTCAGAATTCCTCTATAATTTCTTTTCTTATTTCCCTAATTTTAATTTAATTTCTTTGTAAAAGCAATAAATAGAAAACAGTTTTTTATACCCGCTACTCATAGGGTAGAAGGGTATTATAACTTTGTTCAAACCGAAAATGTATGTAACAGGCAGAAGGAGACACCTCCGACCCCATAAAGTATATACTGGCTCAGGATCAACAGCTGAGTTGTTATAGTCATGTCCGTCTGTCCATCCGTCCGTCTGTCCGTCTGTCTGTCCGTGTGAAAATCTAGATCTCAGCTATTATAAGATCTTCTAAACCGACAGGCCCGTGGTTCGATTCCCAGTTCATGCCGCTTAAGCTTTTTCTTAAGAACTTTTAATGTAATTTTTGGATATGCATTAATTGGTGGTCGTGCATTTTATTTAAAATATTTTTAATGGCTCACAATAAACTAAGTTAACAAGTGACGAAGTGACAGTCTCTTAAATCAGCTGTGTGCGATTGTTAGAGCGCAGCTATTTCTTATATATTTTTATTTTGTATTTAATTGTATGTTTAAGTTATGAGGATAAATAGCAACAAAAACATGCATCATGCATTCAGACTTTGTTTTTGTCGTGCAAGAATTTCCGAATGGTCTCATAATGTAACTTTGGCAAAATTTGCGTAATGGCCTAATGGCCGAATGGAGACGTGGTGGACCTCTTAGGAAATGGGTCCAAGGTTCGATTCAGCATGCATGCGTGTCATGGTGGGGGAGATCGAACTTTTCTAATTTTTTCCAAAAAAAGTTTTTGCCTCCTACTTTGAGCTACCTTCATGAAACTTTGTATACATGTTTCTGCTGCCTGCTGTAAATAAGTCGGAACGAGCCGGTACGGACCGGTACATCGTATAGATGCCATAGAACCTATCGGTCGTTTTTTTAAGAAAATTTATTAAAAGTTAGAGTGCTCTAGAACACTTTCCATTCAAGTATATAAAGAGGTATTAAAAGGGCACATATCGTTTTTTACATGCACGTATTCGATTTATAGTCCTCGACAGGTAGGATTATTATTTTTACTGTTTAAGTGATAAATCTTGGATTTTTTTGGTACCTGAATAAAAGTTATATGTTTTCAATACTTTTTACTCCTTTTGCCGGTGCTCTGCTTGCAGCATTGTGCCGAATAGCGAATAGTGTGCGTGTACGGTGGTGAAATGGGTTGAGTTGTGGACTGCAAAACGAACAGAACTATTATGCATTTACGGGTTCGAGTCCCACCCGCATCAAAAATTAAATGTGTGCAAAAAATTATTTTTTTAGACCATGGATTTTAAAAAAATACATGGTCTATTGTGTTTGTCGAAATGTTCGTAACAGGTAGAAGGAGGCATCTGCGACCCCATAAAGTATATATATTCTCGCTCAGGATCAGTAGCCGAGTCGATTAAGCCATGTCTGTCTGTCCGTCTGTATGAACGCCTATATCTCAGAAACTAAAAAAGCTAGAGCCACCAAATTTGGTGACAACACTTTTGTGAATCATACGCTGTAAAATTTTTATTAAAATTTGGGACACGCCTACTTCCGCTCCCGCAAATCGATAACCACCTAAACGATCGCTGAAAATTCCGATCGGATAATGAACATAAAAGTTATTCAACGTTTCATATAGATTTGCAATGCACCCACTACAAGCAAGCAAGCAGTTTTTTTTCCAAGCAGTGTTTTTTTTCAACTACTTGGACAGCTTGGCGTCTAACTGAAAACTATATGTTTTGTTTATTATTTTTCTTTAAAAAACGCGTTTAATAACAGTTTTCTCAATTTGAATTTTTTCATAATCTTTAGAAATCCATGGTCTTATACAGTCAGCACTTGACTGTAGCCGTTCTTACTTGTTTTGAATATATATTGATGAATATATGTTGATTTTATACCATTCGACCCTTGAAAATGGTCAAAAATGGTATACTAAGTATACTAAGTTTGTGCAAAAGTATGTAACAGGCAGAAGAAGACATGACAGACCCCATAAAGTATATATATTCTGGCTCAGGATCAACAGCCGAGTGGACTGAGCCAAGTCTGTCTGTCCGTCTGTCTGTATGAACGTCGAGATCTCAGCTATTATAAAAGCAAGAGACACCAAATTTGATATGATGGTTCCTGTATACCATAAGCAGATCAAGTTTATTTTAAATTTGAAGTGCCACGCCCACCGCCCACGCAATCGATAATTTACGAATATTAAGGAAAGTATTACAGTTACAGACACCAAATTCGGCATGATGGTTCCTATAAATCATGCGCAGATAAAGTTTTTTCAAATTTGGGGTGGCACGCCCACCGCGTATTAGGAAAGCATTGCACCCTAAAGGCAATACCGAGATGTGCTATCCTCTACATTACATTGTTATTCAATGCTATGGTGAGGCTGCAATACTTCCCTCCACAGTGGAAGCTCGGTATTATCTCCATGATATATAAGCTTGGAACGCCTGAAAAGAACCCTGGGTCCTACCAGCCAATCAGTCTCTTCTCTTCGATCTCGAAGGTATTTGAGAGACTGATTGCTGCCCGGATGGTCAGGATTATGGAAGCGAAGGGTATCCTGCCCGAGCATCAGTTTGGCTTTCGTGCTGGACACTGTACGGTAGAACAACTACACCAAGTGGTCGAGCAAATCCTATCGGCTTTCGAAAACAAGGAGTACTGCAACGCACTCTTCCTGGATGTACGTGAAGCGTTCGATCGGGTGTGGGACTCCGGCATCCTGCTGAAAATTAAGAATACGCTGCCTGCACCATACTTCGGCCTCCTGAGGTCGTATCTCGAAGAGATAAGATTTGCGGTTCGATTCCACTCTCTCAAATGAGCATAATGTGGGAAGTGTACTTGGTCCTCTGCTCTACTGCTTGTAGAGTTACGACATGCCACGGCCAGACGTTAGCATACCCGGGACGTCAATGTTGACTACATTTGCTGACGACGTGTGTGTCACCTACAGGTCCTGCTGCGAGCACGATGCTGCTGACGGCATCCAGGACTTCGCATCAACATTTGCGGAATGGGCAAGGCGCTGGAACATTGGCATCAATGGTGACAAATCAGCAAATGTGTGATACACGCTGAAACGGAAAACACCACCGGCTGTGCTCATCGATGGTACCCCAGTCCCCCAGTCAAGTTCAGCCAAATATCTTGGTATAATCCTGGATCGGAGACTCAACTTCTCGAAGCAAGTGAGTGCGTATACGTGCAGCACCGTCAAAGCACTTCTGGCTAAATAATTCGCGAAGTAAATTTTCATGCTCCAAAGTGACAATTTACAAGCAAATCATAGCTCCAATATGGAGGTATGGCTGTGAGATTTGGGGCTTGGCTTGCGACAGCCAAATTCAACGCATTCAGGTTACCCAAAATAAAATAGCCAGGACCATTACCTTGCACAAAGACCTCAAGCTTGGCAATAAACATGCACTCCAGCTAGAGCGCCACAGAAATCGCCTAGTCAAGGCACTGTCCAGAGGTCGCCCACCAAGAAGGCTCCATATGAGACAGCCGAAGAACCTCATCCAACGGTCCCCCTTGACAAGAGCCAGGAGACGATGATAATCTCGTAATTGTTAGATTGTAAATTGATATTTTTATATCATTGCAAATGGTATATTAATTTTGCCCAGAAGTTTGCAACGCACCTTAGGAGACATTTCCGACCCTATAAAGTATATATATTCTTAATCAGCATCAATAGGGGAGTCAAACTAGCCATGTCCGTCTGTTCGTCCGTCTGTTGCAACGCAAACTAGTCTCTCAGTTTTAGAGCTATCTTGATGAAACTTGGTATACATGCTTCTCATTGCTGCAGGCTGTAAATAAATCGGAACGAGCCGGATCGGACCGATAGGAAGATCGGAAGATATCGCCAAGAAATTTTCGCAGTCTATGCCTTAGTATATACATTAAAAGCTATGCAAATTTTATCAAAATTGGACCGATATATCGAATAGCTGCCATAGAACCTATCGGCCGATTTTTATCATTTTCCAAGATATCGCTGTGCAACATTTCTGATATATGTCTGCAATGGTATTAAACCTTCGGTGAACCGAAGGTAGCCTTTCTTTCTGGTTGTATTATTGTTGTGTTACAGCTAACCTTTGTTAGCCGGCGCGCCTGCAAGGGCTGAATTAATAGCGACCAAGGTAACAAAAGGGTTCTCAGCTACCCCGTATGACTTAATAAGAAAAAAAACTTACAGACACCAAATTTGGCATGATGGTTCCTATAAATCATGCGCAGATATTTTTTTTCAAATTTGAAGTGCCACGCCCACTTCCCTCGCAATCGATAATTTACTGAATATCTAAATGAAGCTGGTAAAAACTACTATACCTACCAATTAAAAAGTTGCAAAGGGCTACAGGTAGTACTTAAGGGCATTGAAGGAACAGTGACACCTGTCGAAATAATTGATACTCTGAAGGTCAAATATTTTTCTGCAAAAACAGTTATAAATATTTTAAACAAAGACAAAGTTCTGCAGGCATTATTTAAAATAGAACTAGAACCAGAGGTCCAGGCACTAAAGAAAAACGAAGTGCATCCAATATACAATCTACAGTACTTGCTACATCGGAGGATCTCCGTGGAGGAGCCACACAAACGTATCAATCCAGTTCATTGTACTAATTGCCAAGAATATGGCCACACCAAGACATACTGCACCCTTAAGTCCATATGTGTTGTCTATAGCGAACCTCATACTACCGCTAACTGCCCCAAAAATAAGGAAGATAAGTCTGTGAAGAAATGCAGTAACTGCCGAGAAAATCATACTGCAAACTACAGAGGCTGTGTGGTTAACAAAGAATTAAAGAGCCGCCTAAACAAACGTATTGCCACAGCACATACAATAAAGTGAATTTCTACTCTCCCCAAACGATATTTCAACCACCCTTAGCTGTCCCAAGCACTACTCCTGGAAATAGAAGTCCCCGCCCCACCGACAAGAACTGCTCATTCCGAACATACATTGACAAATATCCAACAGACTCAACAAAGTGGCATCGAAGCTATGATGCTATCCCTACAGCAAAGCATGAAAGACTTCATGACGTTTATGCAAAATACTTTGCAAGAGCTCATGAAAAACCAAAATACCAGGATACAACTTCTTGTATCTTCAAAATCCCCATAATGGCTACCCTACGGATATCTCTGTGGAACGCATATGGCGTTTCACGGCATACACAAGAACTCACACAGTTCATTAACGAAAAAACAAGTAAGAAAGCTACAGTCGAGTGTGCTCGACTGTAATATACCCGCTACCCAGCTGCTCGTCCATCATTTATTTGCGGAACAAAAAAGAACGGCTACAATTATATTTATGCAAAGTCAAAATCTAAAATAAAAAAAAAAAACATTTTTGCACACATTTAATTTTTGTTTAAGTACTATTCGTTTTGCAGTCCACAACTTAAACCATTTTACCACCGTACACGCACACACTATTCGGCAGCGCTGCTTACAGCTGTGGAAAACGTTAAGCTGAATAACTTCTGTGTTTTTTATCCGATTGTTACCAAATTTTCAAAGATCATCTGGCTAGCTACAGTTATCATGTAAACCGAAAATGAGCAATATGGCATCAAAATTGCGCTTGTTATCAATTTTTTTCGATTTACGGGGGTGGAAGGGGGCGTGGCCAAAATCCAAAACAAACTTGATCAGCGTGCAATAATGACACATATTGTCACCAAATTTGGTAGTCCTAGTTCTTATAATAACTGAGATCTAGATTTTCACACGGACAGACAGACGGACAGCCGGACGGGCGGACAGACGGATGGACGGACAGACAGACAGACGGACATGGCTATATCGACGCGGCTGTTGATCCTGAGCTAAAACATATATACTTTATGGGGTCGGAGGTGTCTCCTTCTGTCTGTTACATACATTTTCGGTTTGAACAAAGTTATAATACCCTTCTACTCTATGAGTAGCGGGTATAAACATCGACGTAATGCTACTATCAGAAACGCACCTCACAAATAAATACAATTTTCATATACCAGGATACTTGTCCTATGGTACAAATCATCCAGATGGTGAAGCTCATGGAGGCACTGGAATACTCATCAGAAATCGCATAAAAGACCACCACTTAAACAATTTTGACAAAAACCATTTACAATCTACGTCCATAGCCTTACAACTCAACAACGGTTCAATGACTCTAGCCGCAGTCTACTGCCCACCACGCTTTCCAATCTCTAAGGATCAATTCATGGAATTCTTTAACACACTAGGTGGCAAAATTCATCGCAGCGGGTGACTATAATGCCAAGCACACTCATTGGAGATCTCGACTTGTTACGCCAAAGGGTAAGCAGTTGTACAATGCGCTTATGAAGCCGAAAAACAAGCTAGACTATGTATCCCCGGGTATGCCTACATACTGGCCAGCAGACCCAAGAAAAATCCCAGACCTGATCGATTTTGCTATTACTGAACAAGTCCCCCCAACATGGTCACCGCTCAAGCACTAGCAGATTTATCATCAGATCAGACCTGTTCTTCTAAATATGCTAAATCGCCCCCACATAGTCGACCCACCCTATAGACTCACAAATTTTAGAACAAACAGGCCAAAATATAAAAAGTATGTCTGTTCACACATAGAACTAACACCGGCATTATCTACTAAGGAGGATATAGACAAGTCAACGGACAAGGCTTTAACCCCGCCAGTGACGTATGCAAAACCAAACTACATCAGAACTTACCGAGAAATCGAACGGCTGGTATTAGTTAAACGACGCCTACGAGAAGAGTGCCAGTCCAATAGATCACCAACTACAAGGCACATGCTTAAAATAGCAACACGTAGGCTTACCAATGCTCTTAAACAAGAGGAAGAAAACAGCCAACGTTCATATATCGAGCAACTCTCTCCCACCAGCACCAAGCACCCTTTGTGGAGAGCTTACAGAAACCTAAAGACTCCAATAGAGTCAATTATGCCAATACGAAGTCCTCTGGCACTTGGTTTTGGCGTCAGAGAAAAACATGGAACCATCGAACATGTCAATCAAATCACGTCAGAAATTCGTACTTCTTTTCAACATCGAGAATATTGCACAGACATTTTTCTAGACGTCGCGCAGGCATTTGACAGAGTGTGGCTGCATGGATTTTTGTTTAAAATAATCAAGCTGTTGCCCTAAAACACACATAAGCTACTAAAGTCGTACCTATACAACAGAGTGTTTGCAATAAGATGCAATGCAAGCACCTCACGCGATTTCGTAATCGAAGCTGGAGTGCCACAAGGCAGTGTTTTGAGTCCAATCCTATACACCCTGTCTACGGCGGATTTCCCCACAGACTACAATCTTACAACCTCTACGTTTGCTGATGATACCGCGATACTCAGTCGCTCCAAATGCCCAACAAAAGCCACGGCACTCCTATCCCGACACTTAAAATCTGTAGAACGATGGCCTGCCGATTGGAGAATTTCAATAAATATACAAAAAATGCAAGCAGGTTACCTTTACCTTAAACAAACAAACAAATATGCCCACCACTGGCTCTGAATAACATTTGCATTTCTCAAGCCGACGAGGGAACATATCTGGGTGTTCATCTAGACAGACGGCTCACTTGGCGCAAGCATATAGAAGCCAAGACTATACATCTTAAACTCAAAGCAAGGAACCTCCATGGCTCATAAATGCTCGCTCTCCACTTAGTCTGGAGTTCAAAGCTCTTCTATGATGATGTTATGGTCATGAGGCATACTGTTGTTGCATCTAACTGTGAAGGTACGCTTGTAGAGGAACGTCTCCAACAGCTTGTGGGTGTTTTGAGGCAGCAGTTTCTGGACTTTGAACATAAGTCCGTCAAGCCAGACTCTATTAAAAGCTTGAGCTACATCCAAGAATAATGAAGAGCAGTATTTACGGTTTTCAAAGGCAGTGCGTATTTCCGTTGTGATTCGTTCCATCCTTTCTTTGGAATCCGAATTGATGCGTAAGAATGATGTCTGGAGATTTATGTAAGGCATAAGACGTAGCGGAAGCACCTCTTCACAAAGTTAAAATAACGGGAAAAATGAGAAGAAAATATGGAAAAAAATAAGGAGAAAATAGAGTGAAAAAGTAGGAGAAAATAAATGAAAATTTGGGAGAAAATGGGGGGAAATTGGGGAAATATAAAGAAATAACAAGAAAGAAAGACTACCTTCGGCTCACCGAAGGTTAAATACCATTGCAGACATATATCAGAAACGTTTCACAGCGATATCTTGAAAAATTACAAAAATCGTCCGATACGTTCAATGGCAGTTATACGATATATATAAGTAGAAAAAATGGGGGAAAAGGCGTAGAAAATAGGGGGAAAGGAAGAGAAAATAGGGTGAAAAGTTGGAAGAAAACATGAGGAAAAATGGGGAGAAAATATAGTGAAAAATGAGAAAAAAAGTGTGAAGAAAGAGGAGAAAAAAAGTGGAAAGTGAGGAGAAAATATGGGGATAAGAAAAAGAAAATAGGGGGAAAAATTGGAAGAAAAAAAGGAAATAAGTTGCGAGAAAATAGGGAGGAAAATGGGGAGAAAATAGGGAAAAAATGGGAAGAAAATATGACAAACAAGTAAGAACGGCTTCAGTCAAGTGTTGAATGTATAAGACCATGGATTTCTAAAGATTATGAAAAAATGTAGATTGAGAAAACTGTTATTAAACTTGTTTTTCAAAGAAAAATAATAAACAAAACATATAGTTTTCAGTTAGACGCCAAGCAGTCTAAGCAGTTGGAAAAAACACTGCTTGCTCGCTTGCAGTGGACGCATTGCAAATCTATATGAAACGTTGAAAAAGTTAAATAACTTTTATGTTCATTATCCGATCGGAACCAAATTTTCAGCGATCGTTTAGGTGGTGATAGTTATTATACACATAGCTAGCCAGATGATCTCTCAGAAATTTGGTAACAGTAGGATAATAAACACAGAAGTTGTTCAGCTTAACGTTTTCCATAGTTGTAAGCAGCGCTGCCGGCAGCGCAAATTCTTTATTTGTACAGGAAATAATAAGAATGCCTTACAATGCAAATTTTTACAGTTGTTGGATAATAGCGTCAGTTGCTTAGTGGAAAAGCGATGAACTTCTAAACCGACAGGCCCGTGGTTCGATTCCCAGTTCATGCCGCTTAAGCTTTTTCTTAAGAACTTTTAATGTAATTTTTGGATATGCATTAATTGGTGGTCGTGCATTTTATTTAAAATATTTTTAATGGCTCACAATAAACTAAGTTAACAAGTGACGAAGTGACAGTCTCTTAAATCAGCTGTGTGCGATTGTTAGAGCGCAGCTATTTCTTATATATTTTTATTTTGTATTTAATTGTATGTTTAAGTTATGAGGATAAATAGCAACAAAAACATGCATCATGCATTCAGACTTTGTTTTTGTCGTGCAAGAATTTCCGAATGGTCTCATAATGTAACTTTGGCAAAATTTGCGTAATGGCCTAATGGCCGAATGGAGACGTGGTGGACCTCTTAGGAAATGGGTCCAAGGTTCGATTCAGCATGCATGCGTGTCATGGTGGGGGAGATCGAACTTTTCTAATTTTTTCCAAAAAAAAGTTTTTGCCTCCTACTTTGAGCTACCTTCATGAAACTTTGTATACATGTTTCTGCTGCCTGCTGTAAATAAGTCGGAACGAGCCGGTACGGACCGGTACATCGTATAGATGCCATAGAACCTATCGGTCGTTTTTTTAAGAAAATTTATTAAAAGTTAGAGTGCTCTAGAACACTTTCCATTCAAGTATATAAAGAGGTATTAAAAGGGCACATATCGTTTTTTACATGCACGTATTCGATTTATAGTCCTCGACAGGTAGGATTATTATTTTTACTGTTTAAGTGATAAATCTTGGATTTTTTTGGTACCTGAATAAAAGTTATACGTTTTCAATACTTTTTACTCCTTTTGCCGGTGCTCTGCTTGCAGCATTGTGCCGAATAGCGAATAGTGTGCGTGTACGGTGGTGAAATGGGTTGAGTTGTGGACTGCAAAACGAACAGAACTATTATGCATTTACGGGTTCGAGTCCCACCCGCATCAAAAATTAAATGTGTGCAAAAAATTATTTTTTTAGACCATGGATTTTAAAAAAATACATGGTCTATTGTGTTTGTCGAAATGTTCGTAACAGGTAGAAGGAGGCATCTGCGACCCCATAAAGTATATATATTCTCGCTCAGGATCAGTAGCCGAGTCGATTAAGCCATGTCTGTCTGTCCGTCTGTATGAACGCCTATATCTCAGAAACTAAAAAAGCTAGAGCCACCAAATTTGGTGACAACACTTTTGTGAATCATACGCTGTAAAATTTTTATTAAAATTTGGGACACGCCTACTTCCGCTCCCGCAAATCGATAACCACCTAAACGATCGCTGAAAATTCCGATCGGATAATGAACATAAAAGTTATTCAACGTTTCATATAGATTTGCAATGCACCCACTACAAGCAAGCAAGCAGTTTTTTTTCCAAGCAGTGTTTTTTTTCAACTACTTGGACAGCTTGGCGTCTAACTGAAAACTATATGTTTTGTTTATTATTTTTCTTTAAAAAACGCGTTTAATAACAGTTTTCTCAATTTGAATTTTTTCATAATCTTTAGAAATCCATGGTCTTATACAGTCAGCACTTGACTGTAGCCGTTCTTACTTGTTTTGAATATATATTGATGAATATATGTTGATTTTATACCATTCGACCCTTGAAAATAGTCAAAAATGGTATACTAAGTATACTAAGTTTGTGCAAAAGTATGTAACAGGCAGAAGAAGACATGACAGACCCCATAAAGTATATATATTCTGGCTCAGGATCAACAGCCGAGTGGACTGAGCCAAGTCTGTCTGTCCGTCTGTCTGTATGAACGTCGAGATCTCAGCTATTATAAAAGCAAGAGACACCAAATTTGATATGATGGTTCCTGTATACCATAAGCAGATCAAGTTTATTTTAAATTTGAAGTGCCACGCCCACCGCCCACGCAATCGATAATTTACGAATATTAAGGAAAGTATTACAGTTACAGACACCAAATTCGGCATGATGGTTCCTATAAATCATGCGCAGATAAAGTTTTTTCAAATTTGGGGTGGCACGCCCACCGCGTATTAGGAAAGCATTGCACCCTAAAGGCAATACCGAGATGTGCTATCCTCTACATTACATTGTTATTCAATGCTATGGTGAGGCTGCAATACTTCCCTCCACAGTGGAAGCTCGGTATTATCTCCATGATATATAAGCTTGGAACGCCTGAAAAGAACCCTGGGTCCTACCAGCCAATCAGTCTCTTCTCTTCGATCTCGAAGGTATTTGAGAGACTGATTGCTGCCCGGATGGTCAGGATTATGGAAGCGAAGGGTATCCTGCCCGAGGATCAGTTTGGCTTTCGTGCTGGACACTGTACGGTAGAACAACTACACCGAGTGGTCGAGCAAATCCTATCGGCTTTCGAAAACAAGGAGTACTGCAACGCACTCTTCCTGGATGTACGTGAAGCGTTCGATCGGGTGTGGGACTCCGGCATCCTGCTGAAAATTAAGAATACGCTGCCTGCACCATACTTCGGCCTCCTGAGGTCGTATCTCGAAGAGATAAGATTTGCGGTTCGATTCCACTCTCTCAAATGAGCATAATGTGGGAAGTGTACTTGGTCCTCTGCTCTACTGCTTGTAGAGTTACGACATGCCACGGCCAGACGTTAGCATACCCGGGACGTCAATGTTGACTACATTTGCTGACGACGTGTGTGTCACCTACAGGTCCTGCTGCGAGCACGATGCTGCTGACGGCATCCAGGACTTCGCATCAACATTTGCGGAATGGGCAAGGCGCTGGAACATTGGCATCAATGGTGACAAATCAGCAAATGTGTGATACACGCTGAAACGGAAAACACCACCGGCTGTGCTCATCGATGGTACCCCAGTCCCCAAGTCAAGTTCAGCCAAATATCTTGGTATAATCCTGGATCGGAGACTCAACTTCTCGAAGCAAGTGAGTGCGTATACGTGCAGCACCGTCAAAGCACTTCTGGCTAAATAATTCGCGAAGTAAATTTTCATGCTCCAAAGTGACAATTTACAAGCAAATCATAGCTCCAATATGGAGGTATGGCTGTGAGATTTGGGGCTTGGCTTGCGACAGCCAAATTCAACGCATTCAGGTTGCCCAAAATAAAATAGCCAGGACCATTACCTTGCACAAAGACCTCAAGCTTGGCAATAAACATGCACTCCAGCTAGAGCGCCACAGAAATCGCCTAGTCAAGGCACTGTCCAGAGGTCGCCCACCAAGAAGGCTCCATATGAGACAGCCGAAGAACCTCATCCAACGGTCCCCCTTGACAAGAGCCAGGAGACGATGATAATCTCGTAATTGTTAGATTGTAAATTGATATTTTTATATCATTGCAAATGGTATATTAATTTTGGCCAGAAGTTTGCAACGCACCTTAGGAGACATTTCCGACCCTATAAAGTATATATATTCTTAATCAGCATCAATAGGGGAGTCAAACTAGCCATGTCCGTCTGTTCGTCCGTCTGTTGCAACGCAAACTAGTCTCTCAGTTTTAGAGCTATCTTGATGAAACTTGGTATACATGCTTCTCATTGCTGCAGGCTGTAAATAAATCGGAACGAGCCGGATCGGACCGATAGGAAGATCGGAAGATATCGCCAAGAAATTTTCGCAGTCTATGCCTTAGTATATACATTAAAAGCTATGCAAATTTTATCAAAATTGGACCGATATATCGAATAGCTGCCATAGAACCTATCGGCCGATTTTTATCATTTTCCAAGATATCGCTGTGCAACATTTCTGATATATGTCTGCAATGGTATTAAACCTTCGGTGAACCGAAGGTAGCCTTTCTTTCTTGTTGTATTATTGTTGTGTTACAGCTAACCTTTGTTAGCCGGCGCGCCTGCAAGGGCTGAATTAATAGCGACCAAGGTAACAAAAGGGTTCTCAGCTACCCCGTATGACTTAATAAGAAAAAAAACTTACAGACACCAAATTTGGCATGATGGTTCCTATAAATCATGCGCAGATATTTTTTTTCAAATTTGAAGTGCCACGCCCACTTCCCTCGCAATCGATAATTTACTGAATATCTAAATGAAGCTGGTAAAAACTACTATACCTACCAATTAAAAAGTTGCAAAGGGCTACAGGTAGTACTTAAGGGCATTGAAGGAACAGTGACACCTGTCGAAATAATTGATACTCTGAAGGTCAAATATTTTTCTGCAAAAACAGTTATAAATATTTTAAACAAAGACAAAGTTCTACAGGCATTATTTAAAATAGAACTAGAACCAGAGGTCCAGGCACTAAAGAAAAACGAAGTGCATCCAATATACAATCTACAGTACTTGCTACATCGGAGGATCTCCGTGGAGGAGCCACACAAACGTATCAATCCAGTTCATTGTACTAATTGCCAAGAATATGGCCACACCAAGACATACTGCACCCTTAAGTCCATATGTGTTGTCTATAGCGAACCTCATACTACCGCTAACTGCCCCAAAAATAAGGAAGATAAGTCTGTGAAGAAATGCAGTAACTGCCGAGAAAATCATACTGCAAACTACAGAGGCTGTGTGGTTAACAAAGAATTAAAGAGCCGCCTAAACAAACGTATTGCCACAGCACATACAATAAAGTGAATTTCTACTCTCCCCAAACGATATTTCAACCACCCTTAGCTGTCCCAAGCACTACTCCTGGAAATAGAAGTCCCCGCCCCACCGACAAGAACTGCTCATTCCGAACATACATTGACAAATATCCAACAGACTCAACAAAGTGGCATCGAAGCTATGATGCTATCCCTACAGCAAAGCATGAAAGACTTCATGACGTTTATGCAAAATACTTTGCAAGAGCTCATGAAAAACCAAAATACCAGGATACAACTTCTTGTATCTTCAAAATCCCCATAATGGCTACCCTACGGATATCTCTGTGGAACGCATATGGCGTTTCACGGCATACACAAGAACTCACACAGTTCATTAACGAAAAAACAAGTAAGAAAGCTACAGTCGAGTGTGCTCGACTGTAATATACCCGCTACCCAGCTGCTCGTCCATCATTTATTTGCGGAACAAAAAAGAACGGCTACAATTATATTTATGCAAAGTCAAAATCTAAAATAAAAAAAAAAAACATTTTTGCACACATTTAATTTTTGTTTAAGTACTATTCGTTTTGCAGTCCACAACTTAAACCATTTTACCACCGTACACGCACACACTATTCGGCAGCGCTGCTTACAGCTGTGGAAAACGTTAAGCTGAATAACTTCTGTGTTTTTTATCCGATTGTTACCAAATTTTCAAAGATCATCTGGCTAGCTACAGTTATCATGTAAACCGAAAATGAGCAATATGGCATCAAAATTGCGCTTGTTATCAATTTTTTTCGATTTACGGGGGTGGAAGGGGCGTGGCCAAAATCCAAAACAAACTTGATCAGCGTGCAATAATGACACATATTGTCACCAAATTTGGTAGTCCTAGTTCTTATAATAACTGAGATCTAGATTTTCACACGGACAGACAGACGGACAGCCGGACGGGCGGACAGACGGATGGACGGACAGACAGACAGACGGACATGGCTATATCGACGCGGCTGTTGATCCTGAGCTAAAACATATATACTTTATGGGGTCGGAGGTGTCTCCTTCTGTCTGTTACATACATTTTCGGTTTGAACAAAGTTATAATACCCTTCTACTCTATGAGTAGCGGGTATAAACATCGACGTAATGCTACTATCAGAAACGCACCTCACAAATAAATACAATTTTCATATACCAGGATACTTGTCCTATGGTACAAATCATCCAGATGGTGAAGCTCATGGAGGCACTGGAATACTCATCAGAAATCGCATAAAAGACCACCACTTAAACAATTTTGACAAAAACCATTTACAATCTACGTCCATAGCCTTACAACTCAACAACGGTTCAATGACTCTAGCCGCAGTCTACTGCCCACCACGCTTTCCAATCTCTAAGGATCAATTCATGGAATTCTTTAACACACTAGGTGGCAAAATTCATCGCAGCGGGTGACTATAATGCCAAGCACACTCATTGGAGATCTCGACTTGTTACGCCAAAGGGTAAGCAGTTGTACAATGCGCTTATGAAGCCGAAAAACAAGCTAGACTATGTATCCCCGGGTATGCCTACATACTGGCCAGCAGACCCAAGAAAAATCCCAGACCTGATCGATTTTGCTATTACTGAACAAGTCCCCCCAACATGGTCACCGCTCAAGCACTAGCAGATTTATCATCAGATCATACCTGTTCTTCTAAATATGCTAAATCGCCCCCACATAGTCGACCCACCCTATAGACTCACAAATTTTAGAACAAACAGGCCAAAATATAAAAAGTATGTCTGTTCACACATAGAACTAACACCGGCATTATCTACTAAGGAGGATATAGACAAGTCAACGGACAAGGCTTTAACCCCGCCAGTGACGTATGCAAAACCAAACTACATCAGAACTTACCGAGAAATCGAACGGCTGGTATTAGTTAAACGACGCCTACGAGAAGAGTGCCAGTCCAATAGATCACCAACTACAAGGCACATGCTTAAAATAGCAACACGTAGGCTTACCAATGCTCTTAAACAAGAGGAAGAAAACAGCCAACGTTCATATATCGAGCAACTCTCTCCCACCAGCACCAAGCACCCTTTGTGGAGAGCTTACAGAAACCTAAAGACTCCAATAGAGTCAATTATGCCAATACGAAGTCCTCTGGCACTTGGTTTTGGCGTCAGAGAAAAACATGGAACCATCGAACATGTCAATCAAATCACGTCAGAAATTCGTACTTCTTTTCAACATCGAGAATATTGCACAGACATTTTTCTAGACGTCGCGCAGGCATTTGACAGAGTGTGGCTGCATGGATTTTTGTTTAAAATAATCAAGCTGTTGCCCTAAAACACACATAAGCTACTAAAGTCGTACCTATACAACAGAGTGTTTGCAATAAGATGCAATGCAAGCACCTCACGCGATTTCGTAATCGAAGCTGGAGTGCCACAAGGCAGTGTTTTGAGTCCAATCCTATACACCCTGTCTACGGCGGATTTCCCCACAGACTACAATCTTACAACCTCTACGTTTGCTGATGATACCGCGATACTCAGTCGCTCCAAATGCCCAACAAAAGCCACGGCACTCCTATCCCGACACTTAAAATCTGTAGAACGATGGCCTGCCGATTGGAGAATTTCAATAAATATACAAAAATGCAAGCAGGTTACCTTTACCTTAAACAAACAAACAAATATGCCCACCACTGGCTCTGAATAACATTTGCATTTCTCAAGCCGACGAGGGAACATATCTGGGTGTTCATCTAGACAGACGGCTCACTTGGCGCAAGCATATAGAAGCCAAGACTATACATCTTAAACTCAAAGCAAGGAACCTCCACTGGCTCATAAATGCTCGCTCTCCACTTAGTCTGGAGTTCAAAGCTCTTCTATGATGATGTTATGGTCATGAGGCATACTGTTGTTGCATCTAACTGTGAAGGTACGCTTGTAGAGGAACGTCTCCAACAGCTTGTGGGTGTTTTGAGGCAGCAGTTTCTGGACTTTGAACATAAGTCCGTCAAGCCAGACTCTATTAAAAGCTTGAGCTACATCCAAGAATAATGAAGAGCAGTATTTACGGTTTTCAAAGGCAGTGCGTATTTCCGTTGTGATTCGTTCCATCCTTTTTTTGGAATCCGAATTGATGCGTAAGAATGATGTCTGGAGATTTATGTAAGGCATAAGACGTAGCGGAAGCACCTCTTCACAAAGTTAAAATAACGGGAAAAATGAGAAGAAAATATGGCAAAAAATAAGGAGAAAATAGAGTGAAAAAGTAGGAGAAAATAAATGAAAATTTGGGAGAAAATAGGGGGAAATTGGGGAAACATAAAGAAAAACAAGAAAGAAAGACTACCTTCGGATCACCGAAGGTTAAATACCATTGCAGACATATATCAGAAACGTTTCACAGCGATATCTTGAAAAATTACAAAAATCGTCCGATAGGTTCAATGGCAGCTATACGATATATATAAGTAGAAACAAGTAAAGAAACCTACCTACAAGATACCATTCACACAGTTTCGAAACAAATTATCACACATTTAATTCCATCAAATAAACGCTGCACAAGTTTATCCGCCACCTACTGTTTAAGTTAGATCTATTTTTGAATAGCGCCATCTACATGTGAAAACGGCATAGCTTTACACACGCTACGGCTGAAACGAAGCATCGTGACGATGACGTCACGACTCGCAGCACAGGCGCAAGAAAGTTGTAACTTTAATACTTCTCCTTATAATCGAAAATTATCGATTTGCGTGGGCGGTGGGCGTGGCATCAAAAATTGAAAATAAACTTGATCTACCTATGGTATACAGGAACCTTCATGTCAAATATGGTGTCTCTAGCTTTTGTAATAGCTGAGATCTAGACGTTCAAACGGACAGACGGCAGACAGACGGACATGGCTCAATCGACTCAGCTAGTGATCCTGAGTCAGAATATATATACTTTGT
>JAEIGP010000796.1:22500-32500 GCA_018904095.1 Zaprionus ghesquierei | reverse complement strand
GGAGAAAAAAGGAAAAAAAAAAAAAGGCAAAAAAGGTCAAAAAAAAAAAAAAAAAAAAAAAAAAAAAAAAAAAAAAAAATGGAAAAAAAGCAAAAAAAAAAAAAAAAAAAAAAAAAAAAAAAAAAAGGCCAAAAAATGGAGAAAAAGGCCAAAAAATGGAGAAAAAAGGTCAAAAAGTTAAAAAAAGAAAAAAAAAAAAAAAAATGGACAAAAAAAAGGTCAAAAAAACCAAAAAATACAAAAAATGGAAAAAAATGAAAAAAAATGGAGAAAAAATGCCAAAAACAAAAAAAAAAAAAAAAAAAAAAAAAAAAAAAAATAAAAAAATGGAGAAAAAGGTTAAAAAGGAAAAAAAAAAAAAAAAAAAAAAAAAAAAAAAAAATGAAAAAAGGCCAAAAAAATGGAAAAACAAAAATGGAAAAGAAAAAATAAAAAAAAAAAAAGATAAAAAATGGAAAAAAAAAAAAAAAAAAAATCAAAAAGGCCAAAAAAAAATGGAAAAAAAAGGTCAAAAAAAAAAAAAAAAAAAAATACCAAAAAATGGAAACAAAAAATGGAGAAAAAAAAAAAAGGAAAAAAAAGAAAAAAAAAAATGGAAAAAAATGGAAAAAAAAAGGAAAAAAATGGAAAAAATCAAAAAAAAAAAAAAAAGAAAAAAAAATAAAAAATGGAAAAAATGGAAAAAAAAAAAAAAAATAAAATGGAAAAAATAAGGTCAAAAATGGTAAAAATGGAAAAAATGAAAAACGAAAAAAAAAAAAATGCCAAAAAAAAAATGGAGAAAAAAAAAAAATGGAAAAAAAAAGGAAAAAAAAAAACCAAAAAAAAATGGAAAAAAAAAAAAAATGCCAAAAAGGAAAAAAAAAAATGGAAAAAGAAAAAAAAAAAAAAAAAAAAAAAAATAAAGAAAAAATGGACAAAAAAAAATAAAATGGAAAAATGGAAAAAAAAAAAAAATCAAAAAAGGCCAAAAAATGGAGAAAAAAAAATAAAAAAAAATGGAAAAAAAAGGTCAAAAAAACCAAAAAAAAAAGAAAAAAAAAAAAAAAGGCAAAAAATGGAGCAAAAAAAAAAAAAAAAAAGGTCAAAAAATGGAAAAAAAAAGACGAAAAAAAAAATCAAAATGGAAAGGAACAAAAAAAAGGTCAAAAAAGGCCAAAAAAAAAAAAAAGGTCAAAAAGGCCAAAAATAAATGGAGAAAAAATGCCCAAAAAAGGCAAAAAAAATGGGGAAAAAACCAAATAAAAAAAAAATGGAAAAAAGGGAAAAAAAGGTTAAAAAAGTCAAAAAATGAAAAAAAAAAATAAAAAAAAGGTCAAAAAAAAATGAAAAAAAAAAAAAAAAATAAAAAAAAAAATGGAAAAAGGCAAAAAAAGAAAAAAAAAAATGGAGAAAAAAGGTCAAAAAGGCCAAAAATGGAGAAAAAAAAAAAAAAAAAAAAGCAAAAAAAATAAAATGGAAAAAAAAATCAAAAAAAAGGCCAAAAAAAAAAAAAAAAAAAAAAGGGAAAAAAAAAAAATGGAAAAAAAATGCAAAAATACAAAAAAATGGAAAAAAAAAAATGAAAAAAAATGGATAAAAAAAAAATGGAAAAAAAAGCAAAAAAAATGGAAAAAAAAAAAAAAAAAAAAAAAAATAAAAAAAAAAAAAAATGGAAAAAAAAAAAAATAAAAGGTCAAAAAATGCCAAAAAAAAAAAAAAAAAAAATCAAAAAAAGAAAATGGAAAAAAAAAAAAAAAAAAAAAAAAAAATGGAAAAAAAAAAAAAAAAATGGGGGAAAAAAAAAAAATGAAAATAAAATGGAAAAAAAAAAAAAAATGGAAATGGAAAAAAAAAATAAAAAAAAAAATGAAAAAAAAAGGAAAAAAATGCCAAAAAAAATGGAAAAAAAAAAAAAAAGAAAAAATGGAAAAAAAAAAAAATGCAAAAAGGTCAAAAATGGAGAAAAAGGTCAAAAACTGTCAAAATGGACAAAAAATGGAAAAAAAAAAAAAATAAAAAAAATGGAAAAAGAAAAAAAAAAAAAAGAAAAAAAAAATGGCAAAAAATGGACAAAAAGAAATGAAAAAATAAGAAAAAAATGGAAAAAAAGTTAAAAAAAAAAAAAAAAAAAAAAAAAAAGGTCAAAAAAAAAAAAATAAAATGGAAAAAAGAAATGCCAAAAAAAATGAATAAAAACCAAAAAAATGGAGAAAAAAAGGTCAAAAAAGGAAAAAATGGAAAAAAAGGGAAAAAAGTCAAAAAATAAGGTAAAAAAATACCAAAAAAATGGAAAAAGGCAAAATAAAATAAAAAAAAAAAAAATGGAATAAAAAAAAATGCAAAAATGAATGAAAAAAAAAAAAAAGCCAAAAGGCCAAAAAAATGAGAAAAAAAAAAAAAAAAAAAAATAAAAAGGAAGCCAAAAAGGCAAAAAAAAAAAAAAAAAAAAAAAATGGAAAAAATGGAGAAAAAAGGCCAAAAAATGGAAAAAAAAAAATCAAAAAAAAGACAAAAAAGGTAAAAAAAAAAAAAAAAAAATGGAAAAAAAAAAGAAAAAGTCAAAAAAAACCAAAAAAATGGAAAAAAAAAGGCCAAAAAGGCAAAAAAAAAAGTCAAAAGAAAAAATAAAAAAAAAAAAATGTAAAAAAAATGGAAAAGAAAAAATAAAAAAAAAAAAAACCAAAAATGAAAAAAAAAAAAAAACAAAAAAGGCAAAAAAAAAAAACAAAAAAAAAATGGAAAAAAAAAGAAAAAATGGAAAAAAAAAAAATGGAAAAAAGAGAAAAAAAAAAAAAAGGCAAAAAAAAAATGGAAAAAAAAAGGTCAAAAGGACAAAAAAGGCCAAAATGGAAAAAAAAAAAAAAAAAAAAAAAAAAAAAATGGAAAAAAAAAGCAAAAAGGCCAAAAAAATGGAAAAAAAAAAAAAAAAAAAGGAAAAAATGGAAAAAAAAAAAAAAAAAATGGAAAAAAAAAACTGAAAAAAGGCAAAATGGACAAAAAAAAAAAAAAAAAATGGAAAAAAGATGCCAAAATTAAAAAAAAAAATGGAAAAAAGCCAAAAAAAGGTAAAAAAATGGAGAAAAAAAAAAGTCAAAAATGGAAAAGGGTCAAAATATCAAAGAAAAAAATAAAAAGGAAAAAAATAAAAAAAAAAATGGAAAAAAAATGGAAAAAAGGTCAAAAAAAAAGAAAAAATGGATAAATGGAAAAAAAAGAGGAAAAAAATGGAGAAAAAGACCAAAAAGGAAAAAAAATGGAAAAAAGGTTAAAAAATGGAAAAAAAAAAAAAAAAAAAGGTCAAAAAATGGAAAAAAAAAAAAAATGCAAAAATGTAAAAACAATAAAAGACCAAAAAAAAATGGAGAAAAATGCCCAAAAAAAATGGAAAAAAAAATGCAAAAAAAAGAGACCAAAAAGGTAAAATGGAAAAAAAGAAAAAAGGTCAAAAATGAAAAAAGGAAAAAAAAGGCCAAAAAAATGACAAAAAAAAATGGAAAAAAAGGCCAAAAAATATGGACAAAAAGGAAAAAAAGGCCAAAAATGGAAAAAAAAGGCCAAAAATGGAGAAAAAATGAAAAATAAAATAAAAAAAAAAAAAATAAAAATGGCAAAAATGGACAAAAAGGCAAATCAAAAAATGGAAAAAAAAAAAAAAAAAAGTCAAAAAATAAAATGGAAAAAAAAAATAAAAAAAAAGGTCAAAAAATGGAAAAAAAATGGAAAAAGATCAAAAAAAAATGGAAAAAAAGGGTAAAAAGAAAAATGAAAAAAAAAAAGATAAAAAAAAATGGAAAAAAAAATGCAAAAAGGCAAAAAAAAAAAATAAAAAAATGTCAAAAAAATAAAAAAAAAAAAAAAAAATGGAAAAAATCAAAAAAGGCAAAAATAAAATAAAAAAAAATGCCAAAAAAAAAAAAAAGGGGAAAAAAGACCAAAAAAGAAAAAAAAATGGAAAAAAAAAAAAAGTCAAAAAAAATGGCAAAAAAAAGAAAAAATGGAAAAAAAAGGTCAAAAAAAAAAAATAAAATGGAAAAAAAAGGCAAAAAAAGGACAAAAAGGCCAAAAAAAGGAGAAAAAGGAAAAAAAATGGAGAAAAAAAAAAAATGGAGGAAAAAAAAAAAAAAAAAAAAAAAAAAAAAAATAAAAGGCCAAAAAATGGAGAAAAAAGAAAAAAAAAATGTCAAAATGGAAAAAAAGAAAAAGGCAAAAAATGGACAAAATAAAAAAAAAAAAAAAAAAAATTCAAAAAAGGCAAAATAAAAATGGAGAAAAAAAAAAATGGAAAAAAAAAAATCAAAAAAAAGATAAAAAAAAACAAAATGGAGAAAAAAGGATTAAAAAAAAAAAATGAAAAAAAAAAAAAAAAAAACAAAAAATAAAATGGAAAAAAAAAATGGAAAAAAAAAACAAAAAAAATGCCAAAAAGGTCAAAAGGCCAAAAAATGGAAAAAAAAAAAAAAGAGGAAAAAATAAAAAAAAAAAAAAAAAATGGAAAAAAAAAAAAAAATGGAGAAAAAAGGTCAAAAAAAAAAAAAAAAGGAAAAAAAAATGGAAAAAAAAAAAAAAAAGAAAAAAAAAATGGAAAAAAAAAAAAAAAAAAAAAAAAAAAAAAAGAATAACCTAAAAAAAAAAAAAAAAATCAAAAAATAAAAAAATGGAAAAAATAAAAAAAAAAAATAAAAAAAATTCAAAAAAGGCAAAAAAAAAAGACAAAAAATGGACAAAAAAAAAATGGAAAAGAAAAAAAAAAAAAAAGAGAAAAAATGGAAAAAAGACAAAAAAAAATGGACAAAAAGGTCAAAAAAAAAAAAAAATGGAAATAAAAAATGGAAAAAATGGAAAAAAAAAAGGAAAATAAAATGGAAAAAAAAATAAAAATAAAAATCAAATAAAATAAAAAAAAAATAAAAAAAAATGGAAAAAAAAATAAAAAAAATGGAGAAAAAAAAAAAAGAAAAAAAAAAAAAGGCAAAAAAGATGGAAAAAAAAAAACCAAAAAAATGGAAAAAAAGGCCAAAAAAAACCAAAAAAGGAAAAAAAAAAAAAAAAAAAAAAAATGGACAAAAAAAAAAAAAAAGATAAAAAAATGTAAAAAGGCCAAAAAAATGGAGAAAAAAATGAAAAAAAAAAAAAAAAAAAAAAGAAAAAGTCAAAATGGACAAAAAAGATGGAGAAAAAAAAAAAGAAAAAAAAAAATGGAGAAAAAAGGATCAAAAAAAAAAAAAAAATGGAAAAAAAGAAAAAAAAATGGAAAAAAAAAAATGAAAAAAAAGGAAAAAAAACAAGAGGAAAAAAGGTCAAAAAAATGGAAAAAAAATAAAAAAATGTAAAAAATCAAAAAAAAAAATAAATAAAAAAAGAGGAAAAATCAAAAAAAAATAAAAAAAAAAAAAGGCAAAAAAAAAAAAAAAGAAAAAAGGTCAAAAAAAAAATAAAAAAGAAAAAAATGGAATGGAAAAACAAAAAAGAAAAAAAAATAAAAAAACAAGAAAAATGGAAATGGAAAAAGGTCAAATGGAAAAAAAATGGACAAAAAAAAGGTCAAAAAGGCCAAAATGGAAAGGAAAACAAAGGTAAAAAATGGAAAAAAAAATGGAAAAGGAAAAAAAAAAAAAATGGAGAAAAAAAAAGGAAAAAAACCAAAAAAATGGAAAATAAAAATAAGACAAAATGGAAAAGATGGAAAAAAAAAAAAACAAAAAAATGTCAAAAGGACAGAAAAAAGGCCAAAAAAAAATGGAAAAAATGGAAAGAAAAAAAAGGCAAAAAAATGGAAAAAAAAAGACCAAAAAATAAAAAAAATGGAAAAAAGTCAAAAAAAAAAAAAATGGAAAAAAAGACCAAAAAGGTAAACAAAATGGAGAAAAAGGGTTAAAAACGGTCAAAAAAGATAAAAAAAAAAAATCAAAAAAAAAAAAAAAAATAAAATGGAAAAAAAATGGAAAAAATACCAAAAAAAAATGCCAAAAAAAGAATAAAAAGGCCAAAAAAATGGATAAAAAAGAAAAAAAAAAATGGACAAAAAAAGATGAAAAAAATCAAAAAAAAATAAAAATAAAAATTGTAAAAAAGGGTAAAGAAAAAATAAATGGAGAAAAAAGCAAAAAAGACAAAAAAATGGGGGAAAAAGACCAAAATGGAAAAAGGAAAAAGATGGAAAAATAAAAAAAAAAAAACAGAAAAAAGATCAAAAAAAAAAAAAAAAGGTCAAAAAAGAAAAAAATAAAATGGAAAATTATAAAATAAAAAAAAATGGAGAAAAAAGGCCAAAAAAGGCCAAAAAAAATGGAGAAAAAAGTTAAAAAAAAAAAATAAAAATGGAAAAAAATAGGCAAAAGAGGAAAAATAAAAAACAAAAAAAGATGCCAAAAAAAATGGACAAAAAAAAGGTCAAAAAAAAATGTAAAGAAGGAAAAATAAAAAAAAAAATGGAAAAAAAAAATGGAAAAAAAAATAAAATGGAAAAAATGGAGAAAAAAAAAAAGACAAAAAAAAAAGAAAAAATAAAAAAAATGGATCAAAAAGATGGAGAAAAAATGGAAAAACGTCAAAAAAAAAAAAAATAAAATGGAAAAAAAAAAAAAAAATAAATAAAAAAAAAATAAAAAAAATCAAAAAGGATCAAAAAAATGGAAAAAAAAATAAAAATGGAAAAAATAAAAAAAAAATAAAAAAAAATGAAAAAAAATAAGAAAAAGGCAAAAAAAAAATAAAAAAAAAAAAAAAATGGAAAAATAAAAAATAAAATAAAAAAAAAAATGGAAAAAAAAAATAAAAATGGAAAAAAAAAGGAAAAAAAATAAAAAAATGGAAAAAAGAAAAAAAATGGAAAAAAAATCAAAAAAAAGGCCAAAAAAATGGAAAAAAAGGACCAAAAAAATCAAAAAAAAAAAATGGAAAAAAATAAAAAAAAAAATGAAAAAAAAAAAATAAAAAAGACATAAAAAAAAAGGTCAAAAAAGGACAAAAAAAAAAAGATAAAAATCAAAATAAAAGACAAAATAAAATGGCAAAATATAAAAAAAAGAGAATAAAAAAAAAAAAAAAAAAAATCAAAAAAAAAAAAAAAGTCAAAAAAATGGACAAAAAAAAAAATGGAAGGCAAAAAATCAAAAAAAAGGAAAAAAAAGAGTCAAAAAAAAAATAAAAATGGAAAAAAAATGCCAAAAAAAAAGATAAAAAATGGAAAAAAACAGAAAAAATAAAAAAAATGGAAAAGAAAAAAAAGAAAAAGGAAAAGATGGAAAAAAAGAAAAATAAAATGGAAAATGGACAGAAAAAAAAATCAAAAAAGGCCAAAAGTAAAAAAAAAAAAAGGCAAAAAATAAATGGAAAAAAATGCCTAAAATAAAAAAAATGTGAAAAAAAAAAAAAAAAATGGAAAAAGGAGGTAAAAAGTCGGAAAAAAAAAAAAAAAAAAAAAAAGGCAAAAATGAAAAAAAATAAAAAAAAAACAAAAAAATAAAAAAGGCAAAAAAAGAAAAAAAAAATGGAAAAAAAGAATCAAAAAGGCCAAAATGGAGAAAAAGAAAAATAAAAATGGAGGAAAAAAAATTAAAAAAAAAAAAAAGAAAAGGCAAAAATGGAAAAAAAAAAAAAAAAGGAAAAAAATGAATGGAAAGAAAATCAAAAAAGGACAAAATAAATGGAAAAAAAAAAAGTCAAAGTAAAAAAAATGGCAAAATAAAAAATAAAAATAAAAATGGAAGATAAAAAAAAAAAAAAAAATGAAAAAAAAAAAAAAAAAAAAAAAAAAAGAAAAAAAAAAATCAAAAAATAAAAAAAAATGCAAAAAAAAAAAAAAAATGGAAAAGGATAAAAGACAAAAAAAAATGAAAAATGGAAAAAAAAAAAAAAAAAAAAGGAAAAAAAAAAAAAACTAAAAAAGAAAAAAAATAAAAAATGGAAAAAAAATGGAAAAAGATCAAAAAAGGAAATAAAAACTCAAAAAAAAGAAAAATAAAATGGGAAAAAATGTAAAAAAATGCAAAGAAAAAAAGATAAAAAAACAAAAAAAATAAAGTACCAAAAAAAAAAAGAAACAAAATGGAAAAAATAAAAAAAAAAAACTAAAAAAAGGATCAAAAGGAAAAAACCAAATCAACAAAATGGAGAAAAAATGTTCAAAAGACATAAAAAAGGTCAAAAAAAAAAAAGGAAAAATGGAAAAACGATCAAAAAAGACAAAAATAAAATGGAAAAAAAAAAATGGAAAAAAAATGAAAAAGAAAATGTACAAAAAAATAAAATGGAAAAAAACAAAAGAGAAAAAAGGATCAAAAAAGACAAAAATAAGATAAAAATACAAAAAAAGATAAAAGGGAAAAAAAAGGCCAAAAAAAAAAAAGGACAAGAAAAAAAATGGAGAAAAAAAAAAAAAAAAAAAAATGGAAAAAAAAGGCATAAGGACAGAAAAAAGGTCAAAAAACAGCAAAAAATGGAAGAAAAACAAAAAAAAAGAATAAAAGGATCAAAATGAAGGTAAAAAAAAAAAAAATCAAAAATGGAAAAAAATAAAATGGAAAAAAAAAAAAAAATGGAAAAAAAAAAAAATCTCAAAAATAAAAAGAAAAAAAGGAAAAATGCAAAAATAAAAAAAAAGAAAACAAAAGATAAGAATAAGATAAAAGCAAAAAAGATAAAAAATGCCAAAAAAATCGAAGGCAAAAAAGGAGACAAAGAAAAATATGGAAAAAAATAAAAAGTCAAAAATGAAAAAAAGATAAAAATGGACAAAAAAAAAAAAGAAAAAAAAAAAAAAAAATGGAGAAAGAAAAACAAAGAAAAGCAAAAAAAAAAGGAAAAAAAAAGGAAAAAAAAAGACCAAAAAAGGAAAAAAAATGACAAAAAAGATCAAAAAATGAAAAAAAAAAATAAAAAATTAAATGGAAAAAAGGCGAATAAAAGGTCAAAAAAATGGAGAAAAAAAGGTAAAAAACAAAAATAAAATAAAAAACTAAATGAAAAAAAAAAATGGAGAAAAATGCAAAATAAAGAAAAAAAAAATGGAAAAAAGAAAAAAAATAAGTAAAGACAAAAGGATCGGAAAAAAAAAAAAAATCCCAAAAAAAAAAAAAAAATAAAAAAAAAAAAAAAATGGAAAAAAAAATCAAAAAAAATGGAAAAAAAGGCAAAAAGAAAAAAAATGGAGAAAAAAGGTCAAAAGATAAAAATTAAAAGGCCAAAAAATGGAGGAAAAAAGATCAAAAAGAAAAATGTTAAAAAAAAAGAAAAAAAAAATCAAAAAAAAAAATCAAAAAAAAATTCAAAAGATAAAATGGAAAAAAAAAAATAAAAAAAATAAAATGAAAAAAAAAATGGAAAAAAAAAAAAAAAATGAGAAAAAAAAAAAAATATAAAAAAATGGAAAAAACGGTCAAAAAAATCAAAAAATAAAAAAAAAGGACAAAAAATAAATAAAAAAAACAAATAAAAAAAAATAAAAAGGAAAAAGGCAATAAAAAAAAAAAAAAAAATAAAAAAGAAAAAAAAATAAAAAAAAAATGGAAAAAAAATGAAAAAATAAAAAAAAAAAAAAGATAAAAAAAATTCAAAAACAAACAAAATGGAAAAAAAAAATGGAGAAAAAAAAAAAAAAATCGGAAAAAAAACAAAAAGACAAAAATAAATGGAGAAAAAGATAAAAAAGGCAAAAAAAATGGAAAAAACGACCAAAAATAAAAAAAATGAGAAAAAAAAAAATAAAAAAAAAAAAAAAAAAATCAAAAAAAAAAAAAAGGAAAAAATAAAAAAAAAAAAAAAAAAAGGACCAAAAAATCTAAAAAAAAAAGGTAAAAATAAAATGGAAAAAAAAAAAAAAAAAAAAAAAATCAAAAAAAAAAAAAGGCAAAAATTGAAAAAAAAATGTAAAAAAAAAAAAAAAAAAAATCAAAAAAAAAATGGAAAAAAATAAAAAAAAAGAAAAGATAAAAAAGGAAAAAAAATGGAGAAAAAAAGGCGAAAAAGACAAAAAAAAAAATGGAAAAAAATAAAGATCAAAAGACAAAAAAAAAAAAAA
>JAEIGP010000796.1:0-10000 GCA_018904095.1 Zaprionus ghesquierei | reverse complement strand
ATATAAAAAAAAAGGAAAAAAATGAAAAAAACAAAAAAGGAAAAAAAAAATCAAAAAAAAAAAAATGAAAAATGGAAAAAATAAAATGGAAAAAATGAAAAAAAATAAAAAAAAGGATAAAAAAAAGACAAAAAAGAAAAAAAAAAAAATCAAAAAAAGATCAAAAAAAAAAAAAAAAAAAAGGAAAAAAAATAAAAAAAAAAAATGGAAAAAGAAAAAAGAAAAAAAAAAAAAAAAAAAAAATAAAAAAAAAGAGAAAAAAAAGAAAAATGATAAAAAAAAAAAAAAGAAAAAGAAAAGAAAAAAAAAATGAAAAAAAAATAAAAAAAAAAAAAAAAAAAAGATCAAATGAAAAAAAAAAGATAAAAAAAAAAGAAAAAGAAAAAAAAAAATGGAAAAAAAAAAAAAAGAAAAAAATGAAAAAAGAAAAAGGAAGAAAAAAATGGAAAAAAAGACAAAAAAAAGAATAAAATTTAAAAAAAAAAAAATAAAAAAAAGGAAAAAATGGTAAAAAGATAAAAAAATGGAAAAAAATGAAACAAATGGAAAAAAAAATGGAAAAAAAAGAAAAAAGGACAAAATGGAAAAAAGAAAAAAAAAAAAAAAGATCAAAAAAGGAAAAAAATGGAAAAAAAGATCTGGAAAAAAAAATAAAAAAAAAAGAAAAAAAAAAAAAATGGAAAAACGATAAAAATAAAAAAAAAAAACATGGAAAAAAGAACAAAGTAAAAAATGGAAAAAAAGGGTAAAGAAAGGGAAAAAAGATAAAAAGGTTTATAAAGAGAAAAGATAAAAAAAAAAAATAGAAAAGATAAAAAAAAATGAAAAAAAAGATAAAATGAAAAAAAAAAATATAAAAATAAAAAAAAAATAAAAAAGGGAAAAAAGGTAAAAAAAGGAAAAAAAAAAAATAAAAAAAATCAAAATAAAAGAAAAAAATAAAAATAAAAATGGAAAAAAAAAATAAAATGAAAAAATTAAAAAAAAAAAATAAAAAATCAAAAAAAAAAGACATAAAAAAAAATCTAAAAAAAATCAAAAATATAAAATAAAAAAAAAAAAAAAAAAATGGAAAAAAAAAAAAAATGGAACAAAATGTAAAAGAAAAGAAAAAAAAAAATAGAAAAAGATAAAAACGAAAGAAAAAAAAAAAAAAAAAGAAACGAAAAATATAAGAAAAAAAGATAAAAAAAAAAAAAAAAAAAAAAAAAAAAAAAAAAAAAAAATGAAAAAAAAATAAAAAATGTAAAAAATAAAAAAAAAAAAAAAAAAAAAAAAAGGATAAAATGAAAAAAAAAAGAAAAAAAATGAAGGAGAAAAAAAAAAAAAAAAGAAGAAAAAAATGGAAAAAGAAAAAAAGGCCAAAATGGAAAAATAAAAAAAAAAAAAAAAAAAAAAAAAAAATGCAAAAAAAGAAAAAAAAAAAAAATCAAAAAGACAAAGACAAAATGGAGAAAAAAAAAAAAAAAGATAAAAAAATAAAAATAAAAAATAAAAAAAAATGGAAAAAATAAAAAAAAAAAATAAAATCAAAAAGAAAAAGATAAAAAAGAAGAAAAAAATAAAATAAGAAAAAATATAAAAAAATATAAAAAAATAAAAAAAAAAAAAAAATAAAATGGATAAAAAACAAAAAAATGGAAAAAAAAGGTAAATCGAAAAGAAGGAAAAAGATCAAAAAAAATAAAATGGAAAAAAAAAAAAAAAAAGAAAAAAAGTAAAAAAAAATAAAAAAGTAAAAATGGAAAAAAAAGATAAAAAAAAAAAATAAAAAAGTGGTAAAAGAATAAAAAATGGAAAAAAGAAAAAAAAAAAAAATGAAAAATAAATGGAAAAGAATAAATGGAAAAAAATAATGAAAAGGAAAAAGATAAAAAAATGGAAAAAAAGAAAATAAAAAAAATAAAAAAAATAAAAAAAAAGAAAAATGGAAAAAGGAAAAAAAAAAAAAGGATAAAAAAAAAAGGATGCAAAAAAATGGAAAAAAATAAAAAAAGGGAAAAAAATAAAGAGAAAAATCAAAAAATGAAAAAAATGGAAAAAAAATGAAAAAAGATAAAGAAAGAGAAAAAAAATGGAAAAAATAAAATAAAAAAAGAGTAAAAAAAAAAAAATAAAAAATGGAAAAAAAGATAAAAGTAAAAAAAAAAAAACAAAATAAAAGGAATAAAAATGAAAAAATGTAAAAAAATGGAAAAAAAAAAAAAAATAAAAAAAAAAGGTAAAAAAAATTAAAAAAAAAGAAAAAAAATAAACAAGAAAAAAAAGGAAAAAAAAGAAAAATAAAAAAAAAAATATGGAAAAAGATAAAAAAAAATAAAAAAGAAAAAAAAGAAAAAAAATGACAAAAAAAGGATCAAAAAAAAAAGATGCAAAAAAATGGAAAAGGAATGAAAAATGTAAAAAGAAACGAAGAAGGAAAAATAAAATACGGAAGGAAAGGAGGGGGAGATTAGGGGAAAGGGAAAAAAATGGAAAAAAAAAAACGAAAAAAAATAAAAAAAAAAAAAAAAGGAAAAAAGAGAAAAGGAAAAAAGTAAAAAAAAAAGGAAGAAAAGAGGGACAAAAAAATCTCGAAAGGTAAAAAAATGAAAAACTTTAAAAAAGAAAAAAAAATGAAAAAAAAAAATGAAAAAAAATACAAAATGAAAGAAAAAATGAAAAAAAATAAAAAAAAAAAAAAAAAGGATAAAAGAAAAAAAAAATGAAAAGAAAAAGATGAAAAAAAAAATAAAAAAAATGGAAAAAAAAAAAAAAAAATGGAAAGAAGAAAAAAAATTAAAAAGAAATAAAAAATAGAAAAGAAAAAAAAATGAAAAAAAAAATCAAAAAAAAGTTAGATAAAAGAAAAAAAAAAAAAAAGATAAAAATGAAAAAGAAAAAAGGGAAACAAAGGATAAAAATGGAAAAAAGCGTAAAAAAAAAAAAAAAAAAAAATAAAAAAAAATAAAAAAAAGAAAAAAGAAAAAAAAATAAAAAAAAAAAATCAAAAAAAAAATAAAAAATGGAAAAAAAAAAAAAAAAATCAGAAAAAAAAAGAAAAAGAAAAAAAAATAAAAAAAAAATGAAAAAATAATAAAAAATGAAAAAAAAAATAAAAAAAAGAAATAAAAAAATGGAAAAAAAAAAAAAAAAAAATAAAAAAAATGGAAAAAAGGATAAAAAAAAGAAAAAGAAAAAAGGGAAAAAAAAAGGAAAAAAATGAAAAAAAATAAAAAAAAAGGGAAAAAAAAATGGAAAAAAAATAAATAGAATGAAAAAAGGATAAGGAAAAAGACGTAAAAAAGAGGGGTGGAAAGATAAAAAAGGACAAAAGAAAATGTTAAAAAATCAAAGGAAAAGGATGGAAAAGATAAAAATGATGAAAAAATAGTAATAGAAGGAATAAAAATCAAAAAAAAAAAAATAAAAAATAAAAATGAAAAAAAAAAAAAGAAAAAAATAAAAAGAAAAAAAAAAAATAAAAAAAGATGGAAAAAATAAAAGGAAAAAAAAAAAAAGAAAAAAAAAAAAAAAAAGAAAAAAAATGGAAAAAAAAAAAAAAAATGAAAAAATGAAAAATAAAAAAAAAAAAAAAAGTAAAAAATGGAAAAATTATAAAAAAAAATAAAAAAATGTCAAAAAAGATAAAAAAATAAAAAACAAAAAATGGAAAAAGACCAAAAAAGAAAATGTAAAAAGAAAAAAAGAAAAAAAAAGATAAAAAAAGGAAATGTAAAAAAAAAAAATGAAAAAAAAAAAATAAAAAAAAAAATGAAAAAATGGAAAAAATGGGAAAATGCCGAAAAAAATGGAAAGAGAAGGACAAAATGGAGAAAAATGTAAAAAGTAAAAAAAAAAAAAAAAAAAAAAAAAAAAAAAGAAAAAAAAAATCAAAAAAGTAAAAAAATAAAAAAAAAAATTTCAAAAAAATGATCAAAAAAAAGTGGAAAAAGTGGAAAAGGGTAAAGAATAAAGGGAGAAAAAGGAAAAAGACAAAAATAAAATGAAAAATATAAAATAAAAAATATATAAAAAATGAAAATTTAAAAATGGAAAAAATATTCAGGAAATATAAAAAGTAAAAAATGAGGAAAGATAAAAAAAACAAAAAAAAAAATATAAAGTATAGATAAAATGGAAAAAAAAAAAAAAAAATGTAGAAGGCTAAAGGTAAAAATGGAAAAAAGAAAATAATGTATAAAATGGAAAAAAAATAAAAAAAAATAAATGAGGTAAAAGGTAAAAAATGAAAAAAAAAAAAAAAAAAAAAGTCAAAAAAAAAAAAAATAATAAAAAATCAAAGATAAAATGAAAAAAGAAAAAAAAGAAAAAATAAAATGGAAAAAAAATCAAAAAAATAAAAAAAAATAAAAAAAAAAAAAAAAAAAAAAAGAAAAAAGATAAAAAAAAAAAAAAAATGAAAAAAGGTAAAAAGATAAAAATGGAAAAAAAGGTAAAAAAGACGAAAAATAGAGAAAAAAAATGGAAAAAAGATCAAAAAAAAAAAAAATAAAAAAAAAAGATAAAAGATAAAAAAAAAATGAAAAAAAAAAGATAAAAAAAAGTAAAAAATAGAGAAAAAAAAAAAGGTAAAAAAAAGTGAAAAAAGACAAAAAAAAAAATAAAAAAAGGAAAAATAAAAAAAAAAAAAAAAAAAAAAAAAAAAAATGTAAAAAAAATTAAAAAAATATAAAAAAAATGGAAAAAATAAAAAAAAAGTAAATGGAAAAAAAAGATCAAAAAAAAAAAATAAAAATGGAAAAAAAATGGAAAAAAAATAAAAAGAAGAAAAAATAAAAAAAATCAAAAAATGAAAAAATAAAAAAGAAATAAAAAAAAGAATAAAAAAAAAAAAAGGCAAAAAATAAAAAAAATGGGGAAAAAATGATAAAAAAGTAAAAAAAAAAAAAAAAATGAAAATAAAAAATGTCAAAAAAATGGAAAAAAAAAGGTAAAAAAGAGAATAAAATGGAAAAAAAAAAAGATAAAAAACAAAAAAAAAGAAAGTAAAAAGATAAAAAAAGAAAATAAAAAAAAAATGGAAAAAAATGAAAAAAAAAGGAAAAAAAAAAAAAAAGAAAAAAGGTGAAACAAAAAAAGTAAAAAAATGAGAAAAATCAAAATGAAAAAAAGAATGGAAAAAGTAAAAGGAAGGTAAAAAAATTAAAAATAAATGTCAAAATTAAAAAAAGAAAAAGAAATGGAAAGAAAAAAATAAGGTAAAGAAAAAGGATGAAAAAAAGTGCGAAAAAAAAAAAATAAAGATGACAAAAAAAAAGACAAAAAAAAAGGAAAAAAAATAAAAATAAAAAAAAACAAAAAAAAAAAAATGGAGAAAAAAAAAGAAAAAAAAAAGTAAAAAAGGAAAAGAGATAAAAAAAAGGATAAAAAAAAAAAATAAAAAAAAAAACAAAAAAAAAAAAAAAAATAAAAAATGGAAAAAAAGCCAAAAATCAATGGAAAAAAAATAAAAGAAAAAAAAATGGAAAAAAACAAAAATAAAAGATGGAAAAAAAATTTAAAAAGATAAAAAAAGAGGAAAAAAAGAAAAAAAAAAAAAAAAAAAAAAAAAAGGTAAAAAGTAAAAATAAAAAATTAAAAAAAGAAAAAAAAATGAGAAAAAAGGAAAAAAAAATGGAAAAAAGATGAAAAAAAAAAATGCAAAAATGGAAAAGAAGACAAAAAAAAAAAAAAATAAAAAAAGACAAAATGAAAAAAAAGATGAAAACAAGAGGAAAAAAAAAAATGTAAAAACTGATAAAAAAAAAAAGGAAAAAAGAGAAAAATGAAAAAAATAAATTAATAACAAAAAAAAAAAAATGCAAAAAAAAAAAAGATCAAGGTAAAAAATGGAAGAAGATGTTAAAAATAAAAAAAAAAAAAAAGATAGAAAAAAATGGAAAAAAAAAGTAAAGAAAAAACAAAATGGAAAAAAATAAAAAAATGAAAAAAGTAAAATGAAAAAAAAGGGATAAAAGTGAAAAAAAAAAAATAAAAAAAAAAAAAATGGGAAAAAGGAAAAAAAACAAAAAATAGAAAAATGGGAAAAAACAAAAAGAGCGAAAAAAAAAATAAAATGGAAGAAAAAACATCAAAAAAGAGTAAAAAATTAAAAAAATGAGAGGACAAAAAAAAATGGAAAAATAAAAAAATAAAAAAAAAAATGAACATAAAAATGTAAAAAAAGAAGATGTAAAAACAAAAAGGAAAAAAAGAATAAAAATGGTAAAAAAAAAAAAAAAATTCAAAAAAAACACAAAAAAGACAAAAAAAAGGAAAAGTCTCAAAAAGGAAAAATGGAGGGAAAAAGTACAAATAAAAAGGTAAAGAGTGAAAATGGAAAAACAATGGTGGAGAGAAACAGATAAAAAAAAATAAAAAAATGGAAAAAAAAAGGGAAAAAAAACTGGAAAAAAATAAAAAAACAAAATGGAAAGAAAAAAAATAAAAAAACAAAAAAATCAAAAAAAATAAAAAAAAAAAAAGTAAAGAAAAAAAAAAAATGGAAAAAAAAAAAAAAGACCAAAAAGTAAGAAAAAAAATAAAACAAAAAAGGGAAAAAAAAGGGGGAAAAAATTAAAAATGGTGAAAAAATAAAAAAAAAGGTCAAAAAGAGAAAAAAAAAAATGGGCAACCACAAAAACCAAAAAAAAGGCCAAAAAAATGGAAAAAAATCAAAAAAGGAAAAAATGGAAAAAAAAAGAATGGAAAAAAATAAAAAAAAATAAAAAAAAGTGAAAAAATAGAGGGCAGAAAAGGTCAAAAAAAAAAAAAAATAAAAGGGCAAAAAAAGAAAAAAAGTTAAAAAAAATGGAAAAAATATTAAAAAAAAAGAGAAAATGAAAAAAAACTAAAAATGAAAAAAAAAACAAAAAATAAAATGAAAAGAGAAAAAAAAGAAAAAAAAAGATAAAATGTAAAAAAAAGAAAAAAACTGGAAAAAAGGAAAAAGGGAAAAAAGGTAAAAGGGGGAAGTCAAAAAAAAAAAAAAAATGGATAAAAAAGGTCAAAAAGATAAATGGAAAAAAAACGCAAAAATAAAAAAGAAAAAAAGAGGAAAAAAATAAAAAAAAAAGAACAAAATGCTAAAAATGAAAAAAAAATGGAAAAAAAATTAAAAAAAAAAAATAAAATGGAAAAAAAGGAAAAAAGAAAAAAAAAAAAAAAAAAAAAAAATGAAAAAATAAAAAAAAAATGAAAAAAAACAAAAAAAAAAAAAAAATGGAAAAAAAAAGGAAAAAAATGTAAAAAAAGTGAAAAAAAAAAAATGGAAAAAAGTCAAAAACCAACAAAAATGGAAAAAAAACAAAAAAGACAAATTAAATAAGTGGAAAAAAATTACAAGGAAAAAAAGTCAAAAAAAAAAAAGGATGAAAGAAAAAAGAAAAAAGGTGGAAATAAAAGGAAAAAAATAGAAAAAAATGCCAAAAAAAAATGGAGGAAAGATAACAATGGAGAAGACCAAAGACAAAGAGAAAAATGGAGAAAAAAGGCCAAAAAAAAAGGTTAGAGAAGGGTAAAAAAAGGGAGGAAAATTGGAAAAAAGACCAAAAAGGACAAAAATTGAAAAAAAAAAAAAAATAAAATGGAAAAAAAGGAAAAACCAAAAGCCAAAATACAAGAAAATATCAAAACAAATGCCAAAAAAGCCCAAAAGCAAAAAACCAAAAAATGAAGAAAAAAACCAAAAAGGAAAAAAAACAAAAAGAAAAAAAATACAAAAATAACAAAAACTAAAAAAAGAATGGGAGAAAGGAAAAAGGAAGGAAAAAGAAAAAGGAGAAAAAAAGTCAAAAAAATGGAAAATAAGGACAAAAAAGGACAAGAAAAAAAAGGACAAAAAGGCCAAAAAATGGAGAAAAAATTGAAAAACCAAAAAAAAGAGGAAAATTAAAAGGCGGCAAAAAAAGAAAAAGGCTCAAAAGGAGAAAAAAGAAAAATGGAAAAAAACCAAAAAGAATGTAATAAATAAAATGAAAAAACTAAAAAATGTAAAATAAAATAAAAAAAAATGTAAAAAAAAAAAATGAAAAAAAATAAAAAAAATACAATAAAAAACTGAAAAAAATAAAAAAAAATGGAGAAAAAGAAAAGGAAAAAAAGACAAAATGTAGAGAAAAAGGATCAAAAAAATAAAAACATAAAAAAAAAAATGGAAAAAAAACAAAAAATAAAAGAAAAACAAGAAAAATGTAAAAGATGAGGAAAAAAAAAAATGGGAAAAAAGCCTTAAAAAGACCAAAAAAAGAAGAAAAGGCCAAAAAGGAGAAAAACAAAAAAAAAATGGACAAAAAAAAAGGCAAAAAATAAAAAAGAGAAAAAAATGGAAAAAAAAAAAAGATAAAAAAAAAAAAAAGGATAAAAAATGGAAAAAAAGATAAAAAATGCAAAAATAAAAGGGTAAAAAAGGACCAAAAATGGAAAAAAAATAAAAAAAAAAAAAAAAAAAATAAAAAAAAAAAAAAAAAAAAAAAAAAAAATGGAAAAATGGAAAAAAAAAATAAAATGGAGAAAAAAAAAATGGAAAAAAAGGAAAAAAATGGAAAAAAAAAAGAAAAAAAAAAAAATGCAAAAAAAAATGGAAAAAAAGTAAAATAAAATGGAAAAAATGCAAAAATCAAAAAATAAAAAAAAAAAGTAAAAAAAGCAAAAAAACAGTTAGAAAAAATGGACAAAAAAAAAAATTGAAAAAGAAGGTCCTTAAAAGAAGACAAAAAAAGGAAAAAATAAAAAATCAAAAAACCGAAAAGAAAAAATGAAAAAAAAAACAAAAAAAATGGTAGCAAGAAATGTAATAAAAGGAGAAAAGTGAATAAAAAAGGAAAAAAAAGGACAAAAAATGAAGAAAAAAGGAAAAAAAACGTCAAAAAAATTGGAGGGACAAAAAAAGAAAAAAAGGTAGATGAAGGAAGGAGTAAAAGTCAAAAGGTGTAAAAGAAAAAAAAAAAAAAGTTTAAAAAATAAAAAAAAAAGGGAAAAAATGAAAAAAAAATTGTCTAAAAAGTAAAAAGTAAAATGAAAAAAAGGTAAAACACAAAAAATGGAAAACAAAAATGGAAAAAAAGATGCAAAAAAGAGAAAAAAAAAAAGGGAAAAGGTAAAAAGGGAAAAAAAATGGAAAAAAAAGAAGAGGAAAAAGGTAAAAACAAAAAAAGAAAAAAAACGTGAAAAAATTAAAAAACATAAAATAAAAAAAAAATACCAAAAAATCGTAAAAAAAATGTCCAAAAAAAAGAAAAAAAAATTGAAAAAAGAAAAAAGAAAAGGGAAAAAAATGGAAAAAGGAGGTAAAAATCGGAAAAACGAGAAAAAAGGGAAAAAAAATAAAAAACTGGAAAAAATAAAAAAAAGAAAAAAAAAAAAAAAAAATAAAAATAAAAGAAAAATGCAAAAAATCAAAAAAAAAATCAAAAAAAAAGACAAAAAAAAATAAAATGTAAAAAAAATGTAAAAAAAAAGTTAAAAGGAAGGAAAAAAAAAATGGAAGGAAAAAAAAGATGAAAAGGATAAAATAAAATGAAAAAAAGACAAAATAAAATCATAATTAAAATGCAGAAAAATGCCAAAATAAAATGAAAAAATATAAAAAAATCTCAAAAAAAATAGGAAAAGATAACTCTTGCGATGGAAAAAGATAAAAAAGATAAGTTAATTAAGGTCAAAAAAGGATCTAAAAATTAAGAAAAAAAAGTCAAAAAAGGCAAAAATTTTTTTTTTTTTTTAAAATCAGAATACAAAAAATGACAAAAAATAAAATGAAAAACAAATACCAAAAAATGCCAAAAAATAAAATGAAAATAAATGCAAAAATATAAAAATTTTAAAATGAAAATAAATGCAAAAATGCAAAATAAAAAATGGAAAAGATAAAAGTAAAATGGAGGAAAAAAGATAGATAAGATGGAAAAAAAACCTTCAAAAAGACAAGATAAAATAATTAAAATGCGAAAAATCTCAAAATAAAATGAAAATAATACCCAAAATGCAAAAAAAATAAAATGAAAAAAATACAAAAAAA
>JAEIGP010000795.1:0-13314 GCA_018904095.1 Zaprionus ghesquierei | reverse complement strand
CCTTCTTTCTCCTCCTCTCCTCCTCTTCCCCTTTCACCTTCCCTTTTTTTTTTTTTTTTTTTGGTTCCTTCTCCTTCTTTTCCCTTCTTTCTTCCCCCCTCCCCCCTTCGCCTCGTTTTCCCACCTACGCCCTGAATTTTTTTTTTTTTTTGGTTTCCTTCCTCCTTCTTTTCCCCTTCGTTCTCCTCCTCTCTCTTCCCCCACCCCTTTAACACTACCTTCCATTTTTGTTAAGGTTCCTTCCTCCTTCTTTTCCCTTCTTTCCCTTATACTCTCCTCCTCTTCCCCTTTCACCTTCCCCAATTTTTTTTTTGGTTCCCTTCCTCCTCCTTTTCTTTTCATTTTTTCCCTTTTTCTTTCCTCTCCTCTCCTCCCTCTTCCCTTTGCCATCCCTTTTTTTTTTTTTTTGGATTTCCTTCTCCTTCTTTCCTTCTTTCTCCTCCTCTCCTCTCTTCCTTTCACCTTCCTATTTTTTTTTTTTTGGTTTCTTCCTCCTTCTTTTCCCTTCTTTCTCCTACTCTCCTCCCTTTTCCCCTTTCACTTTTGTTATATTTTTTTTTTTTTGGTTCCTGCCTCCTTCTTTTCCCTTCCTTCTCCTCCTCTCCCTCCCTTTTGCCTTTTCCCTTTCACCTTCCCTGATTTTTTTTTGTTGGAGTCCCTTTCCTTTTTTCCTTCTTTTCCCAAAAGGCCAAAAAAAATGCATGGAAAAAAAAAATTTTTAAAAGGTAAAAAAAAAAAGAAATGAAAAAAAGATGGAAAATATACCAAGAAAATGTGAAAAAAAAATGGAAAAAATAAAAAAAATCGGATAACAAAGGAAAAAGGGAAAAAAGAAAAAAAAAAGGATAAAAAAAATGGAAAAACGATCAAAAAGAAAAAATAAAATGAAGAAAAAACAAAATGCCAAAAATAAAATGAAAAAAATACAAAAAAAAAAAAAAATAAAAAAAAAAAAATAATTAAAAATGTAAAAAATGCAAAAAAAAAATGTAAAAAGACACAAAATGGAGAAAAAAGTGCAAAAAAATGGCTAAAAAAGTTGAAAAAATAAAAAAAAAAAAAAAAAAGAAAAAAAATAAAAAAGGGTCAAAAAAATGGGAAAAACTGTCAAAAAGGCAAAAATAAAATCGGAAGAAATACCAAAAATGACAAAAAATAAAATGAAAAAAAAAAAAAAACATGCTAAAAAAGGCCAAAAAAAAATGGAGAAAAAAGCCCAAAAAATGGAGAAAAAGGCCAAAAAAGGCCAAACAAATAGAGAAAAAGGACAAAAAATGGAGAAAAAGGCCAAAAAAAAGGCCAAAAAAGATGGAGCGGAGAAAAGATCAAAAAAGGAGAAGGAAAAAAATAAATGGAAAAATGGAAAAAGGTCAAAAAAGTGGCCAAAAAATGGAGAGAGAAAAAAAGAAGGTAAAAAAATGGAAAAAAAAAAGAAACAAAAAAAATAAAAAATGGAAAAAAGGCCAAAAAATGGCAAAAAATAAAATGAAAAAAAAACCTAAAAAATTCCAAAAAATAAAATGAAAAAAAACGAAAAAAATGCCAAAAAATGCCAAAAAAAAATGGAGAAAAAGGCCAATAAAATGGAGAAAAAGGCCAAAAAAAGGCCAAAAAATGAAGAAAAAAGGTCAAAAAGGTAAAAAAATGGGAAAAAAAACGTCCAAAAAGGCAAAAATAAAATGGAAAAAATACCAAAAAATGACAACAAATAAAATGAAAAAAAAAACCAAAAAAATGCCAAAAAAATTTTTCTTTGGTTCCTTCCTCCTTCTTTTCCCTTCTTTCTCCTCCTCTCCTCCTCTTCCCTTTTCACCTTCCCTATTTTTTTTTTCCTTCCTCCTTCTTTTCCCTTCTTTCTCCTCCTCTTCCCCTTTCACCTTCCCTATTTTTTTTTTTTTTTTTTGGTTCCTTCCTCCTTCTTTTCCCTTCCTTCTCCTCCTTCTCCTCCTTTCCCCTTTCACCTTCCCAATTTTTTTTTTCTCCTTCCTTCTCCTTCCCTTTCTTCCTTCTTTCTCCTCCTCTCCCTCCCTTTTCCCCTCTCTTTCCCTTTTTTTTTTTTGTTGATCTTCTTTTTTTTCTTTTTTTTGGTTCCTTCCTCCTTCTTTCTTCTCTCCTCCTCTCCCTTTTCCCCTTTCACCTTCCCTATTTTTTTTTTTTTTTTTTTTTTTTTTTCCCTTTTTTTTCTTTCCTTTTCCCCTTTTTCTCCTTCCTTCCTCCTCCTTTTCCCTTCTTTCTCCTCCTCTTCCCTTTCCCCCCCTTTTTTTTTTTTTTTTTTTTTTTTTTTTTTTTTTTGGTTCCTTCCTCCTTTTTTCCCTTCTTTCTCCTCCTCTCCTCCTTTTCCCCTTTCACCTTCCCTGATTTTTTTTTTTTTTTTGGTTCTTCTTCCTCCTTTTTTCCCTTCTTTCTCCTCCCCCCTCTTCCCCTTTCACCTTCCCCTATTTTTTTTTTTTTTTGGTTCCTTCCTCCTTCTTTTCCCTTCTTTCTCCTCCTCTCCTCCTTTTCCCCTTTCTCCTTCCCTTTTTTTCTTTTTTTTTTTTTTTTTTTTTGGTTCCCCCCCCCCCCCTCTTTTCCCTTCTTTCTCCTCCTCTCCTCCTTTTCCCCTTTCACCTTCCCTATTTTTTTTTTTTTTTCTTCTCTCCTTCTTTTCCCTTCTTTCTCCTCCTCTCCTCCCCCTTCCTTCACCTTCCCTGATTTTTTTTTTTTTGTTCCTTCCTCCTTCTTTTCCCTTCTTTCTCTCCTCCTCTTTCCTCCCTTTCACCTTCCCTTTTTTTTTTTTTTTTTTTTGGTTCCTTCCTCCTTCTTTTCCCTTCTTTCTTCTCCTCTCCTCCTCTTCCCCTTTCACCTTCCCTTTTTTTTTTTTTTGTTCCTTTCCTCCTTCTTTTCCCTTCGTTCTCCTCCTCTCCTCCTCTTCCCCTTTCACCTTCCCTTTTTTTTTTTTTTTTTTTTGGTTTTCCTTCCTCCTTCTTTTCCCTTCTTTCTCCTCCTCTCCTCCTCTTCCCCTTTCACCTTCCCCAATTTTTTTTTTTTTTGGGTTCCTTCCTCCTTCTTTTCATTTCTTTCTCCTCCTCTCCTCCTCTTCCCCTTTCACCATCCCTTTTTTTTTTTGGTTCCTTCCTCCTTCTTTTCCCTTCTTTCTCCTCCTCTCCTCCTCTTCCCCTTTCACCTTCCCTATTTTTTTTTTTTTTTGGTTTCTTCCTCCTTCTTTTCCCTTCTTTCTCCTCCTCTCCTCCTTTTCCCCTTTCACTTTCCAAATTATTTTTTTTTTTTTTTAGTTCCTTCCTCCTTCTTTTCCCTTCCTTCTCCTCCTCTCCTCCTTTTCCCCTTTCACCTTCCCTGATTTTTTTTTTTTTTTTTGGTTCCTTTCTCCTTCTTTTCCCAAAAAGGCCAAAAAAATGGAGAAAAAAGGCCAAAAAATGGAAAAAACGCCAAAAAAGGCAAAAATAAAATGGAAAAAAAATAAAAAAATGCCAAAAAATAAAATGAAAAAAATACCAAAAAATGTAAAAAAGGCCAAAAAATGGAGAAAAAGGGCCAAAAAAATGGAAAAACAAAAAAAAATGAAAAAAAACAAAAAAGGCAAAAAAAATGAAAAAAATACCAAAAAAATGCCAAAAAATAAAATGAAATTAAATACTAAAAAAATGCCAAAAAATGCAACAAAAAAATGTAGAAAAGGCCAATAAAATGGAGAAAAAGGCAAAAAAAGGCTAAAAGAAAGGCCTAAAAAGGCAAAAAAAATGAAGAAAAAAGGTCAAAAAAGGTCAAAAAAAGGGGAAAAAACGTCCAAAAAGGCATAAATAAAATGGAAGAAATACCAAAAAATGACAAAAAATAAAATGAAAAAAAAAAAAAAAAAGGCCAAAAAAATGGAGAAAAAAATGGAAAAAAGAGAAAAAAAAGGCAAAAAAATGAAAAGAAAAAGGACAAAAAATGGAAAAAAGATGAAAAATGGAGAAAAAGGCCAAAAAAAAGGAAGAAAAGGCCAAAAAAATGGAGAGAAAAGGTCAAAAAAAAAAAAAAGGTCAGAAAAGGCCAAAAAAAAGGCCAAAAAATGGCAAAAAATAAAATGAAAAAAAAACCAAAAAAATTCCAAAAAATAAAATAAAAAAAAACAAAAAAATGCCAAAAAAATGGAGAAAAAAGGCCAATAAAATGGAGAAAAAGGCCAAAAAAGGCCAAAAAATGAAGAAAAAAGGTCAAAAAGGTAAAAAAGTGGAAAAAAACGTCCAAAAAGGCAAAAATAAAATGGAAAAAATACCAAAAAATGACAACAAATAAAATGAAAAAAAAAAAAAAAAATGCCAAAAAATTTGTTTTTTTCTTTGGTTCCTTCCTCCTTCTTTTCCCTTCTTTCTCCTCCTCTCCTCCTCTTCCCTTTTCACCTTCCTTTTTTTTTTTTTTTTTTTTTTTTTTTTTTTTTTGGTTCCTTCCTCCTTCTTTTCCCTTCTTTCTCCTCCTTTTCCCCTTTCACCTTCCCTATTTTTTTTTTCCTTTCTCCTCCTTTTCCCCTTTCACCTTCCCAATTTTTTTTTTTTTTTTTGGTTCCTTCCTCCTTCTTTTCCCTTCTTTCTCCTCCTCTCCTCCTTTTCCCCTTTCACCTTCCCATTTTTTTTTTTTTTTTTTTTCCTTTTTTTTTTCTTTTCCTCTTCTTCTCATTTTTCCTTCCTCCTTCTTTTCCCTTCTTTCTCCCCTCTCCTCCTTTTCCCCTTTCTTCTCTCTTTTTTTTTTTTTTTTTGGTTCCTTCCTCCTTCTTTTCCTTCTTTCTCCTCCTCTCCTCCTTTTCCCCTTTCACCTTCCCTGATTTTTTTTTTTTTTTTTTGGTTCCTTCCTCCTTCTTTTCCCTTCTTTCTCCTCCTCCTCCTTTCCCCTTTCACCTTCCCTTTTTTTTTTTTTTTTTTTTTTTTTTTGGTTCCTTCCTCCTTCTTTTCCCTTCCTTCTCCTCCTCTCCTCCTTTTCACCTTCCCTGATTTTTTTTTTTTTTGGTTCCTTCCTCCTTCTTTTCCCTTCTTTCTCCTCCTCTCCTCCTTTTCCCCTTTCACCTTCCCTGATTTTTTTTGTTTCCTTCCTCCTTCTTTTCCCTTCTTTCTCCTCCTCTCCTCTTTCCCCTTTCACCTTCCTTTTTTTTTTTTTTTTTTTTGGTTCCTTCCTCCTTCTTTTCCCTTCTTTCTTCTCCTCTTCCTCCTTTTCCCCTTTCACCTTCCCTATTTTTTTTTTTTGTTCCTTCCTCCTTCTTTTCCCTTCTTTCTCCTCCTCTCCTCCTTTTCCCCTTTCACCTTCCCTGATTTTTTTTTTTTTTTGGTTCCTTCCTCCTTCTTTTCCCTTCTTTCTCCTCCTCTCCTCCTCTTTCCCCTTTCACCTTCCCAATTTTTTTTTTTTTTTTTTTTTTTTGGTTCCTTCCTCCTTCTTTTCCCTTCTTTCTCTTCCTCTCCTCCTCTTCCCCTTTCACCTTCCCTACTTTTTTTTTTTTTTCTTCCTCCTTCTTTTTGCTCTTCCTCCTCCTTTTCCCCCTCCCACCTTTTTTTTTTTTTTTTTTTTCCCTCCTTTCTTTTCCCCCTTCTCTCTCCTCCTTTCCCCTTCCCCTTCCCTAATTTTTTTTTGGGTTCCTTCCTCCTTCTTTTCCTTTCCTTCTCCTCCCCCCCTCTTCTTCCTTTCCCCCTCCTTTTCCCCTTTCACCTTCCTATTTTTTTTTTTTTTTTTGGTTTCCTTCCTCCTTCTTTTCCCTTCTTTCTCCTCCTCTCCTCCTTTTCCCCTTTCACCTTCCCTTTTTTTTTTTTTTTTGGTTCCTTCCTCCTTCTTTCCCTTCTTTCTCCTCCTCTCCTCCTCTTCCCCTTTCACCTTCCCTTTTTTTTTTTTTTTGGTTCCTTCCTCCTTCTTTTCCCTTCTTTCTCCTCCTCTTTTTTTTTTTTTTTTGGTTCCTTCCCCTTTCACCTTCCCTTTTTTTTTTTTTTTTTTTTTTTTTTTGGTTCCTTCCTCCTTCTTTTCCCTTCTTTCTCCTCCTCTCCTCCTTTTCCTTTCACCTTCCACCTTCTTTTTTTTTTTTTTCTTTCCTTCCTTCTTTTCCCTTCTTTTTCTCTCTTCCTTTTCCTTTCACCTTCCTTTTTTTTTTTTGTTCCTTCCTTTCTTTCCCTTCTTTCTCCTCCTCTTCCCCTTTCCACCTTCCCTTTTTTTTTTTTTTTTTGGTTTCCTTCCTCCTTCCTTTCCTTCTTTCTCCTCCTCTTCCTTTCACCTTCCTATTTTTTTTTTTTTTTTGGTTCCTTCCTCCTTCTTCTTTTCCTTCATCCTCTCTCCTTCTTTTTTTTTTTTTTTTTTTTGGTTCCTTCCTCCTTCTTTTCCCTTCTTTCTCCTCCTCTCCTCCTTTCCCCTTCTCACCTTCCCAAATTTTTTTTTTGGTTCCCTTCCTCCTTCTTTTCCTTCCTTCTCCTCCTCTCCTCCTTTTCCCTTTCACCTTCCCTTTTTTTTTTTTTTTTTTTTCCTTCCTCCTTCTTTCCCTTCTTTCTCCTCCCACTTTCCCCTTTCACCTTCCTTTGTTTTTTTTTTTTTTTTTTTTGGTTCCTTCCTTCTTTTCCCCCCCTTCCTCCCTCCTCCTCCTCCTCCCCTTTCGGCTCCTGCTTTTCTTTTTTTTTTTTTTTTTTTTTTCATTCATCGACACTCGATCTTATCATTCCATCCTTTCACCTTCCTTATTCAGATTTTTTTGTTCCCACCGTCCTTTCTTTCTTTTCCCTTCTCATCATCGCTCTTCTTTTTTTTTTTTTTTTTTTTTTTCTCCTCCTCTCTTCCCCTTTCACCCCTCACCTTTCCCTGATTTTTTTTTTTTTTTTTGGCTTTTTGTTGCCCTTCTTCATACGACCTTCCCTCCTTCTTTTCCCTTCTTTCTCCTCCTCTCTCCTTTTCCCATCCCCTCCTTTTTTTTTCTTTTTCACCCCCACCACTTATCTTCTTCCACTCCTTCTGTTTCTTTCTTTTCCCTTCTTAATTTTTTTTGTTTTTTCTCCTTCCAGCCCCATTCTTTCTCCTCCTCTCCTCCTCTTCCCCTTTCACCTTTTTTTTTTTTGGTTCCTTCCTCCTTCTTTTCCCTTCTTTCTCCTCTCTCCTCCTCTTCCCTTTCACCTTCCCTATTTTTTTTTTTTTTTTTTTTGGTTCCTCATTCTTTCTCCTTCATTCTCATCCTCTATCCCCTTTCACCTTTTTTTTTTTTTTTTTTTGGTTCCTTCCTCCTTCTTTTCCGTTCTTTCTCCTCCTCTCCCCCTCTTCCCCTTTCACCTTCCCTCCTTTTTTTTCCTTCCTCCTTCTTTTCCATTCTTTCTCCTCCTCTTCCCCTTTCACCTTCCTATTTTTTTTTTTTTTTTTATTTTCCCTTCTTTCTCCTCATCCCCTTTCCCTTCCCTTTTTTTTTTTTTTCTTCTCTCTTTCCCTTCTTTCTTCCTTCATTTTTCTTTCCCACTTTTTTTTTTTTTATTCCCTTCCTCCTTCTTTTCCTTCCTTCCTCCTCCTCTCCTCCTTTTCCCCTTTCACCTTCCCGTTTTTTTTTTTTTTTTATTCCTTCCTCCTTCTTTCCCTTCCTTCTCCCTTCTCCTTTTCCTCCTTTTCCCCTTTCACCTTCCCTGATTTTTTTTTTTTTTTGTTTCTTCCTCCTTCTTTTCCTTCCTTCTTTCTCCTCCTCTTCTCCCCTTTCACCTTCCCTGATTTTTTTTTTTTTTTTTTTTTGTTGGTTCCTTCCTCCTTCTTTTCCCTTCTTTCTCCTCCTCTCCTCCTTTTCCCTTTCACCTTCCTTTTTTTTTTTTTTTTTTTTCCTTCTTCCTTTCTTTCTCCTTCTTTCTCCTCCTCCTCCTCCTTTTCCCCTTTCTTCCCAGATTTTTTTTTTTTTTTCCTTCCTCCTTCTTTTCCCTTCTTTTTCCTCCTCTTCCCCTTCACCTTCCTTATTCCTTTTCTTTTTTCCCTTCCCTGATTTTTTTTTTTTTTTTTTTCTCTCCTTCTTTTCCCTTCTTTCTCCTCCTCTCCTCCTCTTCCCCTTTCACCTTCCCTGATTTTTTTTTTTTTTTTTTTTTTTTTCCTTCCTCCTTCTTTTCCCTTCTTTCTCCTCCTCTCCTCCTTTTCCCTTTCCCCTTCCTTTTTTTTTTTTTTTTTTTTTTTTTTTGGTTCCTTCCTCCTTCTTTTCCCTTCTTTCTCCTCCTCTCCTCCTTTTCCCCTTTCACCTTCCCTGATTTTTTTTTTTTTTCTTCCTTCCTCTCCCTCCTTCCTTTTCCCTTCTTTCTCCTCCTCTCCTCCTTTTCCCCTTTCACCTTCTTTTTTTTTTGGTTGTTCCTCCTCCTTCTTTTTCCCTTCTTTCCCTTGCCTTTCCCCTTTCACCTTCCCAGTTTTTTTGGTTCCTTCCTCCTTCTTTCCCTTCTTTCTCCTCCTCTCCTCCTTTTCCTTTCACCTTCCCTGATTTTTTTTTTTTTTTCCTTCCTTCCTTCTTTTTCCCTTCTTTCTCCTCCTCTCCTCCTTTTCCCCTTTCACCTTCCCTTTTTTTTTTTTTTTTGGTCCTTCCTCCTTCTTTTCCCTTCCTTCTCCTCCCTCCTCTTCCCTTTCACCTTCCCTGATTTTTTTTTTTTTTTTTTTTGTCCTTCCTCCTTCTTTTCCCTTCTTTCTCCTCCTCTCCTCCTTTTCCCCTTTCACCTTCCCATTTTTTTTTTTCCTTCCTCCTTCTTTTCCCTTCTTTCTCCTCCTCCTCCTCAACCCTTTCACCATTTTCCTTATTTTTTTTTTTTTTCTTTTGTTCCTTCCTTCTCTTCCTTTCTCCTCTCTCCTTCCTTTTCCCCCTTTCGCCTTCCTTATTTTTTTTTTTCCTTCCTTCCCTTTCCCTTCTTCCTTCCTCTTTCCTTCCTCCCCCTTTTTTTTTTTATTTTGGTTCCTTCCTCCTTCTTTCCCTTCTTTCTCCTCCTCTCCCTCTTTTCCCCTTTCACCTTCCCTTTTTTTTTTTTTTTTTTTCTCCTTTCTGTCTCCTTTTCCTTTCTTTTCTCCTCCTTTCTCCTCCTCTTCCCCTTTCACCTTCCCTGCTTTTTTTTCCTTCCTCCTTCTTTTCCCTTCTTTCTCCTCCTCTCCCTCCTTTTCCCCTTTCACCTTCCCTGATTTTTTTTTTTTTTTCTTCCCTCCTTCTTTTTTCCTTCTTTCTCCTCCTCTTCTCCTTTTCTCCCTTTCACCTTCCCAGATTTTTTTTTTGGTTTCCTTCCTCCCTTTCTTTTCCCTTCCTTCTCCCTCCTCCTTTTTTCCCCTTTCACCTTCCCAATTTTTTTTTTTTTGGTTCCTTCCTCCTTCTTTTTCCTTTCTTTCTCCTCCTCTCCTTTTCCCCTTTCACCTTCCCTGATTTTTTTTTTTTTTTTTTTTTTTTTGTTTCCTTCCTCCTTCTTTTCCCTTTTTTCTCCTCCTCTCCTCCTTTTCCCCTTTCACCTTCCCTATTTTTTTTTTTTTTTTTTTTTGGTTCCTTCCTCCTTCTTTTCCCTTCTTTCTCCTCCTCTCCTCCTTTTCCTTCCTTCCCCAGATTTTTTTTTTTTTTTCTTCCCCCCCCTTCTTTCTCCCACCTCTCCTCCTCCTCCTTTCACCTTCCCTATTTTTTTTTGTTCCTTCCTCCTTCTTTTCCCTTCTTTCTCCTCCTCTCCTCCTTTTCCCCTTTCACCTTCCCTGATTTTTTTTTTTTTTTTTCCTTCCTCCTTCTTTTCCCTTCTTTCTCCTCCTCTCCTCCTTTTTCCTTTCACCTTCCCCACCTTTTTTTTTTTTTTTTGTTTCCTTCCTCCTTCTTCTTTTCCCTTCTTCTTCCTCCTCTCCTCCTTTTCCCCTTTCACCTTCCCTATTTTTTTTTTTTTTTTTTGTTCCTTCCTCCTTCTTTTCCCTTCTTTCTCCTCCTCTCCTCCTTTTCCCCTTTCACCTTCCCAGATTTTTTTTTTTTTTTTTTTTTCCTCCTTCTTTTCCCTTCTTTCTCCTCCTCTCCTCCTTTTCCCCTTTCACCTTCCCATTTTTTTTTTTTGGTTCCTTCCTCCTTCTTTTCCTTCTTTTTCTCCTCCTCCTTTTTCCTTTCACCTTCCCATTTTTTGGTTGTGGTCCTTCCTCCTTCTTCCCCCTTCTTTCTCCTCCTCCCCCTCTCTTCTTTTTTTTTTTTTTTTTTTTTTTTTGCTTCTTTTCCCTTCTTTCTCCTCCTTCTCCTCCTCTCTCCCCTTTCACCTTCCCTATTTTTTTTTTTTTTTTTCTTTCTTTTCTTTTCCCTTCTTTCTCCTCCTCTTCCTTTTCCCCTTTTCACCTTCCCTGATTTTTTTTTTTTTGGTTTCTTCCTCCTTCTTTTCCCTTCTTTCTCCTCCTCTCCTCCTTTTCCCTTTTTCCTTCCCTGATTTTTTTTTTTTTTTGGTTCCTTCCTCCTTCTTTCCCTTCTTTCTCCTCCTCTCCCTCCTTTTCCCCTTTCACCTTCCCTGATTTTTTTTTTTTTTTTTTTCCCTCCTTCCTCCATCTTTTCCCTTCTTTCTCCTCCTCTCCTCCTTTTCCCCTTTCACCTTCCCTGATTTTTTTTTTTTTTTTCCTTCCTCCTTCTTTTCCCTTCTTTCTCCTCCTCTTCCCCTTTCACCTTCCCTTTTTTTTTTTTTTTTTGTTCCTTCCTCCTTCTTTTTCCTTCTTTCTCCTCCTCTCCTCCTTTTCCCCTTTCACCTTCCCTATTTTTTTTTTTTTTTTTTGGTTCCTTCCTCCTTCTTTCCCTTCTTTCTCCTCCTCTCCTCTTTCCCCTTTCACCTTCCCAAATTTTTTTTTTTTTTTTGGTTTCCTTCCTCCTTCTTTTCTTCTTTCTCCTCCTCCTTTTCCCCTTTCACCTTTCTTTTTTTTTTTTTTGTGTTCCTTCCTCCTTCTTTTCCCTTCTTTCTCCTTCCTCTCCTCCCTTTTCCCTTTTCACCTTCCCTGATTTTTTTTTTTTTTTTTTTGGTTCCTTCCTCCTTCTTTTCCTTCTTTCTCCTCCTCTCCTCCCTTTTCCCCTTTCACCTTCCCAGATTTTTTTTTTTTTTTTTTTTTCCTTCCTCCTTCTTTTCCCTTCTTTCCTCCTCCTCTCCTCCTCTTCCCTTTCACCTTCCCTTTTTTTTTTTTTTTTTTTTTTTGGTTCCTTCCTCCTTCTTTTCCCTTCTTTCTCCTCCTCTCCTCCTTTTCCCCTTTCACCTTCCCTGATTTTTTTTTTTTTTTTTCCTTCCTCCTTCTTTTCCCTTCTTTCTCCTCCTCTCCTCCTTTTCCCCTTTCACCTTCCCAGATTTTTTTTTTTTTTCCTTCCCCCTTTTCCTTCCTTCTTCTCCTCCTCTCCCTTTTCCTTCTTCTTTTTTTTTTTTTTTTTTGGTCCTTGCTTCTTCCCTTCTTCTTTCTCCTCCTTTTCCCTTTCACCTTCCCTTTGTTTTTTTTTGGTTTCCTTCCTCCTTTTTTTTCCTTCCTCCTTCTCTCCTCCTTTTCCCCTTTCACCTTCCCCCCTTATTTTTTTTGTTTTTCCTTCCTCCTTCTTTTCCCTTTTTCTCCTCCTCTCCTCCTTTTCCCCTTTCACCTTCCATTTTTTTTTTTTTTTTTTTTTCCTCCCTTTCCTTCCTTCCTTCCCTCTCCTTCTCACCTTCCCAGATTTTTTTTTTTTTTTTTTGGTTCCTTCCTCCTCCTTCTTTTCCCTTCTTTCTCCCTCCTCCTCCTTTTCCCCCTTTCACCTTCCTATTTTTTTTTTTTTTTGGTTCCTTCCTCCTTTTTTCCCTTCTTTCTCCTCCTCTCCTCCTTTTCCCCTTTCACCTTCCCAGATTTTTTTTTTTTTTTTCTCCTTCCTCCTTCTTTTCCCTTCCTTTCTTCCTTTTCCCCACCTTCTTTTTTTTTTTTTTCTTGGTTTTCTCCTTCTTTTCCCTTCTTTCTCCCTCCCTCCTTCCCCTTTCACCTTCCGATTTTTTTTTTTTTTTTTTTTTTTTTCTTCCTTCTTTTCCCTTCCTTTTCCTCCTCTCCTCCTTTTCCCCTTTCACCTTCCTTTTTTTTTTTTTTTTGGTTTCCTTCCTCCTTCTTTTCCTTCTTCCTTTTCCCCTTTCACCTTCCCAGATTTTTTTTTTTTTTTTTTTTTTTGGTCCTTCCTCCTTCTTTTCCCTTCCTTCTCCTCCTCTCCTTCCCTTTTCACCTCCCTGATTTTTTTTTTTTTTTTGTCTTCCTCCTTCTTTTTTCCCTTCTTTCTTCTCCTCGTCTCTTGTTTTCCCTTTTCTACATCTTCCTGATTTTTTTTTTTTTTTTTTTTTTTTGTTCCTCCTTCTTTTTCCCTCTGTTCTCCTCCTCTTCTCCACCTCCCTTTTTTTTTTTTCTTTTTTTTTTGTTTGTTCCTTCCTCCTTCTTTTTTCCTTCTTTTTCTCTCCTCCTCCTCCTTCTTCCTCCCCTTTCCCCTTCCCACTTTTTTTTGTTCCTTCCTTCTTTTTTTTCATATTTCTTTTCTCCTCCTCTCCTCCTCTTCCCTTAATTCCCATCCCTTTTTTTTTTATTCCTTCCTCCTTCTTTTTCCTTCTTTCTCCTCCTCTCCTCCTCTCTCCCTTTCACCTTTTCTTCTTTTCTTTGAAACTTCCTTTTTTCCCCTTTCTTCCTTTTTTCCTTCCTCCTTCACTTCCTTTTTTTTTATCCTTTCCTCCTTCTTTTTCCTTCTTTTTCCTCCTCTCCTCCTCTTCCCCTTTTCATCTTCCTGACTTTTTTTTTTTTATCTCTTCCTCCTTCTTTTTTTTCCCTTCTTCTTCCTTCCTTCTTCTTTTCTCTAATCTTTTATTCCTCCATCTTTTCCTTCTTTCTCCTCCTCCCCTTCCCTTTTCACCCTCCTATTTTTTTTTTTTTTTTTTTTTTTTTTTTATCCTCCTTCTTTTTTCCTTCCTTCTCCTTTTTTTTTTCCTTCCTTTTCCCTTTCTGACTCTTCCCTGATTTTTTTTTTTTTTGCTCTCTTCCTCCTTCTTTTCCTCTCTTTCTTTCTCCTCGTCTCTTGTTTTCCTCTTTTCACCTTCCCTGATTTTTTTTTTTTTTTTTGTCTTCCTCCTTCTTTTTTTTCCCTTCTTGTTCTCCTCCATTCCTTTCGACCTTCCTTTTTTTTTTTTTTTTTTTTTTTTTTTGTTTGTTCTTCTTTTCCTTTCTTTTCTCCTCCTCTCCTCCTTTTTCCCTTTCATCCCCCACTTTTTTTTTTTTTTTGTCCTTCCTCCTTTTTTTTCATTTCTTTTCCTCCTTTCCTCCTTCTTCCCTTCACCATCCCTTTTTTTTTTTTTTTTTTTTTTTTTTTTTTTGTCTTCCTCCTTCTTTTTCCCTTCCTTCTCCTCCTCTCTCCTTCCCCTT
>JAEIGP010000792.1:72500-95668 GCA_018904095.1 Zaprionus ghesquierei | reverse complement strand
TTCATATGAAATGAAAATTCTCAAATAACATTATTTTGTATGAAATTATGTATGTGAAAGCAAGTTTTCATATGAAATCAAAAAAGTTAAATTATTTTCATATGGATTAACAACCAAGTCAAATTTTTTTTCATACGAAATGAAAATTCTCAAATAACATTTTTCATATAAAATATGTATGTAAAAACCAGTTTTCATATGAAATCAAAAAAGTTAAATTATTTTCATATGGATTAACAACCAAGTCAAATTTTCTTCATACGAAATGAAAATTGTCAAATAACTTTATTTCGTATAAAATTATGTATGTGTAAACCAGTTTTCATATGAAATCAAAAAAGTTAAATTATTTTCATATGAATTAACAACCAAGTCAAATTTTCTCCATACGAAATGAAAATTCTCAAATAACATTTTTTCATACTAAAATATGTATATGAAAACCAGTTTTCATATGAAATAAAAAGTTAAATTATTTTTCATAAATGATTATACATTATACCAATCCAGTCAAATTTTCTTCATACCAAAATGAAAATTGTCAAATAACATTAATTTCATATAAAATATGTATGTGAAAACGGAAAACCAGCTTTCATATGAAATCAAAAGAGTTAAATTATTTTCATATGATTTAACAACCAAGTCAATTTTCTTCATACGAAATGAAAATTCTCAAATAACATTATTTCGTATAAAATATGTACGTGAAAACCAGTTTTCATATGAAATCAAAAGAGTTAAATTATTTTCATATGAATTAACAACCAAGTCAGAATTTTCTTCATACGAAATGAAAAATCTCGTAGAAAAAAGTTTATTTCACATAAAATATGTATGTGAAAACCAGTTTTCATATGAAATCAAAAAGTTAAATTATTTTCATATGAATTAACAACCAAGTCAAGAAATTTTCTTCATACGAAATGGCAATTGTTGAAAAAAAATTTATTTCATATAAAATATGTATGTGAAAACCAGTTTTCATAGGAAATTAAAAGGTTAAATTATTTTCATATGATTTAACAACCAAGTTAAATATTCTTCATATGAAATGAAAATTCTCAAATATTATACATTATATTTAGTATGAAATTATGTATGTGAAAACCAGTTTTCATATGAAATCAAAAAAGTTAAATTATTTTCATATGGATTAACAACCAAGTCAAATTTTTTCATACGAAATGAAAATTGTCAAAAAGATTTTTTCATATAAAATATGTATGTGAAAACCAGTTTTCAGAGAAATCAAAAGTTAAATTATTTTCATATGAATTTTAACAACCAAGTCAAATTTTCTTCATACGAAAGCAAATTTCAAATAACATTTTTCATATAAAATATGTATGTGAAAACCAGTTTTCATATGAAATCAAAAAAGTTAAATTATGTTCATATGAATTAACAACCAAGTCAAATTTTTTTCATACGAAATGAAAATTGTCAAAAAACATTATTTCATATAAAAATATGTATGTGAAAATCAGTTTTCATAGGAAATCAAAAGGTTAAATTATTTTTATATGAATTATAACAGTTAAATATTCATATGAAATAATTTAAATAACATTATTTTGTATGAAATTATGTATGTGTGAAATGGATTTTCATTTGAAATAAAAAGTTAAATTATTTTCATATGATTTAACAACCAAGTCAATATTCTTCATACGAAATGAAAATTCTCAAATAACATTATTTCGTATAAAACTAGTATGGGAAAACAAGTTTTCATATGAAAATCAAAAAAGTTAAATTATTTTCATATGAATTAACAACCAAGTCAAAATTTTCTTCATACGAAATGAAAATTCTCAAATAACATTACGTATGAAATTATGTATGTAGAAAAAAGTTTTCATATGAAATAAGTTAAATTATTTTCTATGAATTAACAAAAGTCAAATTTTCTCCATACGAAATGAAAATTCTCAAATAACATTTTTCATATAAAATTATGTATGTGAAAGTTTTCATATAAAATTCTCAAATAACATTTATTCATATAAAATATGATGAAACCAGTTTTCATATAAAATCAAAAAAAGTTAAATTATTTTCATATGATTTAATAACCAAGTCAAATTTTCTTTCATACGAAATGAAAATTCTCAAATAACATTATTTCGTATAAAATATATGTATGTGAAAACTAGTTTTCATATGAAATCAAAAAGTTAAATTATTTTCATATGGATTAACAACTCAAGTCAAATTTTCTTCATACGAAATGAAAATTCTCAAATAACATTTTTCATATAAAATATGTACGTGAAAACAAGTTTTCATATGAAATCAAAAAGTTAAATTATTTTCATATGATTTAACAACCAAGTCAAATTTTCTTCATACGAAATGAAAACTGTTAAAAAAGTTTATTTCACATAAAATTATGTATGTGAAAACCAGTTTTCATATGAAATCAAAAAAGTTAAATTATTTTCATATGAATTAACAACCAAGTCAAAGTGCTTCATACGAAATGAAAACTGTTGAAAAAATTTATTTCATATAAAAATAATGTATGTGAAAACCGTTTTCAAAAACATTTTTTCATATAAAATATGTACGTGAAACCAGTTTTCATATGAAATTAAAAGAGTTAAATTATTTTCATATGATTTATCAACCAAGTTAAATGGTCTTCATATAAAATGAAAATTCACAAATAACATTATTTTGTATGAAATTATGTATGTGAAACAAGTTTATCATATGAAATCAAAAGAGTTAAATTATTTTCATATGAATTAACAACCAAGTCAAATTTTTTTCATACGAAATGAAAATTCTCAAATAACATTATTTCATATAAAATATGTATGTGAAAACTCAGTTTTCATATGAAATCAAAAAAGTTAAATTATTTTCATATGAATTAACAACCAAGTCAAATTTTCTTCATACGAAATGAAAATTCTCAAATAACATTTTTCATATAAAATATGTATGTGAAAACCAGTTTTCATATGAAATCAAAAAAGTTAAATTATGTTCATATGAATTAACAACCAAGTCAAATTTTCTTCATACGAAATGAAAAATTCTCAAATAACATTATTTCATATAAAAATATGTATGTGAAAACCAGTTTTCATATGAAATCAAAAAAGTTAAATTATTTTCATATGAATTAACAACCAAGTCAAATTTTCTTCATACGAAATGAAAATTCTCAAATAACATTATTTCATATAAAATAGCCATGTGAAAACCAGTTTTCATATGAAATCAAAAAGTTAAATTATTTTCATATGAATTAACAACCAAGTCAAATTTTCTTCATACGAAATGAAAATTCTCAAATAACATTTTTCATATAAAAATATGTATATATGAAAACCAGTTTTTCAGAAACAAAAAGTTAATTATTTTCATATGAATTAACAATCAAGTCAAATTTTCTTCATACAAATAAAACTGTTAAAAAATTTTTTCATATAAAATAATAGGAAAACCAGTTTTCATATGAAATTAAATTATGATTTAACAACCAAGTAATAAATTTCTTCATATGAAATGAAAATTCTCAAATAACATTATTTCGTATGAAATTATGTATGTGAAACCAGTTTTCATATGAAATCAAAAAGTTAAATTATTTTCATATGAATTAACAACCAAGTCAAATTTTCTTCATACGAAATGAAAATTCTCAAAAAACATTATTTCATATAAAATTATGTATGTGAAAACCAGTTTTCATATGAAATCAAAAGAGTTAAATTATTTTCATATGATTTATCAACCAAGTCAAATTTTCTTCATACGAAATGAAAATTCTCAAATAACATTATTTCGTATAAAATATGTATGTGAAAACCAGTTTTCATATGAAATCAAAAAAGTTAAATTATTTTCATATGAATTAACAACCAAGTCAAATTTTTCTTCATACGAAATGAAAATTCTCAAATAACATTTATTTCACATAAAATTATGTATGTGAAAACCAGTTTTCATATGAAATCAAAAAGTTAAATTATTTTCATATGAATTAACAACCAAGTCAAATTTTCTTCATACGAAATGAAAATTCTCAAATAACATTTTTCATATAAAATATGTATGTGAAAACCAGTTTTCATATGAAATCAAAAAAGTTAAATTATTTTCATATGAATTAACAACCAAGTCAAATTTTCTTCATACGAAATGAAAATTCTCAAATAACATTTATTTCATATAAAATATGTATGTGAAAACCAGTTTTCATATGAAATCAAAAAAGTTAAATTATTTTCATATGAATTAACAACCAAGTCAAATTTTTTTCATACGAAATGAAAATTCTCAAATAACATTATTTCACTATAAAATTATGTATGGAAAACCAGTTTTCATATGAAATCAAAAAGTTAAATTATTTTCATATGAATTAACAACCAAGTCAAATTTTCTTCATACGAAATGAAAATTCTCAAATAACATTTATTTCATATGAAATATGTATGTGAAAACCAGTTTTCATATGAAATCAAAAAAGTTAAATTATTTTCATATGAATTAACAACCAAGTCAAATTTTCTTCATACGAAATGAAAATTCTCAAAACTTATTTCATATAAAATATGTACGTGAAAACCAGTTTTCATATGAAATCAAAAAGTTAAATTATTTTCATATGAATTAACAACCAAGTCAAATTTTCTTCATACGAAATGAAAATTCTCAAATAACATTTATTTCATATGAAATTATGTATGTGAAAACCAGTTTTCATATGAAATCAAAAAGTTAAATTATTTTCATATGAATTAACAACCAAGTCAAATTTTCTTCATACGAAATGAAAATTCTCAAATAACATTTTTTCATATAAAATATGTATGTGAAAACCAGTTTTCATATGAAATCAAAAAGTTAAATTATTTTCATATGAATTAACAACCAAGTCAAATTTTCTTCATACGAAATGAAAATTCTCAAATAACATTATTTCATATAAAATATGTATGTGAAAACCAGTTTTCATATGAAATCAAAAAGTTAAATTATTTTCATATGAATTAACAACCAAGTCAAATTTTCTTCATACGAAATGAAAATTCTCAAATAACATTTATTTCATATAAAATTATGTATGTGAAACCAGTTTTCATATGAAATCAAAAAAGTTAAATTATTTTCATATGAATTAACAACCAAGTCAAATTTTCTTCATACGAAATGAAAATTCTCAAATAACATTTTTTCATATAAAATATGTATGTGAAAACCAGTTTTCATATGAAATCAAAAAAGTTAAATTATTTTCATATGAATTAACAACCAAGTCAAATTTTCTTCATACGAAATGAAAATTCTCAAATAACATTTTTTCATATAAAATATGTATGTGAAAACCAGTTTTCATATGAAATCAAAAAAGTTAAATTATTTTCATATGAATTAACAACCAAGTCAAATTTTCTTCATACGAAATGAAAATTCTCAAATAACATTTTTTCATATAAAATATGTATGTGAAAACCAGTTTTCATATGAAATCAAAAAAGTTAAATTATTTTCATATGAATTAACAACCAAGTCAAATTTTCTTCATACGAAATGAAAATTCTCAAATAACATTATTTCATATAAAATATGTATGTGAAAACCAGTTTTCATATGAAATCAAAAAAGTTAAATTATTTTCATATGAATTAACAACCAAGTCAAATTTTCTTCATACGAAATGAAAACTGCTGAAATAACATTTTATTTCATATAAAATTATGTATGTGAAAACCAGTTTTCATATGAAATCAAAAAAAGTTAAATTATTTTCATATGAATTAACAACCAAGTCAAATTTTCTTCATACGAAATGAAAATTCTCAAATAACATTTTTTCATATAAAATATGTATGTGAAAACCAGTTTTCATATGAAATCAAAAAGTTAAATTATTTTCATATGAATTAACAACCAAGTCAAATTTTCTTCATACGAAATGAAAATTGTCAAAAACATTTATTTCATATAAAATATGTATGTGAAAACCAGTTTTCATATGAAATCAAAAAGTTAAATTATTTTCATATGATTTATCAACCAAGTCAAATTTTCTTCATACGAAATGAAAATTCTCAAATAACATTATTTCGTATAAAAATATGTATGTGAAAACCAGTTTTCATATGAAATCAAAAAGTTAAATTATTTTCATATGAATTAACAACCAAGTCAAATTTTCTTCATACGAAATGAAAATTCTCAAATAACATTTTTTCACATAAAATATGTATGTGAAAACCAGTTTTCATATGAAATCAAAAAAGTTAAATTATTTTCATATGAATTAACAACCAAGTCAAATTTTCTTCATACGAAATGAAAAATTCTCAAATAACATTATTTCATATAAAATTATGTATGTGAAAACCAGTTTTCATATGAAATCAAAAAAGTTAAATTATTTTCATATGAATTAACAACCAAGTCAAATTTTCTTCATACGAAATGAAAATTCTCAAATAACATTATTTTCATATAAAATATGTATGTGAAAACCAGTTTTCATATGAAATCAAAAAAGTTAAATTATTTTCATATGAATTAACAACCAAGTCAAATTTTCTTCATACGAAATGAAAATTCTCAAATAACATTATTTCATATAAAATTATGTATGTGAAAACCAGTTTTCATATGAAATCAAAAAAGTTAAATTATTTTCATATGAATTAACAACCAAGTCAAATTTTCTTCATACGAAATGAAAATTCTCAAATAACATTTTTTCATATAAAATATGTATGTGAAAACCAGTTTTCATATGAAATCAAAAAAGTTAAATTATTTTCATATGAATTAACAACCAAGTCAAATTTTCTTCATACGAAATGAAAATTCTCGAAAAACATTTATTTCATATAAAATATGTATGTGAAAACCAGTTTTCATATGAAATCAAAAAAGTTAAATTATTTTCATATGAATTAACAACCAAGTCAAATTTTCTTCATACGAAATGAAAATTCTCAAATAACATTTTTTCATATAAAATATGTATGTGAAAACCAGTTTTCATATGAAATCAAAAAAGTTAAATTATTTTCATATGAATTAACAACCAAGTCAAATTTTCTTCATACGAAATGAAAACTGTTGAAAAAATTTATTTCATATAAAATAATGTATGTGAAAACCAGTTTTCATATGAAATTAAAAGAGTTAAATTATTTTCATATGATTTATCAACCAAGTTAAATATTCTTCATATGAAATGAAAATTCTCAAATAACATTATTTTGTATGAAATTATGTATGTGAAAACCAGTTTTCATATGAAATCAAAAAAGTTAAATTATTTTCATATGAATTAACAACCAAGTCAAATTTTTTTCATACGAAATGAAAATTCTCAAATAACATTTTTTCATATAAAATATGTATGTGAAAACCAGTTTTCATATGAAATCAAAAAAGTTAAATTATTTTCATATGAATTAACAACCAAGTCAAATTTTCTTCATACGAAATGAAAATTCTCAAATAACATTTTTTCATATAAAATATGTATGTGAAAACCAGTTTTCATATGAAATCAAAAAAGTTAAATTATTTTCATATGATTTATCAACCAAGTCAAATTTTCTTCATACGAAATGAAAATTCTCAAATAACATTTTTTCATATAAAATATGTATGTGAAAACCAGTTTTCATATGAAATCAAAAAAGTTAAATTATTTTCATATGAATTAACAACCAAGTCAAATTTTCTTCATACGAAATGAAAATTCTCAAATAACATTATTTCATATAAAATTATGTATGTGAAAACCAGTTTTCATATGAAATCAAAAAAGTTAAATTATTTTCATATGAATTAACAACCAAGTCAAATTTTCTTCATACGAAATGAAAATTCTCAAATAACATTTTTTCATATAAAATATGTATGTGAAAACCAGTTTTCATATGAAATCAAAAAGTTAAATTATTTTCATATGAATTAACAACCAAGTCAAATTTTCTTCATACGAAATGAAAACTGTTGAAAAAATTTATTTCATATAAAATAATGTATGTGAAAACCAGTTTTCATATGAAATCAAAAAAGTTAAATTATTTTCATATGATTTATCAACCAAGTCAAATTTTCTTCATACGAAATGAAAATTCTCAAATAACATTATTTCGTATGAAATTATGTATGTGAAACAAGTTTTCATATGAAATCAAAAAAGTTAAATTATTTTCATATGAATTAACAACCAAGTCAAATTTTCTTCATACGAAATGAAAATTCTCAAATAACATTATTTTCATATAAAATTATGTATGTGAAAACCAGTTTTCATATGAAATCAAAAAAGTTAAATTATTTTCATATGAATTAACAACCAAGTCAAATTTTCTTCATACGAAATGAAAATTCTCAAATAACATTATTTTCATATAAAATTATGTATGTGAAAACCAGTTTTCATATGAAATCAAAAAAGTTAAATTATTTTCATATGAATTAACAACCAAGTCAAATTTTCTTCATACGAAATGAAAATTCTCAAATAACATTTTTTCATATAAAATATGTATGTGAAAACCAGTTTTCATATGAAATCAAAAAAGTTAAATTATTTTCATATGAATTAACAACCAAGTCAAATTTTCTTCATACGAAATGAAAATTCTCAAATAACATTATTTCATATAAAATATGTATGTGAAAACCAGTTTTCATATGAAATCAAAAAAGTTAAATTATTTTCATATGAATTAACAACCAAGTCAAATTTTCTTCATACGAAATGAAAATTCTCAAATAACATTTTTTCATATAAAATATGTATGTGAAAACCAGTTTTCATATGAAATCAAAAAAGTTAAATTATTTTCATATGAATTAACAACCAAGTCAAATTTTCTTCATACGAAATGAAAATTCTCAAATAACATTTTTTCATATAAAATTATGTATGTGAAAACCAGTTTTCATATGAAATCAAAAAAGTTAAATTATTTTCATATGAATTAACAACCAAGTCAAATTTTCTTCATACGAAATGAAAATTCTCAAATAACATTATTTTCATATAAAATTATGTATGTGAAAACCAGTTTTCATATGAAATCAAAAAAGTTAAATTATTTTCATATGAATTAACAACCAAGTCAAATTTTCTTCATACGAAATGAAAATTCTCAAATAACATTTTTTCATATAAAATATGTATGTGAAAACCAGTTTTCATATGAAATCAAAAAAGTTAAATTATTTTCATATGAATTAACAACCAAGTCAAATTTTCTTCATACGAAATGAAAATTCTCAAATAACATTTTTTCATATAAAATATGTATGTGAAAACCAGTTTTCATATGAAATCAAAAAAGTTAAATTATTTTCATATGAATTAACAACCAAGTCAAATTTTCTTCATACGAAATGAAAATTCTCAAATAACATTATTTCATATAAAATTATGTATGTGAAAACCAGTTTTCATATGAAATCAAAAAAGTTAAATTATTTTCATATGAATTAACAACCAAGTCAAATTTTCTTCATACGAAATGAAAATTCTCAAATAACATTTTTTCATATAAAAATATGTATGTGAAAACCAGTTTTCATATGAAATCAAAAAAGTTAAATTATTTTCATATGAATTAACAACCAAGTCAAATTTTCTTCATACGAAATGAAAACTGTTGAAAAATTTATTTCATATAAAATAATGTATGTGAAAACCAGTTTTCATATGAAATTAAAAGAGTTAAATTATTTTCATATGATTTATCAACCAAGTTAAATATTCTTCATATGAAATGAAAATTCTCAAATAACATTATTTTGTATGAAATTATGTATGTGAAACAAGTTTTCATATGAAATCAAAAGAGTTAAATTATTTTCATATGAATTAACAACCAAGTCAAATTTTTTTCATACGAAATGAAAATTCTCAAATAACATTATTTCATATAAAATATGTATGTGAAAACCAGTTTTCATATGAAATCAAAAAAGTTAAATTATTTTCATATGAATTAACAACCAAGTCAAATTTTCTTCATACGAAATGAAAAATTCTCAAATAACATTTTTTCATATAAAATATGTATGTGAAAACCAGTTTTCATATGAAATCAAAAAAGTTAAATTATTTTCATATGATTTAACAACCAAGTCAAATTTTCTTCATACGAAATGAAAATTCTCAAATAACATTTTTCATATAAAATTTTAAATCATATAAAATATGTATGTGAAAACCAGTTTTCATATGAAATCAAAAAAGTTAAATTATTTTCATATGAATTAACAACCAAGTCAAATTTTCTTCATACGAAATGAAAATTCTCAAAAAATTTATTTCATATAAAATTATGTATGTGAAAACCAGTTTTCATATGAAATCAAAAAAGTTAAATTATTTTCATATGAATTAACAACCAAGTCAAATTTTCTTCATACGAAATGAAAATTCTCAAATAACATTTTTTCATATAAAATATGTATGTGAAAACCAGTTTTCATATGAAATCAAAAAAGTTAAATTATTTTCATATGAATTAACAACCAAGTCAAATTTTCTTCATACGAAATGAAAACTGTTGAAAAAATTTATTTCATATAAAATAATGTATGTGAAAACCAGTTTTCATATGAAATTAAAAGAGTTAAATTATTTTCATATGATTTATCAACCAAGTTAAATTTTCTTCATATGAAATGAAAATTCTCAAATAACATTATTTCGTATGAAATTATGTATGTGAAAACAAGTTTTCATATGAAATCAAAAAAGTTAAATTATTTTCATATGAATTAACAACCAAGTCAAATTTTCTTCATACTGAAATGAAAATTCTCAAATAACATTTTTTCATATAAAATATGTATGTGAAAACCAGTTTTCATATGAAATCAAAAAAGTTAAATTATTTTCATATGAATTAACAACCAAGTCAAATTTTCTTCATACGAAAGGAAAATTCTCAAATAACATTTTTTCATATAAAATATGTATGTGAAAACCAGTTTTCATATGAAATCAAAAAAGTTAAATTATTTTCATATGAATTAACAACCAAGTCAAATTTTCTTCATACGAAATGAAAATTCTCAAATAACATTATTTCATATAAAATTATGTATGTGAAAACCAGTTTTCATATGAAATCAAAAAAGTTAAATTATTTTCATATGAATTAACAACCAAGTCAAATTTTCTTCATACGAAATGAAAATTCTCAAATAACATTATTTTCATATAAAATTATGTATGTGAAAACCAGTTTTCATATGAAATCAAAAAAGTTAAATTATTTTCATATGAATTAACAACCAAGTCAAATTTTCTCATATTCGAAATGAAAATTCTCAAATAACATTTTTATTTGTATGGGAAAACCAGTTTTCATACGAAATCAAAAAATTAAATATTTATAAGAATTTAAATTTTCTTCATATAAAATAAATGTATGTATAAAAAACCAGTATTTCATATGAAATCAAAAAAGTTAAATTATTTTCATATGAATTAACAACCAAGTCAAATTTTCTTCATATGAAATGAAAATTCTCAAATAACATTATTTCGTATAAAATTATGTATGTGAAAACCAGTTTTCATATGAAATCAAAAAAGTTAAATTATTTTCATATGAATTAACAACCAAGTCAAATTTTCTTCATACGAAATGAAAATTCTCAAATAACATTATTTCATATAAAATTATGTATGTGAAAACCAGTTTTCATATGAAATCAAAAAAGTTAAATTATTTTCATATGAATTAACAACCAAGTCAAATTTTCTTCATACGAAATGAAAATTCTCAAATAACATTATTTCATATGAAATTATGTATGTGAAAACCAGTTTTCATATGAAATCAAAAAAGTTAAATTATTTTCATATGAATTAACAACCAAGTCAAATTTTCTTCATACGAAATGAAAATTCTCAAATAACATTTTTTCATATAAAATATGTATGTGAAAACCAGTTTTCATATGAAATCAAAAAAGTTAAATTATTTTCATATGAATTAACAACCAAGTCAAATTTTCTTCATACGAAATGAAAATTCTCAAATAACATTATTTCATATAAAATATGTATGTGAAAACCAGTTTTCATATGAAATCAAAAAAGTTAAATTATTTTCATATGAATTAACAACCAAGTCAAATTTTCTTCATACGAAATGAAAATTCTCAAATAACATTTTTTCATATAAAATATGTATGTGAAAACCAGTTTTCATATGAAATCAAAAAAGTTAAATTATTTTCATATGATTTATCAACCAAGTCAAATTTTCTTCATACGAAATGAAAATTCTCAAATAACATTATTTCATATAAAATTATGTATGTGAAAACCAAGTTTTCATATGAAATCAAAAAAGTTAAATTATTTTCATATGAATTAACAACCAAGTCAAATTTTCTTCATACGAAATGAAAATTCTCAAATAACATTATTTCATATAAAATATGTATGTGAAAACCAGTTTTCATATGAAATCAAAAAAGTTAAATTATTTTCATATGAATTAACAACCAAGTCAAATTTTCTTCATACGAAATGAAAATTCTCAAATAACATTTTTTCATATAAAATTATGTATGTGAAAACCAGTTTTCATATGAAATCAAAAAAGTTAAATTATTTTCATATGAATTAACAACCAAGTCAAATTTTCTTCATACGAAATGAAAATTCTCAAATAACATTATTTCATATAAAATTATGTATGTGAAAACCAGTTTTCATATGAAATCAAAAAAGTTAAATTATTTTCATATGAATTAACAACCAAGTCAAATTTTCTTCATACGAAATGAAAATTCTCAAATAACATTATTTCGTATAAAATTATGTATGTGAAACCAGTTTTCATATGAAATCAAAAAAGTTAAATTATTTTCATATGAATTAACAACCAAGTCAAATTTTCTTCATACGAAATGAAAATTCTCAAATAACATTTTTTCATATAAAATATGTATGTGAAAACCAGTTTTCATATGAAATCAAAAAAGTTAAATTATTTTCATATGAATTAACAACCAAGTCAAATTTTCTTCATACGAAATGAAAACTGTTGAAAAAATTTATTTCATATAAAATAATGTATGTGAAAACCAGTTTTCATAGGAAATTAAAAGAGTTAAATTATTTTCATATGAATTAACAACCAAGTCAAATTTTCTTCATACGAAATGAAAATTCTCAAATAACATTATTTCATATAAAATTATGTATGTGAAAATCAGTTTTCATATGAAATCAAAAAAGTTAAATTATTTTCATATGAATTAACAACCAAGTCAAATTTTCTTCATACGAAATGAAAATTCTCAAATAACATTTTTTCATATAAAATATGTATGTGAAAACCAGTTTTCATATGAAATCAAAAAAGTTAAATTATTTTCATATGAATTAACAACCAAGTCAAATTTTCTTCATACGAAATGAAAATTCTCAAATAACATTATTTCATATAAAATTATGTATGTGAAAATCAGTTTTCATATGAAATCAAAAAAGTTAAATTATTTTCATATGAATTAACAACCAAGTCAAATTTTCTTCATACGAAATGAAAATTCTCAAATAACATTATTTCATATAAAATTATGTATGTGAAAACCAGTTTTCATATGAAATCAAAAAAGTTAAATTATTTTCATATGAATTAACAACCAAGTCAAATTTTCTTCATACGAAATGAAAATTCTCAAATAACATTATTTCGTATAAAATTATGTATGTGAAAACCAGTTTTCATATGAAATCAAAAAAGTTAAATTATTTTCATATGAATTAACAACCAAGTCAAATTTTCTTCATACGAAATGAAAATTCTCAAATAACATTTTTTCATATAAAATATGTATGTGAAAACCAGTTTTCATATGAAATCAAAAAAGGTTAAATTATTTTCATATGAATTAACAACCAAGTCAAATTTTCTTCATACGAAATGAAAATTCTCAAATAACATTATTTCATATAAAATTATGTATGTGAAAACCAGTTTTCATATGAAATCAAAAAAGTTAAATTATTTTCATATGAATTAACAACCAAGTCAAATTTTCTTCATACGAAATGAAAATTCTCAAATAACATTTTTTCGTATAAAATTATGTATGTGAAAACCAGTTTTCATATGAAATCAAAAAAGTTAAATTATTTTCATATGAATTAACAACCAAGTCAAATTTTCTTCATACGAAATGAAAATTCTCAAATAACATTATTTCATATAAAATTATGTATGTGAAAACCAGTTTTCATATGAAATCAAAAAAGTTAAATTATTTTCATATGAATTAACAACCAAGTCAAATTTTCTTCATACGAAATGAAAATTCTCAAATAACATTATTTCATATAAAATTATGTATGTGAAAACCAGTTTTCATATGAAATCAAAAAAGTTAAATTATTTTCATATGAATTAACAACCAAGTCAAATTTTCTTCATACGAAATGAAAATTCTCAAATAACATTATTTCGTATGAAATTATGTATGTGAAAACAAGTTTTCATATGAAATCAAAAAAGTTAAATTATTTTCATATGAATTAACAACCAAGTCAAATTTTCTTCATACGAAATGAAAATTCTCAAATAACATTATTTCATATAAAATTATGTATGTGAAAACCAGTTTTCATATGAAATCAAAAAAGTTAAATTATTTTCATATGAATTAACAACCAAGTCAAATTTTCTTCATACGAAATGAAAATTCTCAAATAACATTTTTTCATATAAAATATGTATGTGAAAACCAGTTTTCATATGAAATCAAAAAAGTTAAATTATTTTCATATGAATTAACAACCAAGTCAAATTTTCTTCATACGAAATGAAAATTCTCAAATAACATTATTTCATATAAAATTATGTATGTGAAAACCAGTTTTCATATGAAATCAAAAAAGTTAAATTATTTTCATATGAATTAACAACCAAGTTAAATATTCTTCATATGAAATGAAAATTCTCAAATAACATTATTTCGTATGAAATTATGTATGTGAAAACAAGTTTTCATATGAAATCAAAAAAGTTAAATTATTTTCATATGAATTAACAACCAAGTCAAATTTTCTTCATACGAAATGAAAATTCTCAAATAACATTTTTTCATATAAAATATGTATGTGAAAACCAGTTTTCATATGAAATCAAAAAAGTTAAATTATTTTCATATGAATTTATCAACCAAGTCAAATTTTCTTCATACGAAATGAAAATTCTCAAATAACATTATTTCATATAAAATTATGTATGTGAAAATCAGTTTTCATATGAAATCAAAAAAGTTAAATTATTTTCATATGAATTAACAACCAAGTCAAATGTACTTCATATGAAATGAAAATTCTCAAATAACATTATTTCGTATGAAATTATGTATGTGAAACAAGTTTTCATATGAAATCAAAAAAGTTAAATTATTTTCATATGAATTAACAACCAAGTCAAATTTTCTTCATACGAAATGAAAATTCTCAAATAACATTTTTTCATATAAAATTATGTATGTGAAAACCAGTTTTCATATGAAATCAAAAAAGTTAAATTATTTTCATATGAATTAACAACCAAGTCAAATTTTCTTCATACGAAATGAAAATTCTCAAATAACATTTTTCGTATGAAATTATGCATGTGAAACAAGTTTTCATATGAAATCAAAAAAGTTAAATTATTTTCATATGAATTAACAACCAAGTCAAATTTTCTTCATACGAAATGAAAATTCTCAAATAACATTATTTCGTATGAAATTATGTATGTGAAACAAGTTTTCATATGAAATCAAAAATGTTAAATTATTATCATATGAATTAACAATCAAGTCAAATTTTCTTCATACGAAATGAAAATTCTCAAATAACATTTTTTCATATAAAATATGTATGTGAAAACCATTTTTCATATGAAATCAAAAAAGTTAAATTATTTTCATATGATTTATCAACCAAGTCAAATTTTCTTCATACGAAATGAAAATTCTCAAATAACATTATTTCATATAAAATTATGTATGTGAAAATCAGTTTTCATATGAAATCAAAAAAGTTAAATTATTTTCATATGGATTAACAACCAAGTCAAATATACTTCATATGAAATGAAAATTCTCAAATAACATTATTTCGTTTGAAATTATGTATGGGAAACAAGTTTTCATATGAAATCAAAAAAGTTAAATTATTTTCATATGAATTAACAACCAAGTCAAATTTTCTCCATACGAAATGAAAATTCTCAAATAACATTTTTTCATATAAAATATGTATGTGAAAACTAGTTTTCATATGAAATCAAAAAAGTTAAATTATTTTCATATGAATTAACAACCAAGTCAAATTTTCTTCATACGAAATGAAAATTCTCAAATAACATTATTTCATATAAAATTATGTATGTGAAAATCAGTTTTCATATGAAATCAAAAAAGTTAAATTATTTTCATATGATTTATCAATCAAGTCAAATTTTCTTCATACGAAATGAAAATTCTCAAATAACATTTTTTCATATAAAATATGTATGTGAAAACCAGTTTTCATATGAAATCAAAAAAGTTAAATTATTTTCATATGATTTATCAACCAAGTCAAATTTTCTTCATACGAAATGAAAATTCTCAAATAACATTATTTCATATAAAATTATGTATGTGAAAATCAGTTTTCATATGAAATCAAAAAAGTTAAATTATTTTCATATGAATTATCAACCAAGTTAAATATACTTCATATGAAATGAAAATTCTCAAATAACATTATTTCGTTTGAAATTATGTATGTGAAACAAGTTTTCATATGAAATCAAAAAAGTTAAATTATTTTCATATGAATTAACAACCAAGTCAAATTTTCTTCATACGAAATGAAAATTCTCAAATAACATTATTTCGTATGAAATTATGTATGTGAAAAAAGTTTTCATATGAAATCAAAAAAGTTAAATTATTTTCATATGAATTAACAACCAAGTCAAATTTTCTCCATACGAAATGAAAATTCTCAAATAACATTTTTTCATATAAAATATGTATGTGAAACAAGTTTTCATATGAAATCAAAAAAGTTAAATTATTTTCATATGGATTAACAACCAAGTCAAATTTTTTTCATACGAAATGAAAATTCTCAAATAACATTATTTCATATAAAATTATGTATGTGAAAATCAGTTTTCATATGAAATCAAAAAAGTTAAATTATTTTCATATGAATTATCAACCAAGTTAAATATTCTTCATATGAAATGAAAATTCTCAAATAACATTATTTTGTATGAAATTATGTATGGGAAACAAGTTTTCATATGAAATTAAAAAAGTTAAATTATTTTTATATGAATTAACAACCAAGTCAAATTTTCTTCATACGAAATGAAAACTGTCGAAGAAATTTATTTCATATGAAATTATGTATGTGAAAACCAGTTTTCATAGGAAATTAAAAGAGTTAAATTATTTTCATATGATTTATCAACCAAGTTAAATATTCTTCATACGAAATGAAAATTCTCAAATAACATTTTTTCATATAAAATATGTATGTGAAAACCAGTTTTCATATGAAATCAAAAAAGTTAAATTATTTTCATATGAATTAACAACCAAGTCAAATTTTCTTCATACGAAAGGAAAACTGTTGAAAAAATTTATTTCATATGAAATTATGTATGTGAATCAAGTTTTCATATGAAATCAAAAAAGCTAAATTATTACAATTTCATACGGGATTATGTATGTGAAACATACATGTGTGTTAATAAAGGTAGTTAATGTGTGTTAATAGAGGCACAGGGCACAGATGGCATTTCATGTACAATTCCAAACGTCACTAAGTTGATGACGATTTATTTAGCTACCTTTATGTTAGATATGTTTTGTTCCACCATTGGACATAGTTACAGAGACTTGTAAAATTTTCATTAATTTTTAATATGTGTGTTAATAGGGGCACAGGACACAGAATGCATTTCATGTACAATTCCATATGCGTCACTAAGGTGATGACGATTCGTTTAGCTACCTTTATATGAGACGTGTTTTGTTACGCCATTGAACATAGTCAAATACTTGTAAAATTCTATTGAATTTCTTATTTGTGTTTTTTTTTTGTGTTATTTTCATGTATGTCGCATTTTAACATGAGGCATTTGGGTACTTTTACATAAAATAAGTAATAAGTAGTTTGCATTTAATATACATATTTATATCTAATACACTCTTATTACATATTATAACTTTTGATTAATTAAATTTATTAATAACTAATAAAAAGCATGGCGTATTTATAATATTTTATATAACAATTATATAATTACGATAATGTTGTATAAATTATATTTTCATGTCGAATCATCAAGCAAAGGATAAGCTTCAGTGGATCGCAGTATGGCAGCTGCTCAACCACTTACAACACCTTGCCTGTTACAAAAGTCGTTTACAATTGATTCTAGGCTTTGTCATTGTATTAAATAATGTTTTTATATGTAACTAGCGCGGCATCAGGTGATCGAAGATCCTCCCAATTTACTATGTTACAAATAACATTGGCATCACATCCATTGTCGTCTATAAAATAAATTATAAGCTTTAAATGGTTTAGAAGCCATACAATGCAAATTGCCCCTTATTTATCATTGCAGTCCAGCACGGATACGACCTTAGAGGCGTTCAGGCATAATCCAACGGACGTAGCGTCATACCACTGTTCGCTCGAACAAGTATTGTGCCATTGGTCCGTACCTGCGGTTCCTCTCGTACTACGCAGGAATGCTGTCGCAACAACGTTTTGTCATTAGTAGGGTAAAACTAACCTGTCTCACGACGGTCTAAACCCAGCTCACGTTCCCTTGCATGGGTGAACAATCCAACGCTTGGTGAATTTTGCTTCACAATGATAGGAAGAGCCGACATCGAAGGATCAAAAAGCGACGTCGCTATGAACGCTTGGCCGCCACAAGCCAGTTATCCCTATGGTAACTTTTCTGACACCTCTTGTTAAAAACTCTTTAAACCAAAAGGATCGATAGGCCGAGCTTTTGCTGTCCCTGTGTGTACTGAACACCGAGATCAAGTCAGCATTTGCCCTTTTGCTCTATGTGTGGTTTCTGTCCGCACTGAGCTGGCCTTGGGACACCTCCGTTATTATTTGAGAGATGTACCGCCCCAGTCAAACTCCCTACCTGGCAATGTCCTTGAATTGGATCATACCTGAGTAATTGGAGTTATACCAAATTTTTAAATCAAATTTACATAAATGCACTCTCTCATTAAAGAATTTGTTTGCGATTATATAACAAACTCGTGATACTTTGATCAAGAAGCTTGCATCAAAACCCAATACCATAAGATATAGTAAATATATCCGTATAATGGCTAGGAAATGATACACGTTCCATTTAATCAAGTAAGTAAGGAAACAATAAGAGTAGTGGTATTTCATTGTCGATATCAAACCGAAATCTAATATCTCCCACTTATTCTACACCTCTTATGTCTCCTTACACTGCCAGATTAGAGTCAAGCTCAAAAGGGTCTTCTTTCCCCGCTAATTATTCCAAGCCCGTTCCCTTGGCTGTGGTTTCGCTAGATAGTAGATAGGGACAGTAGGAATCTCGTTAATCCATTCATGCGCGTCACTAATTAGATGACGAGGCATTTGGCTACCTTAAGAGAGTCATAGTTACTCCCGCCGTTGACCCGCGCTTACTTGAATTTCTTCACTTTGACATTCAGAGCACTGGGCAGAAATCACATTGTGTCAACACCCGCTAGGGCCATCACAATGCTTTGTTTTAATTAGACAGTCGGATTCCCCAAGTCCGTGCCAGTTCTGAATTGATTGTTAATTGATAATCGTTATAATTTAAAAGAACTAACTGGTTACCCAGCTAGTATTCTTAAAAATTTTAGCAAGAAAGTTCCACAATTGGCTACGTAACTAACTATCCGGGGAACAAGAAACTACCATAAATGATAGAAACTCTATTTACCCAGAACGAGCACATATACCATGTTATTGTTTCCCAATCAAGCCCGACTATCTCAATCTTCAGAGCCAATCCTTATCCCGAAGTTACGGATCTAATTTGCCGACTTCCCTTACCTACATTATTCTATCGACTAGAGACTCTTCACCTTGGAGACCAGCTGCGGATATTGGTACGGCCTGTTGAGAAGTTTGCGTATCCCCACCATAAATTTTCAAGGTCCGAGGAGAAAATATCGACACAACAGTATATGTCATGCTCTTCTAGCCCATCTACCATATCTCTCTGCGAAAGACTTCCATGGTAGTACGGCTATAAAACAGAAAAGAAAACTCTTCCGATATCTCTCGACGGCTTCTTTATGGTCGTTCCTGTTACCAGGATGAGCACGAGGCCCATATTTAATAACAAACGGATACTCAACAGGTTACGGAATTGGAACCGTATTCCCTTTCGTTCAAAATTATCAAGTGTATAAAAAAATCAATTTGATATTTTTTACTTGAAAATTTTCAGCTTTCGCCTTGAACTTAGGACCGACTAACTCGTGATCAACCACTGTTCACACGAAACCCTTCTCCACTTCAGTCCTCCAAGGTCTCATTCGATTATTTGCTACTACCACCAAGATCTGTACCAATGGCGGCTCCATGCAGGCTTACGCCAAACACTTCTATGCACACCATTGTACCTTCCTACTCACTAAAGTTTCAAAATTTATATTACAAGTAATATAAATCATCTACTTTAGCGGTAATGTATGGGTATACAACTTAAGCGCCATCCATTTTAAGGGCTAGTTGCTTCGGCAGGTGAGTTGTTACACACTCCTTAGCGGATTTCGACTTCCATGATCACCGTCCTGCTGTTTTAAGCAACCAACGCCTTTCATGGTTTCTGTATGAGTTGTTAATTTGGGCACCGTAACATTACGTTTGGTTCATCCCACAGCGCCAGTTCTGCTTACCAAAAGTGGCCCACTGGGCACATTATATCATAACCTTAAACTTCATATCAAGAAAGTTAAGGTTCTTACCCATTTAAAGTTTGAGAATAGGTTAAGATCGTTTCGACCCTAAGGCCTCTAATCATTCGCTTTACCAGATAAGATTATTTTATACAACAGTTTAATGCACCAGCTATCCTGAGGGAAACTTCGGAAGGAACCAGCTACTAGATGGTTCGATTGGTCTTTCGCCCCTATACTCAATTCTGACAATCGATTTGCACGTCAGAACTGTTTCGGTCTTCCATCAGGGTTTCCCCTGACTTCAACCTGATCAAGTATAGTTCACCATCTTTCGGGTCACAGCATAAATGCTCAAGGTACGTTCCAGTTAGAGGCATAAATAATATAAATATTATTATACATAACTATATAGAGCGCCCTGGGATTGTGTTAATTAACTATAAATAGTTAAAGAACTAATCCCATTATTAGTCAAGTTAATTACGCTATTAGGTTTATATCCCAATAACTTGCACATATGTTAGACTCCTTGGTCCGTGTTTCAAGACGGGTCCCGAAGGTATCCTGAATCTTTCGCATTGTTAATCATACAAGTGCATATAATAAACACAAAAATCAATGATAAATATGCCATTATATAATTCCGAAAAATTAACGCACTGTAGTCATATAAATCTATCAGCACTTTATCAAATTTACAACATTTATTTTATGTTAAAACGCAAGCATTTTAATTTAAATAAACTATAAGTTATAATTTTTTGATAAATTTTTGCATACTAATAGATTACAATGTCCTTATATGGAAAAAATGCACACTATCCTTATAATATTGTTAAAATATCACAATTCTAATGATGAATTTCCCATAACGGATATTCAGGTTCATCGGGCTTAACCTCTAAGCAGTTTCACGTACTATTTAACTCTCTATTCAGAGTTCTTTTCAACTTTCCCTCACGGTACTTGTTTACTATCGGTCTCATGGTTATATTTAGTTTTAGATGGAGTTTACCACCCACTTAGTGCTGCACTATCAAGCAACACGACTCTTTGGAAACACCATCTAGTAATCATTAACGTTATACGGGCCTAGCACCCTCTGTGGGTAAATGGCCTCATTTAAGAAGGACTTAAATCGTTAATTTCTCATACTAGAATATTGATGTTCCATACACTGCATCTCACATTTGCCATATAGACAAAGTGACTTAGTGCTGAACTGATTTCTTTTCGCTCGCCGCTACTAAGAAAATCCTTGTTAGTTTCTTTTCCTCCCCTAATTAATATGCTTAAATTCAGGGGGTAGTCCCATATGAGTTGAGGTTGTATAAAACAATGTTAAATTGAAATTTTAAAAAAAAATTTCAAATATATGAAATACATTTATGAAGGTCCATAATATTCACAACATTTTCTTTATCGCATCAGTAATAAGAGACAATTCTAGATTAAAAAAAATCAATTTTTTATGCTAGACATTTCTCAGTATTAATTGAATTGAAAAAGAATATATAATTCTTCATTTCTCTAATACAAAGTTAACATTGAGATATTGTATTCTCATATAATTTTAATATTATGAATATATTGCAATACACGTTAAAATTAACATGTGTACATATTATCCAATAATATACCATATGCTTAAAATTTATAAAAACTTTAAACAACTTATTTAGCATAGTCTTACAACCCTCAACCATATGTAGTCCAAGCAGCACTCTAATGTTAATTAAAGTACATAACAGCATGGACTGCGATATGCGTTCAAAATGTCGATGTTCATGTGTCCTGCAGTTCACACGATGACGCACAGTTTGCTGCGTTCTTCATCGACCCATGAGCCGAGTGATCCACCGCTTAGAGTTTTTAATAATTGGTTTTTTTATTTCATTACGTCATTTATCATTTTATTGAAAGAAATTAAAAATACACCATTTTACTGGCATATATCAATTCCTTCAATAAATTTTTTTATACCTAAAAAATGTTGCGAAATGTCTTAGTTCTACAAAATCGATAATAACATGGTATTTTTACAAAATATTTCACATGATTGCCACAAATATAATATGTTATTATTAATAATATAGAGCGTTAACCTGAAAACAGGTACAACATTATAATTTTAGGTTGTTGCGATTATATTAATGTATGCGCATATTAAAATGAACAATACATCGTGCAACGCATGTATA
>JAEIGP010000792.1:62500-70000 GCA_018904095.1 Zaprionus ghesquierei | reverse complement strand
ACACGTATATTCTTTTATTTTAATTAAATTAAAATATTTTGTTTGATGGACAAATTGATATTTAGCCACAATGTATAATTTGCGCATCTTATATGATATATTCAACATAACGACATGTCACAAACCCACACATTTGTGATTGTACGTTTTGTTGTATATTATTTACATAATCGTAAAGATTTTTATTTTGGTTGTTTTAAATTTTACCACAATATTAAAATATATATTATTAAATATATATTTTGTGAACAAGAGTTCACATCTTCTAATGAGCCAACCAAAAGCTCTCAAGAGAAGGCCTGGAAGAGTTTTTTCTTTTTGTATGTATGCCCCATTCACATGTGTATATAATAATATAATATAAATATATGAAAATTCGTTAACGCAACCATACCTATTATAGCAGCAATCTACCAGTACCCACTATATAGACTTTTATTCTCCTTTGCTTTCATTGTTAACGACTATCTTCTAATGATAATTATAATAGGAACCATTAGTGAATATATCGATAGTTTTTAACCATATCAACATACCTTGGCTATGTTCCATTGCAATAATTATCCATATACATTTTTTTTTTCGCAGCCAAGCGTATTAATATAAATAATACGACGGTAAAACGATACGATTATATGTAATCACATATAAAGACCAGCACACACTGCTCATCATGTATAGGTTTTTTGTCACATCTTCCGCAAACTGAGCCGTTTGTACTAAGGCACCCACCCAACTTAACATTTTTGTGTGTGTATATTAAATAACACTTTAAGCTACTTCATTTTTATCGCAATCACATTATATATAACATTGCCGGCAAGACAGCACTCCATAGTCAAATAAATTTTATATAAACAAAATTTTTTCATTTGACTTGCCTTGCTCGACATCACTCCACCTAGTAAGGTTTTTTGACACACTTTCTGCAAAGCATGCCTTTTCCCCAAGGGAAACCACTCCATCGCTTATTTTCGGGTATTTCTTTAAAATTACACTTTAAACTACTTCATTTTTATCGCAATCATATCATATATAACATTGCCGGCAAGACAGCACTCCATAGTCAAATAAATTTTATATAAAAAATTTTTTCATTTGACTTGCCTTGCGCGACATCACTCCACCTAGTAAGGTTTTTTGACACACTTTCTGCAAAGCATGCCTTTTCCCCAAGGGAAACCACTCCATCGCTTATTTTCGGGTATTTCTTTAAAAATACACTTTAAACTACTTCATTTTTATCGCAATCATATCATATATAACATTGCCGGCAAGACAGCACTCCATAGTCAAATAAATTTTATATAAAAAATTTTTTCATTTGACTTGCCTTGCGCGACATCACTCCACCTAGTAAGGTTTTTTGACACACTTTCTGCAAAGCATGCCTTTTCCCCAAGGGAAACCACTCCATCGCTTATTTTCGGGTATTTCTTTAAAAATACACTTTAAACTACTTCATTTTTATCGCAATCATATCATATATAACATTGCCGGCAAGACAGCACTCCATAGTCAAATAAATTTTATATAAAAAATTTTTTCATTTGACTTGCCTTGCGCGACATCACTCCACCTAGTAAGGTTTTTTGACACATCTTTCTGCAAACTAATTACTTTTTATATGAAAACGCCATAATTTAACATTTTTCGTATGAAATTATGCATGTGAAACAAGTTTTCATATGAAATCAAAAAAGTTAAATTATTTTCATATGAATTAACAACCAAGTCAAATTTTCTTCATACGAAATGAAAATTCTCAAATAACATTATTTCGTATGAAATTATGTATGTGAAACAAGTTTTCATATGAAATCAAAAATGTTAAATTATTATCATATGAATTAACAATCAAGTCAAATTTTCTTCATACGAAATGAAAATTCTCAAATAACATTTTTTCATATAAAATATGTATGTGAAAACCATTTTTCATATGAAATCAAAAAAGTTAAATTATTTTCATATGATTTATCAACCAAGTCAAATTTTCTTCATACGAAATGAAAATTCTCAAATAACATTATTTCATATAAAATTATGTATGTGAAAATCAGTTTTCATATGAAATCAAAAAAGTTAAATTATTTTCATATGGATTAACAACCAAGTCAAATATACTTCATATGAAATGAAAATTCTCAAATAACATTATTTCGTTTGAAATTATGTATGGGAAACAAGTTTTCATATGAAATCAAAAAAGTTAAATTATTTTCATATGAATTAACAACCAAGTCAAATTTTCTCCATACGAAATGAAAATTCTCAAATAACATTTTTTCATATAAAATATGTATGTGAAAACTAGTTTTCATATGAAATCAAAAAAGTTAAATTATTTTCATATGAATTAACAACCAAGTCAAATTTTCTTCATACGAAATGAAAATTCTCAAATAACATTATTTCATATAAAATTATGTATGTGAAAATCAGTTTTCATATGAAATCAAAAAAGTTAAATTATTTTCATATGATTTATCAATCAAGTCAAATTTTCTTCATACGAAATGAAAATTCTCAAATAACATTTTTTCATATAAAATATGTATGTGAAAACCAGTTTTCATATGAAATCAAAAAAGTTAAATTATTTTCATATGATTTATCAACCAAGTCAAATTTTCTTCATACGAAATGAAAATTCTCAAATAACATTATTTCATATAAAATTATGTATGTGAAAATCAGTTTTCATATGAAATCAAAAAAGTTAAATTATTTTCATATGAATTATCAACCAAGTTAAATATACTTCATATGAAATGAAAATTCTCAAATAACATTATTTCGTTTGAAATTATGTATGTGAAACAAGTTTTCATATGAAATCAAAAAAGTTAAATTATTTTCATATGAATTAACAACCAAGTCAAATTTTCTTCATACGAAATGAAAATTCTCAAATAACATTATTTCGTATGAAATTATGTATGTGAAAAAAAGTTTTCATATGAAATCAAAAAAGTTAAATTATTTTCATATGAATTAACAACCAAGTCAAATTTTCTCCATACGAAATGAAAATTCTCAAATAACATTTTTTCATATAAAATATGTATGTGAAACAAGTTTTCATATGAAATCAAAAAAGTTAAATTATTTTCATATGGATTAACAACCAAGTCAAATTTTTTTCATACGAAATGAAAATTCTCAAATAACATTATTTCATATAAAATTATGTATGTGAAAATCAGTTTTCATATGAAATCAAAAAAGTTAAATTATTTTCATATGAATTATCAACCAAGTTAAATATTCTTCATATGAAATGAAAATTCTCAAATAACATTATTTTGTATGAAATTATGTATGGGAAACAAGTTTTCATATGAAATTAAAAAAGTTAAATTATTTTTATATGAATTAACAACCAAGTCAAATTTTCTTCATACGAAATGAAAACTGTCGAAGAAATTTATTTCATATGAAATTATGTATGTGAAAACCAGTTTTCATAGGAAATTAAAAGAGTTAAATTATTTTCATATGATTTATCAACCAAGTTAAATATTCTTCATACGAAATGAAAATTCTCAAATAACATTTTTTCATATAAAATATGTATGTGAAAACCAGTTTTCATATGAAATCAAAAAAGTTAAATTATTTTCATATGAATTAACAACCAAGTCAAATTTTCTTCATACGAAAGGAAAACTGTTGAAAAAATTTATTTCATATGAAATTATGTATGTGAATCAAGTTTTCATATGAAATCAAAAAAGCTAAATTATTACAATTTCATACGGGATTATGTATGTGAAACATACATGTGTGTTAATAAAGGTAGTTAATGTGTGTTAATAGAGGCACAGGGCACAGATGGCATTTCATGTACAATTCCAAACGTCACTAAGTTGATGACGATTTATTTAGCTACCTTTATGTTAGATATGTTTTGTTCCACCATTGGACATAGTTACAGAGACTTTTAAAATTTTTTTTAATTTTTAATATGTGTGTTAATAGAGGCTCAGGTCACAGCAGGCATTTCATTTACAATTTCATGCGTCACTAAGTTGATGACGATTTATTTAGCTACCTTTATGTTAGATATGTTTTGTTCCACCATTGGACATAGTTACAGAGACTTGTAAAATTTTCATTAATTTTTAATATGTGTGTTAATAGGGGCACAGGACACAGAATGCATTTCATGTACAATTCCATATGCGTCACTAAGGTGATGACGATTCGTTTAGCTACCTTTATATGAGACGTGTTTTGTTACGCCATTGAACATAGTCAAATACTTGTAAAATTCTATTGAATTTCTTATTTGTGTTTTTTTTTTGTGTTATTTTCATGTATGTCGCATTTTAACATGAGGCATTTGGGTACTTTTACATAAAATAAGTAATAAGTAGTTTGCATTTAATATACATATTTATATCTAATACACTCTTATTACATATTATAACTTTTGATTAATTAAATTTATTAATAACTAATAAAAAGCATGGCGTATTTATAATATTTTATATAACAATTATATAATTACGATAATGTTGTATAAATTATATTTTCATGTCGAATCATCAAGCAAAGGATAAGCTTCAGTGGATCGCAGTATGGCAGCTGCTCAACCACTTACAACACCTTGCCTGTTACAAAAGTCGTTTACAATTGATTCTAGGCTTTGTCATTGTATTAAATAATGTTTTTATATGTAACTAGCGCGGCATCAGGTGATCGAAGATCCTCCCAATTTACTATGTTACAAATAACATTGGCATCACATCCATTGTCGTCTATAAAATAAATTATAAGCTTTAAATGGTTTAGAAGCCATACAATGCAAATTGCCCCTTATTTATCATTGCAGTCCAGCACGGATACGACCTTAGAGGCGTTCAGGCATAATCCAACGGACGTAGCGTCATACCACTGTTCGCTCGAACAAGTATTGTGCCATTGGTCCGTACCTGCGGTTCCTCTCGTACTACGCAGGAATGCTGTCGCAACAACGTTTTGTCATTAGTAGGGTAAAACTAACCTGTCTCACGACGGTCTAAACCCAGCTCACGTTCCCTTGCATGGGTGAACAATCCAACGCTTGGTGAATTTTGCTTCACAATGATAGGAAGAGCCGACATCGAAGGATCAAAAAGCGACGTCGCTATGAACGCTTGGCCGCCACAAGCCAGTTATCCCTATGGTAACTTTTCTGACACCTCTTGTTAAAAACTCTTTAAACCAAAAGGATCGATAGGCCGAGCTTTTGCTGTCCCTGTGTGTACTGAACACCGAGATCAAGTCAGCATTTGCCCTTTTGCTCTATGTGTGGTTTCTGTCCGCACTGAGCTGGCCTTGGGACACCTCCGTTATTATTTGAGAGATGTACCGCCCCAGTCAAACTCCCTACCTGGCAATGTCCTTGAATTGGATCATACCTGAGTAATTGGAGTTATACCAAATTTTTAAATCAAATTTACATAAATGCACTCTCTCATTAAAGAATTTGTTTGCGATTATATAACAAACTCGTGATACTTTGATCAAGAAGCTTGCATCAAAACCCAATACCATAAGATATAGTAAATATATCCGTATAATGGCTAGGAAATGATACACGTTCCATTTAATCAAGTAAGTAAGGAAACAATAAGAGTAGTGGTATTTCATTGTCGATATCAAACCGAAATCTAATATCTCCCACTTATTCTACACCTCTTATGTCTCCTTACACTGCCAGATTAGAGTCAAGCTCAAAAGGGTCTTCTTTCCCCGCTAATTATTCCAAGCCCGTTCCCTTGGCTGTGGTTTCGCTAGATAGTAGATAGGGACAGTAGGAATCTCGTTAATCCATTCATGCGCGTCACTAATTAGATGACGAGGCATTTGGCTACCTTAAGAGAGTCATAGTTACTCCCGCCGTTGACCCGCGCTTACTTGAATTTCTTCACTTTGACATTCAGAGCACTGGGCAGAAATCACATTGTGTCAACACCCGCTAGGGCCATCACAATGCTTTGTTTTAATTAGACAGTCGGATTCCCCAAGTCCGTGCCAGTTCTGAATTGATTGTTAATTGATAATCGTTATAATTTAAAAGAACTAACTGGTTACCCAGCTAGTATTCTTAAAAATTTTAGCAAGAAAGTTCCACAATTGGCTACGTAACTAACTATCCGGGGAACAAGAAACTACCATAAATGATAGAAACTCTATTTACCCAGAACGAGCACATATACCATGTTATTGTTTCCCAATCAAGCCCGACTATCTCAATCTTCAGAGCCAATCCTTATCCCGAAGTTACGGATCTAATTTGCCGACTTCCCTTACCTACATTATTCTATCGACTAGAGACTCTTCACCTTGGAGACCAGCTGCGGATATTGGTACGGCCTGTTGAGAAGTTTGCGTATCCCCACCATAAATTTTCAAGGTCCGAGGAGAAAATATCGACACAACAGTATATGTCATGCTCTTCTAGCCCATCTACCATATCTCTCTGCGAAAGACTTCCATGGTAGTACGGCTATAAAACAGAAAAGAAAACTCTTCCGATATCTCTCGACGGCTTCTTTATGGTCGTTCCTGTTACCAGGATGAGCACGAGGCCCATATTTAATAACAAACGGATACTCAACAGGTTACGGAATTGGAACCGTATTCCCTTTCGTTCAAAATTATCAAGTGTATAAAAAAATCAATTTGATATTTTTTACTTGAAAATTTTCAGCTTTCGCCTTGAACTTAGGACCGACTAACTCGTGATCAACCACTGTTCACACGAAACCCTTCTCCACTTCAGTCCTCCAAGGTCTCATTCGATTATTTGCTACTACCACCAAGATCTGTACCAATGGCGGCTCCATGCAGGCTTACGCCAAACACTTCTATGCACACCATTGTACCTTCCTACTCACTAAAGTTTCAAAATTTATATTACAAGTAATATAAATCATCTACTTTAGCGGTAATGTATGGGTATACAACTTAAGCGCCATCCATTTTAAGGGCTAGTTGCTTCGGCAGGTGAGTTGTTACACACTCCTTAGCGGATTTCGACTTCCATGATCACCGTCCTGCTGTTTTAAGCAACCAACGCCTTTCATGGTTTCTGTATGAGTTGTTAATTTGGGCACCGTAACATTACGTTTGGTTCATCCCACAGCGCCAGTTCTGCTTACCAAAAAGTGGCCCACTGGGCACATTATATCATAACCTTAAACTTCATATCAAGAAAGTTAAGGTTCTTACCCATTTAAAGTTTGAGAATAGGTTAAGATCGTTTCGACCCTAAGGCCTCTAATCATTCGCTTTACCAGATAAGATTATTTTATACAACAGTTTAATGCACCAGCTATCCTGAGGGAAACTTCGGAAGGAACCAGCTACTAGATGGTTCGATTGGTCTTTCGCCCCTATACTCAATTCTGACAATCGATTTGCACGTCAGAACTGTTTCGGTCTTCCATCAGGGTTTCCCCTGACTTCAACCTGATCAAGTATAGTTCACCATCTTTCGGGTCACAG
>JAEIGP010000792.1:50000-57500 GCA_018904095.1 Zaprionus ghesquierei | reverse complement strand
TCACATATAAAGACCAGCACACACTGCTCATCATGTATAGGTTTTTTGTCACATCTTCCGCAAACTGAGCCGTTTGTACTAAGGCACCCACCCAACTTAACATTTTTGTGTGTGTATATTAAATAACACTTTAAGCTACTTCATTTTTATCGCAATCACATTATATATAACATTGCCGGCAAGACAGCACTCCATAGTCAAATAAATTTTATATAAACAAAATTTTTTCATTTGACTTGCCTTGCTCGACATCACTCCACCTAGTAAGGTTTTTTGACACACTTTCTGCAAAGCATGCCTTTTCCCCAAGGGAAACCACTCCATCGCTTATTTTCGGGTATTTCTTTAAAATTACACTTTAAACTACTTCATTTTTATCGCAATCATATCATATATAACATTGCCGGCAAGACAGCACTCCATAGTCAAATAAATTTTATATAAAAAATTTTTTCATTTGACTTGCCTTGCGCGACATCACTCCACCTAGTAAGGTTTTTTGACACACTTTCTGCAAAGCATGCCTTTTCCCCAAGGGAAACCACTCCATCGCTTATTTTCGGGTATTTCTTTAAAAATACACTTTAAACTACTTCATTTTTATCGCAATCATATCATATATAACATTGCCGGCAAGACAGCACTCCATAGTCAAATAAATTTTATATAAAAAATTTTTTCATTTGACTTGCCTTGCGCGACATCACTCCACCTAGTAAGGTTTTTTGACACACTTTCTGCAAAGCATGCCTTTTCCCCAAGGGAAACCACTCCATCGCTTATTTTCGGGTATTTCTTTAAAAATACACTTTAAACTACTTCATTTTTATCGCAATCATATCATATATAACATTGCCGGCAAGACAGCACTCCATAGTCAAATAAATTTTATATAAAAAATTTTTTCATTTGACTTGCCTTGCGCGACATCACTCCACCTAGTAAGGTTTTTTGACACACTTTCTGCAAACTAATTACTTTTTATATGAAAACGCCATAATTTAACATTTTTCGTATGAAATTATGCATGTGAAACAAGTTTTCATATGAAATCAAAAAAGTTAAATTATTTTCATATGAATTAACAACCAAGTCAAATTTTCTTCATACGAAATGAAAATTCTCAAATAACATTATTTCGTATGAAATTATGTATGTGAAACAAGTTTTCATATGAAATCAAAAATGTTAAATTATTATCATATGAATTAACAATCAAGTCAAATTTTCTTCATACGAAATGAAAATTCTCAAATAACATTTTTTCATATAAAATATGTATGTGAAAACCATTTTTCATATGAAATCAAAAAAGTTAAATTATTTTCATATGATTTATCAACCAAGTCAAATTTTCTTCATACGAAATGAAAATTCTCAAATAACATTATTTCATATAAAATTATGTATGTGAAAATCAGTTTTCATATGAAATCAAAAAAGTTAAATTATTTTCATATGGATTAACAACCAAGTCAAATATACTTCATATGAAATGAAAATTCTCAAATAACATTATTTCGTTTGAAATTATGTATGGGAAACAAGTTTTCATATGAAATCAAAAAAGTTAAATTATTTTCATATGAATTAACAACCAAGTCAAATTTTCTCCATACGAAATGAAAATTCTCAAATAACATTTTTTCATATAAAATATGTATGTGAAAACTAGTTTTCATATGAAATCAAAAAAGTTAAATTATTTTCATATGAATTAACAACCAAGTCAAATTTTCTTCATACGAAATGAAAATTCTCAAATAACATTATTTCATATAAAATTATGTATGTGAAAATCAGTTTTCATATGAAATCAAAAAAGTTAAATTATTTTCATATGATTTATCAATCAAGTCAAATTTTCTTCATACGAAATGAAAATTCTCAAATAACATTTTTTCATATAAAATATGTATGTGAAAACCAGTTTTCATATGAAATCAAAAAAGTTAAATTATTTTCATATGATTTATCAACCAAGTCAAATTTTCTTCATACGAAATGAAAATTCTCAAATAACATTATTTCATATAAAATTATGTATGTGAAAATCAGTTTTCATATGAAATCAAAAAAGTTAAATTATTTTCATATGAATTATCAACCAAGTTAAATATACTTCATATGAAATGAAAATTCTCAAATAACATTATTTCGTTTGAAATTATGTATGTGAAACAAGTTTTCATATGAAATCAAAAAAGTTAAATTATTTTCATATGAATTAACAACCAAGTCAAATTTTCTTCATACGAAATGAAAATTCTCAAATAACATTATTTCGTATGAAATTATGTATGTGAAAAAAAGTTTTCATATGAAATCAAAAAAGTTAAATTATTTTCATATGAATTAACAACCAAGTCAAATTTTCTCCATACGAAATGAAAATTCTCAAATAACATTTTTTCATATAAAATATGTATGTGAAACAAGTTTTCATATGAAATCAAAAAAGTTAAATTATTTTCATATGGATTAACAACCAAGTCAAATTTTTTTCATACGAAATGAAAATTCTCAAATAACATTATTTCATATAAAATTATGTATGTGAAAATCAGTTTTCATATGAAATCAAAAAAGTTAAATTATTTTCATATGAATTATCAACCAAGTTAAATATTCTTCATATGAAATGAAAATTCTCAAATAACATTATTTTGTATGAAATTATGTATGGGAAACAAGTTTTCATATGAAATTAAAAAAGTTAAATTATTTTTATATGAATTAACAACCAAGTCAAATTTTCTTCATACGAAATGAAAACTGTCGAAGAAATTTATTTCATATGAAATTATGTATGTGAAAACCAGTTTTCATAGGAAATTAAAAGAGTTAAATTATTTTCATATGATTTATCAACCAAGTTAAATATTCTTCATACGAAATGAAAATTCTCAAATAACATTTTTTCATATAAAATATGTATGTGAAAACCAGTTTTCATATGAAATCAAAAAAGTTAAATTATTTTCATATGAATTAACAACCAAGTCAAATTTTCTTCATACGAAAGGAAAACTGTTGAAAAAATTTATTTCATATGAAATTATGTATGTGAATCAAGTTTTCATATGAAATCAAAAAAGCTAAATTATTACAATTTCATACGGGATTATGTATGTGAAACATACATGTGTGTTAATAAAGGTAGTTAATGTGTGTTAATAGAGGCACAGGGCACAGATGGCATTTCATGTACAATTCCAAACGTCACTAAGTTGATGACGATTTATTTAGCTACCTTTATGTTAGATATGTTTTGTTCCACCATTGGACATAGTTACAGAGACTTTTAAAATTTTTTTTAATTTTTAATATGTGTGTTAATAGAGGCTCAGGTCACAGCAGGCATTTCATTTACAATTTCATGCGTCACTAAGTTGATGACGATTTATTTAGCTACCTTTATGTTAGATATGTTTTGTTCCACCATTGGACATAGTTACAGAGACTTGTAAAATTTTCATTAATTTTTAATATGTGTGTTAATAGGGGCACAGGACACAGAATGCATTTCATGTACAATTCCATATGCGTCACTAAGGTGATGACGATTCGTTTAGCTACCTTTATATGAGACGTGTTTTGTTACGCCATTGAACATAGTCAAATACTTGTAAAATTCTATTGAATTTCTTATTTGTGTTTTTTTTTTTGTGTTATTTTCATGTATGTCGCATTTTAACATGAGGCATTTGGGTACTTTTACATAAAATAAGTAATAAGTAGTTTGCATTTAATATACATATTTATATCTAATACACTCTTATTACATATTATAACTTTTGATTAATTAAATTTATTAATAACTAATAAAAAGCATGGCGTATTTATAATATTTTATATAACAATTATATAATTACGATAATGTTGTATAAATTATATTTTCATGTCGAATCATCAAGCAAAGGATAAGCTTCAGTGGATCGCAGTATGGCAGCTGCTCAACCACTTACAACACCTTGCCTGTTACAAAAGTCGTTTACAATTGATTCTAGGCTTTGTCATTGTATTAAATAATGTTTTTATATGTAACTAGCGCGGCATCAGGTGATCGAAGATCCTCCCAATTTACTATGTTACAAATAACATTGGCATCACATCCATTGTCGTCTATAAAATAAATTATAAGCTTTAAATGGTTTAGAAGCCATACAATGCAAATTGCCCCTTATTTATCATTGCAGTCCAGCACGGATACGACCTTAGAGGCGTTCAGGCATAATCCAACGGACGTAGCGTCATACCACTGTTCGCTCGAACAAGTATTGTGCCATTGGTCCGTACCTGCGGTTCCTCTCGTACTACGCAGGAATGCTGTCGCAACAACGTTTTGTCATTAGTAGGGTAAAACTAACCTGTCTCACGACGGTCTAAACCCAGCTCACGTTCCCTTGCATGGGTGAACAATCCAACGCTTGGTGAATTTTGCTTCACAATGATAGGAAGAGCCGACATCGAAGGATCAAAAAGCGACGTCGCTATGAACGCTTGGCCGCCACAAGCCAGTTATCCCTATGGTAACTTTTCTGACACCTCTTGTTAAAAACTCTTTAAACCAAAAGGATCGATAGGCCGAGCTTTTGCTGTCCCTGTGTGTACTGAACACCGAGATCAAGTCAGCATTTGCCCTTTTGCTCTATGTGTGGTTTCTGTCCGCACTGAGCTGGCCTTGGGACACCTCCGTTATTATTTGAGAGATGTACCGCCCCAGTCAAACTCCCTACCTGGCAATGTCCTTGAATTGGATCATACCTGAGTAATTGGAGTTATACCAAATTTTTAAATCAAATTTACATAAATGCACTCTCTCATTAAAGAATTTGTTTGCGATTATATAACAAACTCGTGATACTTTGATCAAGAAGCTTGCATCAAAACCCAATACCATAAGATATAGTAAATATATCCGTATAATGGCTAGGAAATGATACACGTTCCATTTAATCAAGTAAGTAAGGAAACAATAAGAGTAGTGGTATTTCATTGTCGATATCAAACCGAAATCTAATATCTCCCACTTATTCTACACCTCTTATGTCTCCTTACACTGCCAGATTAGAGTCAAGCTCAAAAGGGTCTTCTTTCCCCGCTAATTATTCCAAGCCCGTTCCCTTGGCTGTGGTTTCGCTAGATAGTAGATAGGGACAGTAGGAATCTCGTTAATCCATTCATGCGCGTCACTAATTAGATGACGAGGCATTTGGCTACCTTAAGAGAGTCATAGTTACTCCCGCCGTTGACCCGCGCTTACTTGAATTTCTTCACTTTGACATTCAGAGCACTGGGCAGAAATCACATTGTGTCAACACCCGCTAGGGCCATCACAATGCTTTGTTTTAATTAGACAGTCGGATTCCCCAAGTCCGTGCCAGTTCTGAATTGATTGTTAATTGATAATCGTTATAATTTAAAAGAACTAACTGGTTACCCAGCTAGTATTCTTAAAAATTTTAGCAAGAAAGTTCCACAATTGGCTACGTAACTAACTATCCGGGGAACAAGAAACTACCATAAATGATAGAAACTCTATTTACCCAGAACGAGCACATATACCATGTTATTGTTTCCCAATCAAGCCCGACTATCTCAATCTTCAGAGCCAATCCTTATCCCGAAGTTACGGATCTAATTTGCCGACTTCCCTTACCTACATTATTCTATCGACTAGAGACTCTTCACCTTGGAGACCAGCTGCGGATATTGGTACGGCCTGTTGAGAAGTTTGCGTATCCCCACCATAAATTTTCAAGGTCCGAGGAGAAAATATCGACACAACAGTATATGTCATGCTCTTCTAGCCCATCTACCATATCTCTCTGCGAAAGACTTCCATGGTAGTACGGCTATAAAACAGAAAAGAAAACTCTTCCGATATCTCTCGACGGCTTCTTTATGGTCGTTCCTGTTACCAGGATGAGCACGAGGCCCATATTTAATAACAAACGGATACTCAACAGGTTACGGAATTGGAACCGTATTCCCTTTCGTTCAAAATTATCAAGTGTATAAAAAAATCAATTTGATATTTTTTACTTGAAAATTTTCAGCTTTCGCCTTGAACTTAGGACCGACTAACTCGTGATCAACCACTGTTCACACGAAACCCTTCTCCACTTCAGTCCTCCAAGGTCTCATTCGATTATTTGCTACTACCACCAAGATCTGTACCAATGGCGGCTCCATGCAGGCTTACGCCAAACACTTCTATGCACACCATTGTACCTTCCTACTCACTAAAGTTTCAAAATTTATATTACAAGTAATATAAATCATCTACTTTAGCGGTAATGTATGGGTATACAACTTAAGCGCCATCCATTTTAAGGGCTAGTTGCTTCGGCAGGTGAGTTGTTACACACTCCTTAGCGGATTTCGACTTCCATGATCACCGTCCTGCTGTTTTAAGCAACCAACGCCTTTCATGGTTTCTGTATGAGTTGTTAATTTGGGCACCGTAACATTACGTTTGGTTCATCCCACAGCGCCAGTTCTGCTTACCAAAAGTGGCCCACTGGGCACATTATATCATAACCTTAAACTTCATATCAAGAAAGTTAAGGTTCTTACCCATTTAAAGTTTGAGAATAGGTTAAGATCGTTTCGACCCTAAGGCCTCTAATCATTCGCTTTACCAGATAAGATTATTTTATACAACAGTTTAATGCACCAGCTATCCTGAGGGAAACTTCGGAAGGAACCAGCTACTAGATGGTTCGATTGGTCTTTCGCCCCTATACTCAATTCTGACAATCGATTTGCACGTCAGAACTGTTTCGGTCTTCCATCAGGGTTTCCCCTGACTTCAACCTGATCAAGTATAGTTCACCATCTTTCGGGTCACAGCATAAATGCTCAAGGTACGTTCCAGTTAGAGGCATAAATAATATAAATATTATTATACATAACTATATAGAGCGCCCTGGGATTGTGTTAATTAACTATAAATAGTTAAAGAACTAATCCCATTATTAGTCAAGTTAATTACGCTATTAGGTTTATATCCCAATAACTTGCACATATGTTAGACTCCTTGGTCCGTGTTTCAAGACGGGTCCCGAAGGTATCCTGAATCTTTCGCATTGTTAATCATACAAGTGCATATAATAAACACAAAAATCAATGATAAATATGCCATTATATAATTCCGAAAAATTAACGCACTGTAGTCATATAAATCTATCAGCACTTTATCAAATTTACAACATTTATTTTATGTTAAAACGCAAGCATTTTAATTTAAATAAACTATAAGTTATAATTTTTTGATAAATTTTTGCATACTAATAGATTACAATGTCCTTATATGGAAAAAATGCACACTATCCTTATAATATTGTTAAAATATCACAATTCTAATGATGAATTTCCCATAACGGATATTCAGGTTCATCGGGCTTAACCTCTAAGCAGTTTCACGTACTATTTAACTCTCTATTCAGAGTTCTTTTCAACTTTCCCTCACGGTACTTGTTTACTATCGGTCTC
>JAEIGP010000792.1:0-45000 GCA_018904095.1 Zaprionus ghesquierei | reverse complement strand
ACTCCATAGTCAAATAAATTTTATATAAAAAATTTTTTCATTTGACTTGCCTTGCGCGACATCACTCCACCTAGTAAGGTTTTTTGACACACTTTCTGCAAAGCATGCCTTTTCCCCAAGGGAAACCACTCCATCGCTTATTTTCGGGTATTTCTTTAAAAATACACTTTAAACTACTTCATTTTTATCGCAATCATATCATATATAACATTGCCGGCAAGACAGCACTCCATAGTCAAATAAATTTTATATAAAAAATTTTTTCATTTGACTTGCCTTGCGCGACATCACTCCACCTAGTAAGGTTTTTTGACACACTTTCTGCAAACTAATTACTTTTTATATGAAAACGCCATAATTTAACATTTTTCGTATGAAATTATGCATGTGAAACAAGTTTTCATATGAAATCAAAAAAGTTAAATTATTTTCATATGAATTAACAACCAAGTCAAATTTTCTTCATACGAAATGAAAATTCTCAAATAACATTATTTCGTATGAAATTATGTATGTGAAACAAGTTTTCATATGAAATCAAAAATGTTAAATTATTATCATATGAATTAACAATCAAGTCAAATTTTCTTCATACGAAATGAAAATTCTCAAATAACATTTTTTCATATAAAATATGTATGTGAAAACCATTTTTCATATGAAATCAAAAAAGTTAAATTATTTTCATATGATTTATCAACCAAGTCAAATTTTCTTCATACGAAATGAAAATTCTCAAATAACATTATTTCATATAAAATTATGTATGTGAAAATCAGTTTTCATATGAAATCAAAAAAGTTAAATTATTTTCATATGGATTAACAACCAAGTCAAATATACTTCATATGAAATGAAAATTCTCAAATAACATTATTTCGTTTGAAATTATGTATGGGAAACAAGTTTTCATATGAAATCAAAAAAGTTAAATTATTTTCATATGAATTAACAACCAAGTCAAATTTTCTCCATACGAAATGAAAATTCTCAAATAACATTTTTTCATATAAAATATGTATGTGAAAACTAGTTTTCATATGAAATCAAAAAAGTTAAATTATTTTCATATGAATTAACAACCAAGTCAAATTTTCTTCATACGAAATGAAAATTCTCAAATAACATTATTTCATATAAAATTATGTATGTGAAAATCAGTTTTCATATGAAATCAAAAAAGTTAAATTATTTTCATATGATTTATCAATCAAGTCAAATTTTCTTCATACGAAATGAAAATTCTCAAATAACATTTTTTCATATAAAATATGTATGTGAAAACCAGTTTTCATATGAAATCAAAAAAGTTAAATTATTTTCATATGATTTATCAACCAAGTCAAATTTTCTTCATACGAAATGAAAATTCTCAAATAACATTATTTCATATAAAATTATGTATGTGAAAATCAGTTTTCATATGAAATCAAAAAAGTTAAATTATTTTCATATGAATTATCAACCAAGTTAAATATACTTCATATGAAATGAAAATTCTCAAATAACATTATTTCGTTTGAAATTATGTATGTGAAACAAGTTTTCATATGAAATCAAAAAAGTTAAATTATTTTCATATGAATTAACAACCAAGTCAAATTTTCTTCATACGAAATGAAAATTCTCAAATAACATTATTTCGTATGAAATTATGTATGTGAAAAAAGTTTTCATATGAAATCAAAAAAGTTAAATTATTTTCATATGAATTAACAACCAAGTCAAATTTTCTCCATACGAAATGAAAATTCTCAAATAACATTTTTTCATATAAAATATGTATGTGAAACAAGTTTTCATATGAAATCAAAAAAGTTAAATTATTTTCATATGGATTAACAACCAAGTCAAATTTTTTCATACGAAAATAAAAAACATACGAAATAAAAATTCTCAAATAAACATTATTTCATATAAAAAATTATAGTATGTGAAAATCAGTTTTCATATGAAATCAAAAAAGTTAAATTATTTTCATATGAATTATCAACCAAGTTAAAATATTCTTCATATGAAATGAAAATTCTCAAATAACATTATTTTGTATGAAATTATGTATGGGAAACAACATAGAAATAAAAAAAAAAGTTTTCATATGAAATTAAAAAGTTAAATTATTTTTATATGAATTAACAACCAAGTCAAATTTTCTTCATACGAAATGAAAACTGTCAAAGAAATTTATTTCATATGAAATTATGTATGTGAAAACCAGTTTTCATAGGAAATTAAAAGAGTTAAATTATTTTCATATGATTTATCAACCAAGTTAAATATTCTTCATACGAAATGAAAATTCTCAAATAACATTTTTTCATATAAAATATGTATGTGAAAACCAGTTTTCATATGAAATCAAAAAAGTTAAATTATTTTCATATGAATTAACAACCAAGTCAAATTTTCTTCATACGAAAGGAAAACTGTTGAAAAAATTTATTTCATATGAAATTATGTATGTGAATCAAGTTTTCATATGAAATCAAAAAAGCTAAATTATTTTATTATGAATTATCAACCAAGTTAAATTTTCTTCATACGAAATGAAAACTTGTCAAAGAAATTTATTTCGTATGAAATTATGTATGTGAAAACAAGTTTTCATATGAAATCAAAAAAGTTAAATTATTTTCATATGAATTATCAACCAAGTTAAATTTTCTTCATACGAAATGAAAATTGTCAAATAGCATTATTTTATATGAAATTATGTATGTAAAAAAGTTTTCATATGAAATCAAAAAAGTTAAATTATTTTTATATGAAATATCAACCAAGTTAAGTTTTTTCATACGAAATGAAAATTGCCAAATAACATTTTTTCATATAAAATTATGTATGTGAAACAAGTTTTCATATGAAATCAAAAAAGTTAAATTATTTTTATATGAATTATCAACCAAGTTAAATTTTCTTCATAAAAAATGAAAATTGTCAAATAACATTATTTCATATGAAATTATGTATGTGAAACAAGTTTTCATATGAAATCAAAAAAGTTAAATTATTTTCATATGAATTATCAACCAAGTTAAATTTTCTTCATACGAAATCAAAATAGTCAATTAGTATTACTTTCATACGAAATTATGTATGTTAAACAAGTTTTCATATGAAATCAAAAAAGTTAAATTATTTTTATGTGAAATATCAAGCAAGATAAATTTTTTTCATACGAAATAAAAATTGCCAAATAACATTTTTTTACCCGCTACTCATAGAGTAGAAGGGTATTATAACTTTGTTCAAACCGAAAATGTATGTAACAGGCAAAAGGAGACACCTCCGACCCCATAAAGTATATATATTCTGGCTCAGGATCAACAGCCGAGTCGATATAGCCCATGTTCCTTTGTCCGTCTATCTGTCCGTGTGAAAATCTAGATCTCAGCTATTATAAGAGCTAGGACTACCAAATTTGGTGACAATATGTATTATTATTGCACGCTGATCAAGTTTATTTTGGATTTTGGCCACGCCCCCTTCCGCCCCCGTAAATCGAAAAAACATTGATTACAAGCGTAAATTTGATGCCCTATTGTTCATTTTCGGTTTGCATGATATCTATAGCTAGCCAGATGATCTCTAAATTTGGTAACAATCGGATAACAAACACAGAAGTTATTCAGCTTAACGTTTTCCATAACTGTAAGCACCGCTGCCGGCAGCGCTGCTTGCAGCATTGTGCCGAATCGTGTGTGCGTGTACGGTGGTGAAATGGGTTAAGTTGTTGACTGCAAAACGAACAGTACTGTTATGCGTTAACGGGTTCGAGTCCCGCCCGCATCAAAAATTAAATGTGTGCAAAAATGTTTTTTTTTTATTTTAGATTTTGACTTTGCATAAATATTGCAAGTCCATAGCCTTTTACGGCCAAAATATGATTGTAGCCGTTTTTTTGTTCCGCAAATAAATTATGTACGAGCAGCTGGGTAGCGGGTATATTACAGTCGAGCACTCTTGACTGTAGCTTTCTTACTTGTGTGATTTCATATAAAAACTTCTTTAACATACATAATTTTTTAGAAAGTAATACTAATTGACTATTTTGATATCGTATGAAGAAAATTTAACTTGGTTGATAATTCATATGAAAATAATTTAACTTTTTTGGTTTCATATGAAAACATATTTCACATACAAAATTTCCTACGAAAAAATTGTATATGACAATTTTTATTTCGTATAAAAAAATTTATCTTCCTTGATATTTCTCATAAAAATTATTTTACTTTTTGATTATACATACATAATTTCATACAAAATAATGTTATTTGACAATTTTTATTTCGTATGAAGAAAACTTAACTTGCTTGATATTTCACATAAAAATAATTTAACTTTTTGATTTCATATAAAAACTTGCTTAACATACGTAATTTCATACGAAATAAAATTTCTTCGACAGTTTTCATTTCGTATGAAGAAAATTTAACTTGGTTGATAATTCATATGAAAATAATTTAACTTTTTTGAGTTCATGTTTCACATACATAACTTCATATAAAATAATTCCATTTGACTATTTTAATTTCGTATGAAGATAATTTAAATTGCTTGATATCTTCACATAGAATATAATTTAAATTTTTTTTATTTCATATGAAAACTTGTTCAACATACATAATTTTATATAAAAATATTACTATTTGACTATTTTGATTTCGGATGAAGAAAGTTTAACTTGGTTGATAATTCAAATGAAAATAATTTGACTTTTTTGATTTCATATGTAAACTTGTTTTGACATACATAGTTTCATAAGAAACAAGTAAAGAAGGTTACAGCCAAGGGCGCCCGACAGTAAGATACCATTCGCCCACTTTCGTAACAAATTATCACACATTTAATTTCATCAAAAAACTCTGCACAAGTTCATCCGCCATCTATTGTTTAAATTAGATCTGTCTTTGAATAGCGTTATCTACATGTGAAAACATAGCAATCAGCTGTACACACGCTACGGCTGAAACGAAGCATCGTGATGATGACGTCACGACGCGCAGAACAGGCGTGAGCAGTTGAAGTAAGGGAAAACGGAAATATGGACAACTTCTGTGTTTATTGTCCGATTGGATTTTGAGAATAGATTTATATGACATCGAAAATTGAAAATTAACTCGATCTACCTATGGTATACAGGAACCTTCATCTGAAATATGGTATCTCTGGCTTTTGTAATAGCAGACAGACGGATATGGCTCAATCGACTCAGCTAGTGATCCTGAGTCAGAATATATATACTTTGTGGGGTCTGCCACGCCTCCTTCTGCTTGTTACATACATTTCCACAAACTTCGTATACCACTTTTGACCATTTTCAATGGTCGAATGGTATAAAAATGTTTTTTGACAATTTTCATTTCGTATGCGAAATACTTATCTTGCTTGATATTTCATTTAAAAAAAATTTAACTTTTTTGATTTCATTTTAAAACTTCTTTAACATACATAATTTCATATAAACCAATACTAATTGACCATTTTGATTTCGTAAAAAGAAAATTTAACTTGGTTGAAAATTTAACTTGGTTGATAATTCATATGAAAATAATTTGACTTTTTTGATTTCATATGAAAACTTGTTTCACATACTCAATTTCATACAAAATAATGTTATTTCACAATTTTCATTTCATATGAAGAAAACTTTTCTTGCTTGTATATAAAACTCTTTTTAACTCTTTTGATTTCGTATGAAAACTACATAATATCGTATAAAAAATAGTATTTGACTATTTTGATTTCGTATGAAAAAAATTTAACTTGGTTGATAATACATATGAAAATATTTTGAATTTTTTTGATTTCATATGAAAACTTGCTTTCACATACATAATTTCATACGAGAAATAGTTTTTTGACAATTTTCACATATGAAAAAAAAATACTTAACTTGGTTGATATTTCACATAAAAATAATTTAACTTTTTTGATTTCATATGAAAACTTTTTTCACATACATAACTTCATATAAAATATTTCTATTTAACTATTTTAATTTCGGATGAAGAAAATTTAACTTGGTTGATAATTCATATGCAAATAATTTAACCTTTTTGATTTCATATGAAAACTTTTTTCACATACATAATTTCATACAAAATAATGTTATTTGACAATTTTTTAATATGAAATCAAAAGAGTTAAAATTATTTTTATGTGAAATATCAAGCAAGATAAGTATAATGCATACGAAATGAAAATTGTCAAATAACATTTTTTAGTATGAAATTATGTATGTGAAACAAGTTTTCATATGAAATCAAAAAAGTTAAATTATTTTCATATGAATTATCAACCAAGCTAAATTTTCTTCATACGAAATCAAAATAGTCAATTAGTATTACTTTATATGAAATTATGTATGTTAAACAAGTTTTCATATTAAATCAAAAGAGCTAAAAAGAGTTTTATGTAAAATATCAAGCAAGATAAGTTTTCTTCATAGGAAATGAAAATTGTCAAATAACATAATTTCGTTTGAAATTATGTATGTGAAACAAGTTTTCATATGAAATCAAAAAAGTTAAATTAATTGCATATGAATTATCAACCAAGTTAAATTTTCTTCATACGAAATCAAAATATGCAAATAGTACTTTATATGAAATTATGTATGTTAAACAAGTTTTCAAATGAAATCAAAAAGTTAAATTATTTTCATATGAATTATCAACCAAGTTACATTTTCTTCATACGTAATCAAAATAGTCAAATAGTATTATTTTATATGTATGTTAAACACGTTTTTATATAATATCAAAAGAGTTAAATTATTTTCATATGAATTATCAAGCAAGTTAAATTTTCTTCATACGAAATCAAAATAGTCAAATTAAAATTATTTTTGATATGAAATTATGTATGTTATGAAACAAGTTTTCATATGAAATCAAAAAAGTTAAATTATTTTCATATGAATTATCAACCAAGTTAAATTTTCTTCATACGAAATCAAAATATTCAAATAGTATTTATTTACATGAAATTATGTATGTTAAACAAGATTTTTCATATGAAATTAAAAAATGTAAAAAATTATTTTATGGAAATATCATAAATTTTTTATGAATACCAACCAAGTTAAATTTTCTTCATCCGAAATTAAAATAGTCAAATAGTATTATTTTATGGAAAATAATGTATGTTAAACAAGTTTTCATATGAAATCAAAAGATTTAAAAAGAGTTTTATGTAAAATATCAAGCAAGATAAGTTTTCTTCATACGATAATAACATTATTAGGTATGAAATTATGTATGTGAAACAAGTTTTCATATGAAATCAAAAAAGTCAAATTATTTTCATATAAATTATCAACCAAAATAGTCAGTTAGTATTACTTTATATAAAATTATGTATGTTAAACAAGTTTTCATATGAAATCAAAAAAGTTAAATTATTTTTATGTGAAATATCATGCAAGATAATTTTTTTTCATACGAAATGAAAATTGTCAAATAACATTTTTTCGTATGAAGTTAAGTATGTGAAACAAGTTTTTATATGAAATAAAATAAATTAAATTATATTCATATGAATTATCAACCAAGTTAAATTTTCTTCATACGAAATCAAAATGATCAATAAGTATTACTTTATATGAAATTATGTATGTTAAGCAAAGTTCATGTTAATAAAATAAAATTATTTTTATGAGAAATATCAAGGAAGATACATTTTTTTATACGAAATGAAAACTGTCAAATAAAATTTTTTCGTATGAAATTTTGTAAGTGAAACGAGTTATCATATGAAATCAAAAAGGTTAAATTATTTGCATCTGAATTATCAACCAAGTTAAATTTTCTTAATCAAAAAAGTTAAATAATATTTATGTAAAATATCAAGCAAGATAAGTATTTATTGCATTCGAAATGAAAATTGTCAAACTAACATTTTTTTGTATGAAATTATGTATGTGAAACAAATTTTCATATGAAATCAAAAAAGTTAAATTATTTGCATATGAATTATCAACCAAGTTAAATTTTCTTCATACGAAATCAAAATAGTCAAATAGTATTATTTTATATGAAATAATGTATGTTAAACAAGTTTTCAAATGAAATCAAAAAAGTTAAATTATTTTTATATGAAATATCAAGCAAGATAAGTATTTCTTCATACGAAATGAAAATTGTCAAATAACATTTTTTTGTATGACATTATGTATGTAAATTAGTTTTCATATGAAAATCAAAAAGTTATAAGATTATTTTGTGGAAATGTATGTAACAAAACATACGAAAGGCGAATGGCAAAACCCCATATTGAAGTATGTAAATAAATTTCATATGAAATCAAGATCACTAGCTAAGTTGATTTTGCCATATGAATCTATCAGAGAACCAAGTTAAATTTTCAGATGAAGGTTCCAATGTAATACCATAGGTTAGATCGAGTTTATTTTAAACAATTTTCGATGATCAAAAATAAATCTATTCTCAAAATCCAATCGGACAATAAACAAAGAAGTTGTCCATATTTCCGTTTTCCCTTACTTCAACTGCTCACGCCTGTGCTGCGCGTCGTGACGTCATCATCACGGAGCTTCGTTTCAGCCGTAGCGTGTGTACAGCTGATTGCTATGTTTTCACATGTAGATAACGCTATTTAAAGATAGATCTAATTTAAACAATAGGTGGCGGATGAACTTGTGCAAAGTTTTTTGATGAAATTAAATGTGTGATAATTTGTTACGAAAGTGGGCGAATGGTATCTTACTCTCGGGCGCCCTTGGCTGTAGCTTTCTTTACTTGTTTCTTATGAAACTATGTATGTGAAATCAAGTTTACATATGAAATCAAAAAAGTCAAATTATTTTCATTTGAATTATCAACCAAGTTAAACTTTCTTCATCCGAAATCAAAATAGTCAAATAGTAATATTTTATATAAAATAATGTATGTTGAACAAGTTTTCATATGTAATAAAAAAAATTTAAATTAATTCTATGTGAAATATCAAGCAATTTAAATTTTCTTCGTACGAAATCAAAATTGCAAAATAACATTATTTCGTATGAAATTATGTATGTGCAAACAAGTTTTCATATGACATAAACAAAGTTAAATTATTTTCATATGAATTATCAACCAAATTAAATTTTTTTCATACGAAATCAAAATAGTCAAATATTATTTCTTTATATGAAATTATGTATGTTAAACAAGTTTTCATATGAAATCAAAAAAGTTAAATAATTTTTATGTGAAATATCAACGAAGATAAGGTTTCTTCATACGAAATGAAAATTGTCAAATAATATTATTTCGTATGAAATTATGTATATGAAACAAGTTTTCATATGAAATCAAAAAAGTTAAATTATTTTCATATGAATTATCAACCAAGTTAAACTTTCTTCATCCGAAATTAAAATAATCAAATAGTATTGTTTTATATGATATGTATGTGAAACAAATTTTCATATGAAATCAAAAAAGTTAACTTATTTTCATATGAATTATCATCCAAGTTAAATTTTCTTCATCCGAAATGAAAATTGTCAAATAACATTATTTTGTATGAAATTATGTATGTGAAAAAAGTTTTCATATGAAATCAAAAAGGTTAAATTATTTGCATATGAATTATCAAACAAGTTAAATTTTCTTCATCCGAAATTAAAATAGTTAAATAGAAATATTTTATATGAAGTTATGTATGTGAAACAAGTTTTCATATGAAATCAAAAAAGTTAAATAATTTTTATGTGAAATATCAACGAAGATAAGGTTTCTTCATACGAAATGAAAACTTTTTTTTTTTTTTTTTTTTATTTTTTTTTTTTTTGTAGCGTGCGTTTATTTATTTGAATTCTGTCCTAGTGGACAATAATTAAATGGTTTTGCGGGTGAACATTGACTTAAGGGATACTATTGTACATGTATTTGGGGCGGGTTTGAAATTTGCTTGTTATTACTGTGGTAGATCAAGGGGATGTCTCCTCATTAGACGTCTGCTTGTCTGGCTGTTGTCCAACAGGTTGATGGTGAGGTGGTTGGGGTGGTTCTCGAGCCTTTTCAGGTATCTCTCGCTGAGCCTGGAGATTTCATCTGTGACTTGCGGGATTCCAAGTTCTCTGTGTATGGCGACATTCTCATGGTAGGGATGCGCATTACAGGCAATTCTCAAGCACCTGTTCTGGAACCGCTGTATTCGCAGGCGATTCGTGTGGCTTGCCGTGCCCCACAGCTGTATCCCGTAGGTCCAGATGGGCTTGAGAATTGCCTTGTAAACCAGGATTTTGAGGCTCTGCCTCAGCTTGGACCTTCTCCCAATGAGCCATTGCATCTGCCTCAGGCGCGCATCGGCCTGTATGCGTTTGCTGACAATGTGGGGACGCCATGTAAGCCTGCGGTCCAGGGCCAGTCCTAGGTATTTGGGTGCGGGCGCGTTGGGAATGTTGACAGCGTGAGCGGTGGGCAGTCTTCCCTTCTGAGTGAGAACGTTGTTTGGGTAGATTTTTCCGCGTTCACTACGATATTCCATCTGCTGAGCCAGGGATGTAGCGCGTCCATTTGCCTTTGGATTGTTTCGGAGGCTTCTCGTGGGTCAGATGAAGAGGCGAGGAAAGCAGTGTCGTCTGCGTATGTCGCTATCGTTAGGCTCCTGGAGGGGATTATGGGAAGGTCTGCGGTGTAAAGGGTGTAGAGGATTGGTCCGAGCACACTGCCTTGCGGAACTCCAGCTCTGATCAGTCTGGGTAGGCTTATTGCACTTCCGCATCTGACTTGGAATGCTCTTCCCTCAGTGTAGGATTTAAGGAGGGTAAAATGGGGGCTTGAGAGGCAGGATTTAAGTTTATGGAGGAGTCCAGGATGCCAAACTCTGTCAAATGCCTGCTTCACGTCGAGCATTACAGCGCAGCAGTAATTCTTCTGCTCGAATGCCTCGAGGATGCGTTCGACAAGCCGGTGGCACTGCTCCGGTGTTCCATGGCAGCGTCTGAAGCCAAACTGGTGATCGGGGATCAAACCGGCCTCGTCCAGTACAGGCAATACTCTGCGCAAAAATACTCTTTCGAGTATTTTGGAGAGGATTGCCAGTAAGCTGATCGGACGATAGGAGGCTAGGTTGGCTTCAGGCTTACAAGGCTTAAGGAGGACAATGACCTCTGCTTTTTTCCATTCTTCCGGGAAGTACCCTAGCCGGAAGCAGCTGCTGTAAATTCTGGCCAGCATTTGTGTGCAGCGGAATGGAAGCATTTTTAGGGCTGCCGCATCTATACGATCCAGGCCCGGAGATTTGCTGTTCTTCAGTAGGGCAATCTCCAGCGCAACTTCCTCAGGGTTGACTGGTTGCAGCGGCGGACCGGGAGAGCTTGGGCTATTGAGAAACCTGGCGGTTTCAGCACGTTCTTCGGCAGTGCAGCAGTCGAACGGTGAGAAGGCGTTGTAGAGGTGTTCGGCGAAAGCTTCTGCTCTTTCGGCGTCCGTTCGGCACCAGGATCCATCCACTTTGCGCACTGCGGAAACCTTTTTGACTGGTCGTTTTATGTGGCGGGTGACGTTCCACAGGTTATGGTCCGGATCCCCGGGAGAGAGTTCCTCGAGGAATCTGAGGAAAGAGTCCTGGCGTAGGCTGGAGATCTTGTCGTTCAGCTCCTTTGTGGCGTGATTGAGCGCTGTTTTGTCTCTCGGATTGCGCGTCAAGAACCAAACTCTCCTGAGACGCCTCTTCTCAGCCACGAGTGCCACAATTTCCGGGGACCAGAGGTGGAGGTCTCTGCTAGGTGTTCTCGCAGTCTTTGGTGGCGGTGGGCTTGCGAATTCCGCAGCGTTTTGCATTTGCCTGGTGAGATTCCCGATAGCTTTGTCAATGTCCCTGGGTGTATTGAGGATGGGGTTCGGATTGACGGCGGAGAGCATTCAGGACGCAAACTTGGCGGCGTCGGTGTGTTTTCCAGTGAGCCTCCTGAGCGGGGTTTTCCTGAGGACTGGCGTGTTGATTAGCACGTTTATTGCACATCGGTTGGCCAGTGAGTGGGCTCGCCAGTGGAGTGGCAGTCCAGTCGGTGGCGTTGCAGGTACTCAAACAGAGTTTTCCCTTTGGGGTTGTTGGCGCGCGATCCCCACCAAGAATGTTTGGCGTTATAATCTCCAGCTGCTATGAAGCGGGGACCAAAATGCTCGAAGAACTCACTGAGATGAGATGCTGTTATGCGGTATCTGGGGGGAAAGTAGACCGCTCCAATGTCTAAGTCACCTTGCGGGCTGGCAATCCTGATGACAGGACATTGTGCCCAGTCTTGCTGAAACGCGGGCAGCTCTAGGTATTGAATACCGCTCCTAATGAGGATGGCTGCTCCTCCGCGTGCTCTGCCAGAAGGATGGTCTGCATGGATGAGGTCATATCCGCTGATCTTAAAGTGGGATCTGGGGGAGAAATGGGTTTCGGCTACGAGTAGGATATCGATCTGGTGGGTCTTCAGATGGTGCTCGACTATGGCCTTGCTGTTCTGCAGGCCGTTCGCATTTCAGACGACTAGGTGGAGCTTTAATTGCATGACTTGCTGTTGAGAATGGTGGCCACCAGCTCAATTCGCTCCATCATCCTCTCGATCATGCCTTCCATACGAGCGAACATCGCTTCTATCTGACCGGAGTGTGGGGTTTCTGTTTGGGTTTGGACTGGGGTTGTGGGATTCTGCGGCGTTGCGTGCACTCCATTGAGGGCGTCTCGGTAGCTCCTGCCAGAGGTGACGTTTGGCGATGCCACGGGCGGCGCCTTGTTAACATTAGCGACGGGCCTTGTGCAGAGCAGCGAGTGTTTTGGCCTTTTTGTATGCAGGGCATCCCTTAAATGACGCAGGGTGGTCCGCCTGGCGGTGGAAGCAGCACGCTTTGTCGTCCTCCTTTTTCTCACATACCCTCGGTTCATGAGGGCCTCTGCATTTTACACATCGGTATTCCAGGAAGCAGTAACGCTGTGTATGACCGAATCCTTGGCAACTGTAGCATTGAGGCACGTCGTTGAACTTCTGCGGCGGTTCAATGGTTACTACCGACCTGCAGATCCGCTTGACCTGATACACGTCCATGTTGTTGCTGGAAGGCTCCAGGTTGGCGAAGAAGATTCCCAGAGGTTCCTTACTTCTTCTGCCAAAAGGATTGTGCAGATCTCTTACAGCGTGCCCTTGTCTGCGAAGGTCTTCGATGATTTCCTCACGATCGGTGGAGTGGTGAAGTCCTTTAATGACAACCTTGTATGCACGTTCATCTTTCGGCTGGAAAGTCCGATGCCTTTTGTTTTGGGCCACAAGTTGGAGACGCAGAGCTGTGTAGGACTCTTTGTCCGGCATCATGACACGTACATTGTTGCCATTCACGGTCTTGTAGGTAAAATTGTTCCTCGGCCCTACAAGCGTCGTGATCATCTTGACGAGTGCCGAGATGTTGGTCACATCGGGAATAAAAATCGGAGGTGGCTTGATGGTCTTCGGGGTGGGTTTTGGTTTTTCGGGGGTCTTGGGCTTAGAATCGTCTTCAGGTCCGGGTTCGTCTTTAGAGCTCTCTTGGTCGTCATCGTCTTCTTCGCTCGAGAGTAAAGCGAAGGCGTTGTTGGCCAGGTTCTTGCGCAGAGCTGCGCTAGTGCTTGGCTTATCGTCAAGCTCCTCTCCCTGCGCTTTCTTTGCCGGTTTTCGCTTTATCTCGCCCGGCTCTGAATGCGAGGTGCTTCCCTCGCTGCTGGAGCTGCTCTTGCGTGTTCTCAGAGCCTTTTTGCATGGTGTTGTTCCATGCTTGTGGGTGCGCGGGGGGCCTGCCAGTCCATCTTCTCCAACGTTGGTAAGGTGTGTGGGGGGGGGGGGAAGCTGGGCACCGTTAGCCGGTGAGCCAGGCAGCACGTGGCTGGTGCTTTGCAAAAGTACCGCTGCTTCGAGCACTGGGTTTTTTGCGCTGATAACACGCACACTCGGGTGTGCGATGGTGTTGGTGGGAACAACCGTTAAGTTCGTTGGCTGGGCCAATCAAAACGCGCGACAAAATCACGCGACGCTTGAAGTGGCTGGGCACGGGTAACGGGACTTTAAACTGTAAACAATTTGCTGTCGATCGGCAGGCACGTCTGCACTCGTTGAGTGTTCGATGGCGACTGATTATAAAACTAATTTAACTTTTTTGATTTCATATGAAAACTTGTTTCACATACATAATTTTATACGAAAATAATCAACTGTAAACAATTTTTATTTGGATCAAATTTTTTTTATTTTTAATATTTAAAATTTTGATCCTATTGGACAATAATTAAATGTTTTTGAACATTGACAAAATGGAAAATTGTCAAAGTAATTTATTTCGGGTATGAAATTATGTATGTGAAACAAGTTTTCATATGAAATCAAAAAGTCAAATTATTTTCATATAAATTATCAACCAAGTTAAATTTCTTCATCGAAGTCAAATTAATAATTATTTTATATGAAATTATGTATGTTAAACAAGTTTTCATATGAAATCAAAAAGTTAAATTATTTTTATGTGAAATATCAAATTTTCTGAACGTTTATTTTTTTTTGAAATTTTGTATGTGAAACAAGTTTTCATATGAAATCAAAAAAGTCAAATTATTTTCATATAAATTATCAACCAAAATAGTCAGTTAGTATTGACTTTATGGGGATAAAATTATGTATGTTAAACAAGTTTTCATATGAAATCAAAAAAGTTAAATTATTTTTATGTGAAAGTGAAATCATGCAAGATAATTTTTTTTCATACGAAATGAAAATTGTCAAATAACATTTTTTCGTATGAAGTTATGTATGTGAAACAAGTTTTTATATGAAATAAAATAAATTAAATTATTTTCATATGAATTATCAACCAAGTTAAATTTTCTTCATCCAAAATTAAAATAGTCAAATAGTATTATTTTATATGAAGTTATGTATGTGAAACAAATTTTCATATGAAATCAAAAAAGTAAATTATTTTCATATGAATTATCTACCAAGTTAAATTTTCTTCATACGAAATCAAAATAGTCAAATAGTTATATTTTATATGACATTATGTATGTTAAATTAGTTTTCATATGAAATCAAAAGAGTAAAATTATTTTTATGTGAAATATCAAGCAAGATAAGTATATTGCATTCGAAATGAAAATTGTCAAACAACATTTTGTCGTATGTGAAACAAATTTTCATATGAAATCAGAAAAGTTAAATTATTTTCATATGAATTATCAACCAAGTTAAATTTTCTTCATACGAAATCAAAATAGTCAAATAGTAATATTTTGTAGCAAATTATGTATGTTAAACAAGATTTCATATGAAATCCAAAAAGGTAAAAAGAGTTTTATGTAAAATATCAAGCAATATAAGTTTTCTTTATACGAAATGAAAATTGTCAAATAACATTTTTTCGTATTAATTTATGTATGTAAAAACAAGTTTTCATATGAAATCAAAAAGGTTAAATTATTTGCATATGAATTATCAACCAAGTTAAACTTTCTTCATACGAAATCAAAATAGTCAAATAGTATTTCTTTATATGAAATAATGTATGTTAAACAAGTTTTCAAATGAAATCAAAAAAGTTAAATTATTTTTATATGAAATATCAAGCAAGATAAGTATTTCGCATACGAAATGAAAATTGTCAAAAAACATTTTTATACCATTCGACCATTGAAAATGGTCAAAAGTGGTATACGAAGTTTGTGGAAATGTATGTAACAAGCAGAAGGAGGCGTGGCAGACCCCACAAAGTATATATATTCTGACTCAGGATCACTAGCTGAGTCGATTGAGCCATATCCGTCTGTCAGAGACACCATATTTCAGATGAAGGTTCCTGTATACCATAGGTAGATCGAGTTTATTTTCAATTTTCGATGTCATATAAATCTATTCTCTCAAAATCCAATCGGACAATAAACACAGAAGTTGTCCATATTTCCATTTTCCCTTACTTCAACTGCTCACGCCTGTGCTGCGCGTCGTGACGTCATCATCACGATGCTTCGTTTCAGCCGTAGCGTGTGTACAGCTGATTGTTATGTTTTCACATGTAGATAACGCTATTCAAAGATAGATCTAATTTAAACAATAGGTGGCGGATGAACTTGTGCAGAGTTTTTTGATGAAATTAAATGTGTGATAATTTGTTACGAAAGTGGGCGAATGGTATCTTACTGTCGGGCGCCCTTGGCTGTAACCTTCTTTACTTGTTTCTTATGAAACTATGTATGTGAAAACAAGTTTACATATGAAATCAAAAAAGTCAAATTATTTTCATTTGAATTATCAACCAAGTTAAACTTTCTTCATCCGAAATCAAAATAGTCAAATAGTAATATTTTATATAAAATTATGTATGTTGAACAAGTTTTCATATGAAATAAAAAAAATTTAAATTAATTCTATGTGAGATATCAAGCAATTTAAATTATCTTCATACGAAATTAAAATAGTCAAATGGAATTATTTTATATGAAGTTATGTATGTGAAACATGAACTCAAAAAAGTTAAATTATTTTCATATGAATTATCAACCAAGTTATATTTTCTTCATACGAAATGAAAACTGTCGAAGAAATTTATTTCGTATGAAATTATGTATGTTAAGCAAGTTTTTATATGAAATCAAAAAAGTTAAATTATTTTTATGTGAAATATCAAGCAAGTTAAGTTTTCTTCATACGAAATAAAAATTGTCAAATAACATTATTTTGTATGAAATTATGTATGTGAAAAAAGTTTTCATATGAAATCAAAAAGGTTAAATTATTTGCATATGAATTATCAACCAAGTTAAATTTTCTTCATCCGAAATTAAAATAGTTAAATAGAAATATTTTATATGAAGTTATGTATGTGAAAAAAGTTTTCATATGAAATCAAAAAAGTTAAATTATTTTTATAATAATTATCAACCAAGTTATGTTTTCTTCATAAGAAATGAAAACTGTCGAAGAAATTTTTTTCGTATGAAATTATGTATGTGAAATAAGTTTTCATATGAAATCAAAAAAGTTAAATTATTTTTATGTGAAATATCAAGTTAAGTTTTCTTCATACGAAATAAAAATTGTCAAAAAACATTATTTCGTATGAAATTATGTATGTGAAATAAGTTTTGATATGAAATCAAAAAGGTTAAATTATTTGCATATGAATTATCAACCAAGTTAAAAAATAGTCAAAGAAAGAAATCAAAAATTTAAATTATTTTCATATGAATTATCAACCAAGTTAAATTTTCTTCATACGAAATCAAAATTGATCAATAAGTATTACTTTATATGAAATTATGTATGTTAAGCAAAGTGCAGTTATGAGAAATATCAAGGAAGATACATTTTTTATAACGAAATGAAAATTGTCAATTAAATTTTTTTCGTTTGAAATTTTGTAAGTAAAACAAGTTTTCATATGAAATCAAAAAGGTTACATTATTTGCATATGAATTATCAACCAAGTTAAATTTTCTTAATCAAAAAAGTTAAATATATAAAGGTAAATTTTTTCAATAGTATTACTTTATATAAACTTGTTTTCACATACATAGTTTCATAGAGAAACAAGTAAAGAAGGCTACAGCTCAAGGGCACCTGACAGTAACGATACCATTCGCCCACTTTCGTAACAAATTATCACACATTTAATTTCATCAAAAAACTCTGCGCAAGTTCCATCCGCCTACCTATTGCCTTTAAATTAGGATCTAATCTTTGAATCAGCGTTGATCTACATGCGAAAAGCCATAGCAATCAGCTGTACACACGCTACGGCCTGAATGCGAATGGATCGATGATGATGACGCCATGTAAGCCTGCGGTCCAGGGTCAGGCCTGAGAATTTGGTTTGGGCGGTAAAATGGGGAATTTATTTCGTTGTAATAAGCTTGACAGGTGGGCAATTTTATTGTCTATTTGATTTTGAGAATAGTTTTATATGATAATTTCGATAATTGAAAATAATTTGACTTTTTTGATTTACTTATGAGAATTTTTGAACCTTGGTCTGATAATTCATATGCAAATAATTTAACCTTTTTGATTTCATATGAAAACTTGTTTTTACATACATAAGATTAATACGAAAAAATGTTATTTGACAATTTTCATTTTGTATAAAGAAAACTTATACTTGCTGTGATATTTTACATAAAACTCTTTTTACTTTTTGGATTTCATATGCAAATACTTGTTTAACATACATAATTTGCTACAAAATATTACTATTTTTTGACTATTTTGATTTCGGATGAAGAAAATTTAACTTGGTTGATAATTCATATGAAAATAATTTAACTTTTTTGATTTCATATGAAAATTTGTTTAACATACATACAACAAAAAGTTGTTTGACAATTTTCATTTCGTATGCAAGAAACTTTATCTTGCTTGATATTTCACATAAAAATAATTTTACTTTTTTGATTTCATATGAAAACTTGTTTTTACATACATAATTTCATATAAAATATAACTATTTGACTATTTTGATTTCGTATGAAGAAAATTTAACTTGGTTGATAATTCATATGAAAATAATTTAACTTTTTTGATTTCATATGAAAATTTGTTTCAAATACATAATTTCATATAAAATAATACTATTTGACTATTTTAATTTCGGATGAAGAAAATTTAACTTGGTTGATAATTCATATGAAAATAATTTAATTTTTTTTGATTTCATATAAAAACTTGTTTCACATACAAAATTTTATACGAAAAAATGTTATTCGACAATTTTCATTTCGTTTGAAAAAAATTTATCCAAGTTAACTTTTCTTAATCAAAAAAGTTAAATAATATTTATGTAAAATAACAAACAAGATAAGTTTTTTTTCATTCGAAATGAAAATTGTCAAATAACATTTTTTCGTATAAAATTATGTATGTGAAACAAGTTTTCATATGAAATCAAAAAAGTTAAATTAGTTTTATGTGAGAGTCGCGAACGAACACTCAACGAGTGCAGACGTGCCTGCCGATCGACAGCAAATTGCTTACAGTTTAAAGTCCCGTTACCCGTGCCCAGCCACTTCGCGTCGCGTGATTTTGTCGCGCGTTTTGATTGGCCCAGCCAACGAACTTAACGGTTGTTCCCACCAACACCATCGCACACCCGAGTGTGCGTGTTATCAGCGCAAAAAACCCAGTGCTCGAAGCAGCGGTACTTTTGCAAAGCACCAGCCACGTGCTGCCTGGCTCACCGGCTAACGGCCGGCCCAGCTTCCCCCCCCCCCTCCACACACCTTACCAACGTTGGAGAAGATGGACTGGCAGGCCCCCCCGCGGACCCACAAGCATGGAACAACACCATGCAAAAAGACTCTGAGAACACGCAAGAGCAGCTCCAGCAGCGAGGGAAGCACCTCGCATTCAGAGCCGGGCGAGATAAAGCGAAAACCGGCAAAGAAAGCGCAGGGAGATGCCGGACAAAGAGTCCTACACAGCTCTGCGTCTCCAACTTGTGGCCCAAAACAAAAGGCATCGGATTTTCGAGCCGAAAGAAGAACGTGCATACAAGGTTGTCATTAAAGGACTTCACCACTTCACCGATCGTGAGGAAATCATCGAAGACCTTCGCAGACAAGGGCACGCTGTAAGAGATCTGCACAATCCTTTTGGCAGAAGAAGTAAGGAACCTCTGGGAATCTTCTTCGCCAACCTGGAGCCTTCCAGCAACAACATGGACGTGTATCAGGTCAAGCGGATCTGCAGGTCGGTAGTAACCATTGAACCGCCGCAGAAGTTCAACGACGTGCCTCAATGCTACAGTTGCCAAGGATTCGGTCATACACAGCGTTACTGCTTCCTGGAATACCGATGTGTAAAATGCAGAGGCCCTCATGAATCGAGGGTATGTGAGAAAAAGGAGGACGACAAAGCGTGCTGCTTCCACCGCCAGGCGGACCATCCTGCGTCATTTAAGGGATGCCCTGCATACAAAAAGGCCAAAACACTCGCTGCTCCGAAAACAAGGCCCGTCGCTAATGTTAACAAGGCGCCGCCCGTGGCATCGCCAAACGTCACCTCTGGCAGGAGCTACCGAGACGCCCTCAATGGATTGCACGCAACGCCGAAGAATCCCACAACCCCAGTCCAAACCCAAACAGAAACCCCACACTCCGGTCAGATAGAAGCGATGTTCGCTCGTATGGAAGGCATGATCGAGAGGATGATGGAGCGAATTGAGCTGGTGGCCACCATTCTCAACAGCAAGTCATGCAATTAAAGCTCCACCTAGTCGTCTGAAATGCGAACGGCCTGCAGAACAGCAAGGCCATAGTCGAGCACCATCTGAAGACCCACCAGATCGATATCCTACTCGTAGCCGAAACCCATTTCTCCCCCAGATCCCACTTTAAGATCAGCGGATATGACCTCATCCATGCAGACCATCCTTCTGGCAGAGCACGCGGAGGAGCAGCCATCCTCATTAGGAGCGGTATTCAATACCTAGAGCTGCCCGCGTTTCAGCAAGACTGGGCACAATGTCCTGTCATCAGGATTGCCAGCCCGCAAGGTGACTTAGACATTGGAGCGGTCTACTTTCCCCCCAGATACCGCATAACAGCATCTCATCTCAGTGAGTTCTTCGAGCATTTTGGTCCCCGCTTCATAGCAGCTGGAGATTATAACGCCAAACATTCTTGGTGGGGATCGCGCGCCAACAACCCCAAAGGGAAAACTCTGTTTGAGTACCTGCAACGCCACCGACTGGACTGCCACTCCACTGGCGAGCCCACTCACTGGCCAACCGATCCCCTCAAGACTCCAGACCTGCTGGACTTTGCTGTGTCGAAAGGCATAGGGCATGCGAAGATTAGCTGCACAACAAATGCTGATCTCCTGTCAGACCACTGTGCAATAAACGTGCTAATCAACACGCCAGTCCTCAGGAAAACCCCGCTCAGGAGGCTCACTGGCACACACACCGACGCCGCCAAGTTCGCGTCCTGGATGCTCTCCGCCGTCAATCCGAACCCCATCCTCAACACACCCAGGGACATTGACAAAGCTATCGGGAATCTCACCAGGCAAATGCAAAACGCTGCGGAATTCGCAAGCCCACCGCCACCAAAGACTGCGAGAACACCTAGCAGAGACCTCCACCTCTGGTCCCCGGAAATTGCGGCACTCGTGGCTGAGAAGAGGCGTCTCAGGAGAGTTTGGTTCTTGACGCGCAATCCGAGAGACAAAACAGCGCTCAATCACGCCACAAAGGAGCTGAAGGACAAGATCTCCAGCCTACGCCAGGACTCTTTCCTCAGATTCCTCGAGGAACTCTCTCCCGGGGATCCGGACCATAACCTGTGGAACGTCACCCGCCACATAAAACGACCAGTCAAAAAGGTTTCCGCAGTGCGCAAAGTGGATGTATCCTGGTGCCGATCGGACGCCGAAAGAGCAGAAGCTTTCGCCGAACACCTCTACAACGCCTTCTCACCGTTCGACTGCTGCACTGCCGAAGAACGTGCTGAAACCGCCAGGTTTCTCAATAGCCCAAGCTCTCCCGGTCCGCCGCTGCAACCAGTCAACCCTGAGGAAGTTGCGCTGGAGATTGCCCTACTGAAGAACAGCAAATCTCCGGGCCTGGATCGTATAGATGCGGCAGCCCTAAAAATGCTTCCATTCCGCTGCACACAAATGCTGGCCAGAATTTACAGCAGCTGCTTCCGGCTAGGGTACTTCCCGGAAGAATGGAAAAAAGCAGAGGTCATTGTCCTCCTTAAGCCTGGTAAGCCTGAAGCCAACCTAGCCTCCTATCGTCCGATCAGCTTACTGGCAATCCTCTCCAAAATACTCGAAAGAGTATTTTTGCGCAGAGTATTGCCTGTACTGGACGAGGCCGGTTTGATCCCCGATCACCAGTTTGGCTTCAGACGCTGCCATGGAACACCGGAGCAGTGCCACCGGCTTGTCGAACGCATCCTCGAGGCATTCGAGCAGAAGAATTACTGCTGCGCTGTAATGCTCGACGTGAAGCAGGCATTTGACAGAGTTTGGCATCCTGCCTCCCAAGCCCCCATTTTACCCTCCTTAAATCCTACACTGAGGGAAGAGCATTCCAAGTCAGATGCGGAAGTGCAATAAGCCTACCCAGACTGATCAGAGCTGGAGTTCCGCAAGGCAGTGTGCTCGGACCAATCCTCTACACCCTTTACACCGCAGACCTTCCTATAATCCCCTCCAGGAGCCTAACGATAGCGACATACGCAGACGACACTGCTTTCCTCGCCTCTTCATCTGACCCACGAGAAGCCTCCGAAACAATCCAAAGGCAAATGGACGCGCTACATCCTTGGCTCAGCAGATGGAATATCGTAGTGAACGCGGAAAAATCTACCCAAACAACGTTCTCACTCAGAAGTGAAGACTGCCCACCGGTCACGCTGTCAACATTCCCAACGCACCCGCACCCAAATACCTAGGACTGACCCTGGACCGCAGACTTACATGGCGTCCCCACATTGTCAGCAAACGCATACAGGCCGATGCGCGCCTGAGGCAGATGCAATGGCTCATTGGGAGAAGGTCCAAGCTGAGGCAGAGCCTCAAAATCCTGGTTTACAAGGCAATTCTCAAGCCCATCTGGACCTACGGGATACAGCTGTGGGGCACGGCAAGCCACACGAATCGCCTGCGAATACAGCGGTTCCAGAACAGGTGCTTGAGAATTGCCTGTAATGCGCATCCCTACCATGAGAATGTCGCCATACACAGAGAACTTGGAATCCCGCAAGTCACAGATGAAATCTCCAGGCTCAGCGAGAGATACCTGAAAAGGCTCGAGAACCACCCCAACCACCTCACCATCAACCTGTTGGACAACAGCCAGACAAGCAGACGTCTAATGAGGAGACATCCCCTTGATCTACCACAGTAATAACAAGCAAATTTCAAACCCGCCCCAAATACATGTACAATAGTATCCCTTAAGTCAATGTTCACCCGAAAAACCATTTAATTATTGTCCACTAGGACAGATTTTAAATAAATAAACGCACGCTACAAAAAAAAAAAAAAAAAAATTAAAATAAAGTTTTATGTGAAATATCAAGCAAGTTAAGTTTTCTTCATACAAAATGAAAATTGTCAAATAAATAACATAATAAAAATTTAAAATAACAATCGTAGAAATCGAAAAAGTTAAATTATTTTCTTATGAATTATCAACCAAGTTAAATTTTCTTCATACGAAATAAAAATTGTCAATTAGTATTATTTTATATGAAATTCTGTATGTTAAACAAGTTTTCATATGAAATCAAAAAAGTAAAATAATTTTTTAATGAAATATATCAAGAAGATTAAATTTTTTTCATACGAAATCAAAATAGTCAAATATTATTTCTTCATATAAAATTTTTCGTATGAAATTTTGTATGTTAAACTATAAGTTTTCATATGAAATCAAAAAAGTTAAATTATTTTCATATGAATTATCAACCAAGTTAAATTTTCTTCATACGAAATTCAAATAGTCAAATATTATTTCTTTATATGAAATGATGTATGTTAAGCAAGTTTTCATATGAAATCAAAAGATTTAAATTATTTTTATGCGAAATATCAAGCAAGATGACTATATTGCATACGAAATGAAAATTGTCAAATAACAGTTTTTCGTATGAAATTATGTATGTGAAACAAGTTTTCATATGAAATCAAAAAAGTTAAATTATTTCCATATGAATTATCAACCAAGTTAAATTTTCTTCATACAAAATCAAAACAGTATAATATCATTATTTTATATGAAGTTATGAATGTTAATCAAGTTTTCATATGAAATCAAAAGATTTAAATTATTTTTATGCGAAATATCAAGCAAGATGACTATATTTCATACGAAATGAAAATTGTCAAATAACAGTTTTTCGTATGAAATTATGTATGTGAAACAAGTTTTCATATGAAATCAAAAAAGTTAAATTATTTCCATATGAATTATCAACCAAGTTAAATTTTCTTCATACAAAATCAAAATAGTCATAATAGTATTATTTTATATGAAATTATGTATGTTAAACAAGTTTTCATATGAAATCAAAAATTAAATTATTTTTATGTGAATATCAACAAGACAAGTTTTCTTCATACGAAATGAAAATTGTCAAATAACATTTATTTCGTATGAAATTATGTATGTGAAACAAGTTTTCATATGAAATCAAAAAAGTTAAATTATTTTTATATGAATTATCAAGCAAGTTAAATTTTCTTTTATACGAAATGAAAATAGTCAAAAAGTATTATTTTATATGAAGTTATGTATGTTAAACAAGTTTTCATATGAAATCAAAAGAGTTAAATTATTTCTATGTGAAATATCAAGCAAGTTAAATTTTCTTCATACAAAATGAAAATTGTCAAATAACATTATTTCGTATGAAATTATGTATGTGAAACAAGTTTTCATATGAAATCAAAAAAGTTAAATTATTTTCATATGAATTATCAACCAAGTTAAATTTTCTTCATACAAAATCAAAATAGTCTAATATCAATATTATTTATATGAAGTTATGTATGTTAAACAAGTTTTCATATGAAATCAAAAAATTATATTATTGTCAAATATCATACGAAGTGAAAACTTCATACGAAAAAATATTATTTCGTATGAAATTATGTATGTAAAAACAAGTTTTCATATGAAATTAAAAAGGTCAAATTATTTTCATATGAATTATAAACCAAGTTAAATTTTCTTCATACGAAATCAAAATAGTCAAAGATTATTTCTTTATGATGAATTATGAATGTTAATCAAGTTTTCATATGAAATCAAAAGAGTTAAATTATTTTTATGCGAAATATCAAGCAAGATAAGTATATTGCATACGAAATGAAAATTGGCAAATAACAGTTTTTCGTATGAAATTATGTATGTGAAACTAGTTTTCATATGAAATCAAAAAAGGTAAATTATTTTCATATGAATTATAGACCAAGTTAAATTTTCTTCATATGAAATCAAAATAGTCAGTTAGTATTACTTTATATGAAATTATGTCTGTTAAACAAGTTTTCATATGAAATCGAAAATTTTAAATTATTTTTATGTGCAATATCATCCAAGACAAGTTTTTTTTTTGTTCGAAATGAAAATTGTCAATCAACATTTTTTCGTTTGAAATTATGTATGTGAAACAAATTTTCATAAGAAATCAAAAAAGTTAAATTTATTACATATGAATTATCAACCAAGTTAAATTTTCTTCATACGAAATCAAAATATTCAATAAGTATTACTTTACATGAAGTTATGTATGTTCAACAAGATTTCATATGAAATTAAAAAGTTAAATTAGTTTTATGTGAAATATCAAGCAAGATACATTTTTTTCAAACGAAATGAAAATTGTCAAATAACATTTTTTCGTATAAAATTTTGTATGTGAAACAAGTTTTCATATGAAATCAAAAAGGTTAATTTATTTTCATATGAATTATCAAACAAGTTAAATTTTCTTCATCCGAAATTAAAATAGTCAAATAGTATTATTTTATACAAAATAATGTATGTTAAACAAGTTTTCATATGAAATCAAAAGAGTTAAAAAGAGTTTTATGTAAAATATCAAGCAAGATAAGTTTTCTTCATACGATAATAATATTATTTCGTATGAAATTATGTATGTGAAACAAGTTTTAATATGAAATCAAACAAGTAAGAAAGCTACAGTCGAGTGTGCTCGGCTACAATCATATTTTGACCGTAAAAGGCTATGGACTTTCAATATTTATGCAAAGTCAAAATATAAAATAAAAAATGAAACATTTTTGCACTCATTTAATTTTTGATGCGGGCGGGACTTGAACCCGTAAATGCATAATAGTACTGTTCGTTTTGCAGTCCACAACTTAACCCATTTCATCACCGTACACGCACACACTATTCGGCACAATGCTGCAAGGAGCGCTGCCGGCAGCGCTGCTTACAGCTATGAAAACGTTAGGCTGAATAACTTCTGTGTTTATTATCCGATTGTTACCAAATTTTCAGAAAACATCTGGCTAGCTATAGTTATCATGCAAACCGAAAATGAACAATATGGCATCAAAATTGCGCTTGAAATCAATGTTTTTTCGATTTACGGGGGCGGAAGGGGGCGTGGCCAAAATCCAAAATAAACTTGATCAGCGTGTAATAATAACACATATTGTCACCAAATTTGGTAGTCCTAGGTCTTATAATAGCTGAGATCTAGATTTTCACACGGACAGACAGACGGACGACGGACATGGCTATATCGACTCGGCTGTTGATCCTGAGCCAGAATATATGTCGGAGGTATCTCCTTCTGACTGTTACATACATTTTCGGTTTGAACAAAGTTATAATACCCTTCTACTCTATTAGTAGCGGGTATAAAAAGTCAAATTATTTTCATATAAATTATCAACCAAAATAGTCAGTTAGTATTACTTTATATAAAATTATGTATGTTAAACAAGTTTTCATATGAAATCAAAAAAGTTAAATTATTTTTATGTAAAATATCAAGCAAGATAAGTAAATTGCATATGAAAGTTTTCATATGAAGTCAAAAAAGTTAAATTATTTCCATATGAATTATCAACCAAGTTAAATTTTCTTCATACGAAATCAAAATAGTCAGTTAGTATTACTTTATATGAAATTATGTATGTTAAACAAGGTTGCACATGAAATCAAAAGAGTTAAAATGAAAATTGTCAAATAACATTATTTCGTATGAAATTATGTATGTGAAAACAAGTTTTCATATGAAATTAAAAAAGTCAAATTATTTTCATATGAATTATAAACCAAGTTAAATTTTTTTCATACGAAATCAAAATAGTCAAATATTATTTCTTTATATGAAATTATGAATGTTAATCAAAAAACATTATTTCGTATGAAATTGTGTATGTGAAAACAAGTTTTTATATGAAATCAAAAAAGTTAAATTATTTTCATATGAATTATCAACCAAGTTAAATTTTCTTCACACGAAATCAAAATAGTCAAATATTATTTCTTTATATGAAATTATGAATGTTGAACAAGTTTTAATATGAAATCAAAAGAGTTAAATTATTTTTATGTGAAATATCAAGCAAGATAAGTATAATGCATACGAAATGAAAAATGTCAAATAACATTTTTTCGTATGAAATTATGTATGTGAAACAAGTTTTCAAATGAAATCAAAAAAATTAAATTATTTTCATACGAATTATCAACCAAGGTAAATTTTCTTCATACGAAATCAAAATAGTCAATAAGTATTACTTTATATGAAATTATGTATGTTAAACAAGTTTTCATATTAAATCAAAAGAGCTGAAAAGAGTTTTATGTAAAATATCAAGCAAGATAAGTTTTCTTCATAGGAAATGAAAATTGTCAAAAACCATAATTTCGTTTGAAATTATGTATGTGAAACAAGTTTTCATATGAAATCAAAAAAGTTAAATTAAATGCATATGAATTATCAACCAAGTTAAATTTTCTTCATACGAAATCAAAATAGTCAAATAATAATATTTTGTATTAAATTATGTGTGTTAAACAAGATTTCATATGAAATCCAAAAAGTTAAAAAGAGTTTTATGTAAAATATCAAGCAATATAAGTTTTCTTTATACGAAATGAAAATTGTCAAATAACATTTTTTCGTATTAATTTATGTATGTAAAAACAAGTTTTCATATGAAATCAAAAAGGTTAAATTATTTGCATATGAATTATCAAATTATTTTTATATGAATTATCAACCAAGTCAAATTTTCTTCATAAGAAATCAAAATAGTCAAATAGTATTATTTTATATGAAGTTATGTATGTTAAACAAGTTTTCATATGAAATCAAAAGAGTTAAAAAGAGTTTTATGTAAAATATCAAGCTAGATAATTTTTTTTCATACGAAATGAATATTGTCAAATAACATTATTTCGTATGAAATTATGTATGTAAAACAAGTTTTCATTTTTTTTTTTTTTTTTTTTTTTTGCGTGCGTTTATTTATTTAAAATCTGTCCTAGTGGACAATAATTAAATGGTTTTGCAGGTGAACATTGACTTAAGGGATACTATTGTACATGTATTTGGGGCGGGTTTGAAATTTGCTTATTATTACTGTGGTAGATCAAGGGGATGTCTCCTCATTAGACGTCTGCTTGTCTGGCTGTTGTCCAACAGGTTGATGGCGAGGTGGTTGGGGTGGTTCTCGAGCCTTTTCAGGTATCTCTCGCTGAGCCTGGAGATTTCGTCTGTGACTTGCGGGATTCCAAGTTCCCTGTGTATGGCGACATTCTCATTCATATGAAATCAAAAAAGTTAATAGTATTATTTTATATGAAGTTATGTATGTGAAACAAGTTTTCATATGAAATCAAAAGAGTTAAATTATTTCTATGTGAAATATCAAGCAAGTTAAATTTTCTTCATACAAAATTGGTAAAATACATTATTTCTCATGAAATTATGTATGTAAAACAAGTTTTCATATGAAATCAAAAAAGTTAAAAGTATTATTTTATATGAAGTTATGTATGTGAAACAAGTTTTCATATGAAATCAAAAAAGTTAAATTATTTTCATATGAACTATCAACCAAGTCAAATTTTCTTCATACAAAATCAAAAAGTCAAATAGTATTATTTTATATGAAGTTATGTATGTTAAACAAGTTTTCATATTAAATCAAAAGAGCTAAAAAGAGTTTTATGTAAAATATCAAGCAAGATAAGTTTTCTTCATAGGAAATGAAAACTGTCAAAAACCATAATTTCGTTTGAAATTATGTATGTGAAACAAGTTTTCATATGAATTTAAAAAAGTTAAATGCTTTTTATATGAATTATCAACCAAGCTATATTTTCTTTATACGACGTGAAAACTGTCAAAGAAATTTATTTCGTATGAAATTATGTATGTGAAACAAGTTTTCATATGAAATCAAAAAAAGGAAAATGATTTTCTTCATACGAAATCAAAATTGTCAAATAACATTTTTTCGTATGAAATTATGTATGTCGAAGAGTCATCAGGATGCCTTTCTTCCTCTTCACTAATCTCGTTGTCTGCGCAACGTTTTCTAGCGCGTGAGCGAGGCATGTCTATTATGCGTAACGATCGAAAACTGAATGTACCATCTCCTCTACACAAAAATCGTATAAGCGCTTAGTTCTCAACTCTACACGCAATACCAACGCAATTTGGAGAGTTATTCTACGCTGCATACACTAATACCAATGCACACTTTGCATTTTTCTGTATGCTTCTCTTTTTCGTACAGACATCTACTTCCCCTCGCTCCGCGACCAGACTACGTTCGGCAGAAACTCTAACGGTTGTCTGCCGCGCAGCAAAAGAATAGAAAAGGCGTCTCCATGGCGCGTGCCAAACAGAAACAACGCAATTGCTTTTTATCGTTAAATTTAAATGATCTGCGACACGGCCTTCCTGACCTATCACACGTCCTCGTGTGCTAACAATCCCTTAATATTGATTGTCGTTATTAATTTATTATAACCCCTTTTTTTCGAACAAAAATTAAACAGAATCTTTCAAAGGCTTATTCTCTTTTTTTCTTTCTCAAAATATAAAGTTATTCTTCATTCTTTATTACTTTAAAGCAAACTAATACAAACATTTAAAACATTTCATCTTATTAAATTTAAGCCATGAGATCTGGATTACCATCAACTCTCAATCAATCAATCATAATTTTATCTTCTTCACACATAAATCGTTCTTGATTTTCAATACATTTTTCTACTAGCGCACAGTTTTTCAAACCGGCCAGTCCATCTTTTGTTATCCTAGCTCACAGCTTACAACTCGACAATCCGGCCAACATACGTGGCACCCAGATGACGCAGTCTATAAGCCGGCCAACTAACTCACACCACCAACCGTTACCAAATTTAAACTTAACTGCTACAAAATGGCGAACCACATAACTCGGGCACCCATGAGGTAGAGTAAGTCGCGTTTGGAATAGGTCCGGAGGTTTACAAATTCTTATTCATTCTCAATATCACAGCCCTCACTGGCTTGATCACTGGCGTCTTCTGCGCTTTCATCTTCAAACACTGTGGTAATCCTCTTCTCAGGCATACATCGCAAATATTCATGACAATATTTATAAGTTCGGTTATTATTTAATGCTTTGAGTTTATATCGATCTCCTGGTAATACTTCGGCCACTACAAATGGACCTTTAAACTTAGGATCTAGTTTGGTCTGATGACGCTCTTCATTTTTAAGCAAAACATGGTCTCCTACCTTGTGTCTTACAATAGAAGCCTTATTTTTATCGAATCTAGCTTTATCAATTTTGGCATTCTTTTCCATATTGCGTTTTGCCATTTCTCTAACTGAGCCAACATCGACAATATTTTCTTCATTTACAACAGGTGTAAGACCAAATGGCCTTGCTTCTTTGCCAATAAGTATCTCTAATGGACTGACTTTAGTAACTCTATTGGGTGTGCTATTAAGAGCCAGCTGAATCTCATCTAAAGAATCCTGCCAAGATCCTGGCCCAGTTTCTACTGCGGTCAGCATGGACTTTAGAGTACTCATGACTCGCTCCACTTGGCCATTAGCACGACTAGCACCTGTGGCAATTAAATGTAAATCCATTTTCTGTGCTGAGCAGAAATCACGGAATGCAGAACTAGCAAAACTACGACCTTGATCAGCGATAAGTCGGGAGGGGACACCGAATAACGATATAACAGACCTCACGGCCTTAATGCAACTATCAGTGTCTAACTTCATAGTATGAGAGAGATAGACAAATTTGGTAAATGCGTCTATCAACACAACTATATACTCCTTCTGTTCGCTTTTCCCGCTAGTTTACCTGTAATATCCACATGAACCGTATGCCACGGGATGTCGATTTAAGGAATAGGATGGAGTTCGGATTGTATTTTGCCAGACGGAGGTTTTGACAATCTACAAGTGATACAGTTGTCCACAAATTGGCGAACATATTTAGACATTTTATCGAACCAATAGAACTCGTACATTTTCTCAAGAGTTTTCTCCCACCCGAGATGCATAATTGACTCGTGTACGTTGTTGACAGCGGACCACCTAAACTGCTTTGGGATTATGGGTAGACATCGAGTCTTTCCATTTCTTTGAACTTTTCGGTATAGAGTTCCAGACCGTATTTCGTAAGTTTTGGCCAAATCCTCGGACAATTCATCATTACGCAATTTAGAGATAATAGAAGAAGTTTCTTCGTCTCTTTGCTGTTCAGCCAACAACCAGTTGTCGGATATTTCTGTCAGATTGATATGTCTTTCGACTACGCCTATGGAATTCTTGACAATTTTTGGAACCGGATTCCGAGACAGAAAGTCAACATGAGCCATACGCTCACCTGGTCTATACTGAATATCAAATTCAAAAGATTGCATGTACGACCACCACCTATGAACTCTAGGGGTCAGTTCTACCTTTGTACGAGAGGCTTTAAGCGAATTGCAGTCAGTAAACACAACAAAATGACGGCCATGCAAATAATGGCGAAAGTGTTTTATAGAATTGTAGACAGCAAGTGTCTCCAGTTCATATGAATGGTAACGTGATTCCGCTGAAGATGTCATCTTGCTAAAATATTCGATAACTCGAGGCTTCTGTTCAATTCGGTGCAGCAAAATAGCGCCATAGCCAACAGAACTCGCGTCTGTGTGGCGCTCGATAGAAAATTGTGGGTCGAATATAATAAGGACGGGTTCATTAGTTAAAATCGATATTACTTTTTGCCGTATTTGCTCATGCTCCAATTCCCACAAAAATGACTTGCTCTTTGAAGTAAGGCCGTAAAGAGGTTTCATCAGCTGTGAAAACTTGGGTACAAATTGTCGAAAATATGAGACTAGCCCAATAAATTGTCTCAACTGAGTGACGGACTGTGGTGGTGGCAAACTCAAAAGGGCTCGAATTTTCCTGGGATTTGGTCGAATCTCACCTGCCTTTACCTCGAAACCCAAATATTCAACACAAGACTTAAGAAAGGAACATTTTGTAATATTAAAAGAAAACCCAGCATGCGTAGGTGTTTGCAATACCATTCGCAATCTTTCAAAAGCTTCTTCTTTTGTACGTGCAATTATCATTACGTCATCCATATAAACAATGGCATATGAATGGGTAAGATCACCTAAGGCACGATTAATAGCTCTTTGGAACACGGAAGGTGCATTTTTAAGTCCGAATGGCATAGTCAAATATTCGTACTGGCCTTCTGGGGTGACAAATGCCGTTCGCTCGACTGAATTCGGGTGAATTGGGATCTGGTGAAATCCGCTTGCCATGTCTATACAGCTGAAAAACCTAGCACCACTCAGCCTAGCTATTTGATCAGAAATTAGCGGCAAAGGGTACTTGTCAGAAACGGTATTGGCGTTTAACTCTCTATAATCCACGCAGAGGCGGTCAGTACCATTTTTTTTTCTGACAAGTAACATTGGGCTCGCAAAGGGGGAGGAACTGGGTCTAATAATGTTTGATTCCAACAGCTGTTGAATTAAATGCCGAACTTTTTCCTTTTCCTCTACACTCAACCTATATGGGCGCCTTTGAACCGTCTTATTTTGATCGATCAAGCGAATTTCTAATTGTCCCGTAGTCACACGGCTTTGTGGAATTCCATTTATGAATGACCCTGAATATTCTTGTATTATTGACAACAATTGGTCTCTATCAGGTCCATGCAGATCGGTGTCAACACTAGCCAAATCAGGATTCTTTTCGGAAACTTCAACAGGCAATATAGATTTTTCGTTAAACATAGTAAGAGATCTTGATGTTATTGTCACACCGACTCCCTGACTCAAAATATCTCGACCAATCAGAGCGTCATACTTAATATAATTGTCTAACACTACATGAAACAATATTTCATATGAACGTTCACATATCAAAACATTGGCCAATATCTGCAAAGTGCTACAAATAGTATTGCTACCAAGACCCCTTAAAATAACTACGTTGCCCATTCTGGATCCAGATAGCCTCTGCGAAGTAGCCTCCTTGATGAGTGAACACTCGGCTCCAGAATCAAAACAAAATTGGAACGACTCACCAGATTGCGAAAACGTTCCTACAGGTTCAAAAACGGTACAGATGTTGACATCTTTTACAATGTTGTTTTTGGTAGACGACGAACGCTCTTGACGATCAGGACATACTGTAGAGATGTGTCCAGCTTTTCCGCAGTTGAAACAAGTCAAAGTAGACCGGTCTTTCCCTGTTGGTTGCTTGCCGGGTTGCTGAACGTGCACTGCCATTGTTTTTGATCGACAATCCGCCTTTTTGTGACCAGGCTTTCTGCAGTTGTAACACTTGAGGTAGGGCTTAGCTCGTTTTCCTGGCGGCTCTGATGTACCATCGTTTGAAAGGTGACTCGGTCTAGCGTCAAACGAATAGGCCTTCAGTTCTTGGTGCAGCTCATTCCGAGTGTTGATGTCGGAAGTGAAAACTAAACGCCGCAAACGCCTGTCAATTCCAGCTGCATGGGCCAGTGTAATGGACACTGCGATTTGCTCCACACTCAGCGTCTTCCATTTGGCCATAAGCGAAGTAACCATTCGGCTTCCATATAACGAAAGGCACTCGCCTTCCGCAGGGCGTCCATTTAGCAGATTCATAACTGCTGCCGCTAATGTTTCTTGTCCCGCAAAATGTTGCAGGAACAATTCTCGGAACTGTGTCCATGACATACCAGGAAAGCAAGTCTGTGACAGCCAATGAGACGCGCTTCCTTCCAGTGATTTGCTGAGGGTCATCACAAGAGCGCTGCCTTCCAGTTCGTTTTCAGACAAGATGTAGTCCACCGTTGAACACCAGGATTGCGCGTCTGATCCCGCACGTTCAGGATTAAACCTGGGCAATACCACAGCAAACGATTCTTTTGGCTCTCTTTGTGAGTGTTGCACTTGTTTTAAAAGTTCAGAAAAATGTCGATTTTGCGACTCCAAAATTGACAGCAAACTATTTTCATTATTCAAAGTAGGTATAGGCGATCCCACTTCTGATGTCGAAGAGTCATCAGGATGCCTTTCTTCCTCTTCACTAATCTCGTTGTCTGCGCAACGTTTTCTAGCGCGTGAGCGAGGCATGTCTATTATGCGTAACGATCGAAAACTGAATGTACCATCTCCTTTACACAAAAATCGTATAAGCGCTTAGTTCTCAACTCTACACGCAATACCAACGCAATTTGGAGAGTTATTCTACGCTGCATACACTAATACCAATGCACACTTTGCATTTTTCTGTATGCTTCTCTTTTTCGTACAGACATCTACTTCCCCTCGCTCCGCGAGCAGACTACGTTCGGCAGAAACTCTAACGGTTGTCTGCCGCGCAGCAAAAGAATAGAAAAGGCGTCTGCATGGCGCGTGCCAAACAGAAACAACGCAATTGCTTTTTATCGTTAAATTTAAATGATCTGCGACATATATATTAAACAAATTTTCACTATGAGATCAAAAAAGTTAAAAGACATCGTGCTATTACAAAGCCAGAGTCACCATATTTCAGATGAAGGTTCCTGTATCCCATAGGTAGATCGAGTTTATTTTCAATTTTCGATGTCATATAAATCTATTCTCAAAATCCAATCGGACAATAATTCACAGAAGTTGTCCATATTTCACAGTTTTTCCTTACTTCAACTGCTCAAGCCTGTGCTGAAGGTCGTGACAGTCATGATCACGAGTGCTTCGTTTCGAGCCGTAGCGTGTGTACAGCTGATTGCTATGTTTTCACATGTAGATAACTATACTTCAAAGATAGAACTAATTTAAACAATAGGCTACAATCATATTTTGACCGTAAAAAGCTATGGACTTATAATATTTATGCAAAGTCAAAATATAAAATAAAAAAAACAAAACATGATTTTTGGACACATTTAATTTTTGATGAGGGCGAAGGACTCGAACCCGTAAATGCATAATAGTACTGTTCGTTTTGCAGTCCACAACTTAACCCATTTCACCACCGTACACGCACACACGATTCTGCACAATGCTGCAAGCAGCGCAACAGCTATGGAAAACGTTAAGCTGAATAACTTCTGTGTTTATTATCCGATTGTTACCAAATTTTCAGAGATCATCTGGCTATCTATAGTTATCATGTAAACCGAAAATGAACAATATGACATCAAAATTGCACTTGTTATTAATGTTTTTTACGATTTGTGGCGGAGGAAGAGGGGGCGTGGCCAAAAAAAATCCAAAATAAACTTCTATCAGCGTGCAATAATATAACATATTGTCACCAAATTTGGTAGTCCAATAACTTATATAATAGCTGAGATCTAGATTTTCACACGGACAGACAGACGGACAAAAGAAAATGACTATATCGACTTACGGCTGTTGATCCTGAACCAAAATAGTAAATACTTTATGGGGTCGGAGGTGTCACCTTCTGCCTGTTACATACATTTTCGGTTTGAACAAAAGTTATAATACCCTTCTACTCTATGAGTAGCGGGTATAAAAAGTTAAATTATTTTCATGTACAATAGTATCCCCCTTAAAGTCAATGTTCACCCGCAAAACCATTTAATTATTGTCCAATAGGACAGATTTTAAATAAATAAACGCACGCTACAAAAAAAAAAAAAAAAAAAAAAAAACAAGTTTTCATATGAAATCAAAAAAGTTAAATAATTTTTATGTGAAATATCAACGAAGATAAGGTTTCTTCATACAAAATGAAAATTGTCAAATAATATTATTTCGTATGAAATTATGTATATGAAACAAGCTTTCATATGAAATCAAAAAAGTAAAATTATTTTCATATGAATTATCAACCAAGTAAAACTTTCTTCATCCGAAATTAAAATAGTCAAATAGTATTATTTTATATGATATTTATGTGAAACAAATTTTCATATGAAATCAAAAAAGTTAAATTATTTTCATATGAATTATCAACCAAGTTAAATTTTCTTCATCCAAAATTAATATAGTCAAATGGAATTATTTTATATGAAGTTATGTATGTGAAAAAGGTTTTCACATGAAATCAAAAAATTAAATTATTTTCATACGAATTATCAACCAAGTTATATTTTCTTCATACGAAATGAAAACTGTCGAAGAAATTTATTTCGTATGATATTATGTATGCTAAGCAAGTTTTCATATGAAATCAAAAAAGTTAAATTATTTTCATGTGAAATATCAACGACGATAAGGTTTCTTCATACGAAATGAAAATTGTCAAATAATATTATTTCGTATGAAATTATGTATATGAAACAAGTTTTCATATGAAATCAAAAAAGTTAAATTATTTTCATATGAATTATCAACCAAGTTATATTTTCTTCATACGAAATGAAAACTGTCGAAGAAATTTATTTCGTATGATATTATGTATGTTAAGCAAGTTTTCATATGAAATCAAAAAAGTTAAATTATTTTCATGTGAAATATCAAGCAAGTTAAGTTTTCTTCATACGAAATAAAAATTGTCAAATAACATTATTTCGTATGAAATTATGTATGTGAAATAAGTTTTGATATGAAATCAAAAAGGTTAAATTCATTGCATATGAATTATCAACCCAGTTAACAAAAAGTCAAAGAAAGAAATCAAAAAAGTTAAATTATTTTCATATGAATTATCAACCAAGTTAAATTTTCTTCATACGAAATCAAAATGATCAATTAGTATTACTTTATATGAAATTATGTATGTTAAGCAAAGTGCATGTTAATAAGATAAAATTATTTTTATGAGAAATATCAAGGAAGATACATTTTTTTTTTATACGAAATGAAAATTGTCAAATAAAATTTTTTCGTATATGAAATTTTGTAAGTGAAACAAGTTTTCATATGAAATCATAAAGATTAAATTATTTGCATATGAATTATCAACCAAGTTAAATTTTCTTAATCAAAAAAGTTAAATAATATTTATGTAAAATATCAAGCAAGATAAGTTTTTTTCATTCGAAATGAAAATTGTCAAATAACATTTTTTGGTATGAAATTATGTATGTGAAACAAGTTTTCATATGAAATCAAAAAAGTTAAATTAGTTTTAAGTGAAATATCAAGCAAGTTAAGTTTTCTTCAAACGAAATGAAAATTGTCAAATAACATTTTTATACCCGCTACTCATAGAGTAGAAGGGTATTATAACTTAGTTCAAACCGAAAATGTATGTAACAGGCAGAAGGAGACACCTCCGACCCCATAAAGTATATATATTCTGGCTCAGGATCAACAGCCGAGTCGATATGTCATGTCCGTCTGTCCGTCTGTCTGTCCGTGTGAAAATCTAGATCTCAGCTATTATAAGAGCTAGGACTACCAAATTTGGTGACAATATGTGTTATTATTGCACGCTGATCAAGTTTATTTTGGATTTTGGCCACGCCCCCTTCCGCCCCTGTAAATCGAAAAAAATTGATTACAAGCGCAATTTTGATGCCATATTGTTCATTTTTGGTTTACATGATAACTATAGCTAGCCAGATGAATTTGGTAACAATCGGATAATAAACACAGAAGTTATTCAGCTTAACGTTTTCCATAGCTGTAAGCAGCGCTGCCGGCAGCAATCACAAACCAATCTTTGGTTTTGTTGTTGTCGAGGACGTTATTGTTCCGTTTGTTTCGAAGTCTTTCTATTTCCTTCTCATGTCGTTCTGTTAGTATTGTTTTTGTCTTGTATGATACGTTTCTCTCTCTCTCAAAAAATGCTAATGCATCAGCTGTGCTTATGGTGTTTTCTATGATGGTTTTTGTTTCGTTCAAGTGTTCTTCAAGTTTGTCTAATATTTTGTGCTTAGGTTTAATTATTAAATTTAATATTTTAGTGTGAAAATTGTAAATGTGTTTGACTACTGTTTTTTGTATGTCTGGTTGGTTATCGCCTAAAAATAGATTATTTTTTTTTTAGCGTGCGTTTATTTATTTAAAATCTGTCCTAGTGGTGGTTTTACGGGTGAACATTGACTTAAGGGATACTATTGTACATGTATTTGGGGCGGGTTTGAAATTTGCTTGTTATTGCTGTGGTAGATCAAGGGGATGTCGCCTCATTAGACGTCTGCTTGTCTGGCTGTTGTCCAACAGGTTGATGGCGAGGTGGTTGGGGTGGTTCTCGAGCCTTTTCAGGTATCTCTCGCTGAGCCTGGAGATTTCATCTGTGACTTGCGGGATTCCAAGTTCTCTGTGTATGGCGACATTCTCATGGTAGGGATGCGCATTACAGGCAATTCTCAAGCACCTGTTCTGGAACCGCTGTATTCGCAGGCGATTCGTGTGGCTTGCCGTGCCCCACAGCTGTATCCCGTAGGTCCAGATGGGCTTGAGAATTGCCTTGTAAACCAGGATTTTGAGGCTCTGCCTCAGCTTGGACCTTCTCCCAATGAGCCATTGCATCTGCCTCAGGCGCGCATCGGCCTGTATGCGTTTGCTGACAATGTGGGGACGCCATGTGAGCCTGCGGTCCAGGGTCAGTCCTAGGTATTTGGGTGCGGGCGCGTTGGGAATGTTGACTCCGTTTCTACTTGTATTGATAATTTGGAAATGATTCTAGCTTTCCTACACTTCAATAAAAATTTTATATGTGACTTAAGTTTAGTGTTTTTCTTAGTTATAGTTTGAAACCTGTTTATCTCCATTTTGTTGTTTCTGTTGTTTTGTCCCACATCGCGACTACAAAAGAGAAACAACGAACTAGTGGAAAAACTATTTAAGAAATAACTTATTTCAAAGGCCGAAAGGAATAATCTCATCACAACCAACGCAGCACCACCGAGAATCTATGGACTACCAAAAATCCATAAGGAAGGGACACCACTCAGACCAATATTTTCTTCAATAGGATCCCCCTCTTACGCCTTATGCAAATTTATTGTCTCAATCCTAAAAAACTTGACAACGGAATCGAAATTCAACATAAACAAGTAATATACCCGCTACCCAGCTGCTCGTACATCATTTATTTGGGGAACAAAAAAACGGCTACAATCATATTTTGACCGTAAAAGGCTATGGACTTATAATATTTGTGCAAAGTCAAAATCTAAAATAAAAAAAAAAAAATTTTGCACACATTTAATTTTTGATGCGGGCGGGACTCGAACCCTTAAATGCATAATAGTACTGTTCGTTTTGCAGTCCACAACTCAACCCATTTCACCACCGTACACGCACACACGATTCGGCACAATGCTGCAAGCAGCGCTGCCGGCACGCTTACAGCTATGGAAAACGTTAAGCTGAATAACTTCTGTGATTATTATCCGATTGTTACCAAATTCATCTGGTTAGCTATAGTTATCATGTAAACCGAAAATGAACAATATGGCATCAAAATTGCGCTTGTAATCAATGTTTTTTCGATTTACGGGGGCGGAATTATCAACCAAGTTATATTTTCTTCATACGAAATGAAAACTGTCGAAGAAATTTATTTCGTATGATATTATGTATGCTAAGCAAGTTTTCATATGAAATCAAATAAGTTAAATAATTTTTATGTAAAATATCAACGACGATAAGGTTTCTTCATACGAAATGAAAATTGTCAAATAATATTATTTCGTATGAAATTATGTATATGAAACAAGTTTTCATATGAAATCAAAAAAGTAAAATTATTTTCATATGAATTATCAACCAAGTTAAACTTTCTTCATCCGAAATTAAAATAGTCAAATAGTATTATTTTATATGATATTTATGTGAAACAAATTTTCATATGAAATCAAAAAAGTTAAATTATTTTCATATGAATTATCAACCAAGTTAAATTTTCTTCATCCAAAATTAAAATAGTCAAATGGAATTATTTTATATGAAGTTATGTATGTGAAAACGGTTTTCACATGAAATCAAAAAATTTAAATTATTTTCATATGAATTATCAACCAAGTTATATTTTCTTCATACAAAATGAAAACTGTCGAAGAAATTTATTTCGTATGATATTATGTATGTTAAGCAAGTTTTCATATGAAATCAAAAAAGTTAAATTATTTTCATGTGAAATATCAACGAAGATAAGGTTTCTTCATACGAAATGAAAATTGTCAAATAATATTATTTCGTATGAAATTATGTATATGAAACAAGCTTTCATATGAAATCAAAAAAGTAAAATTATTTTCATATGAATTATCAACCAAGTAAAACTTTCTTCATACGAAATGAAAACTGTCGAAGAAATTTATTTCGTATGATATTATGTATGTTAAGCAAGTTTTCATATGAAATCAAAAAAGTTAAATTATTTTCATGTGAAATATCAAGCAAGTTAAGTTTTCTTCATACGAAATAAAAATTGTCAAATAACATTATTTCGTATGAAATTATGTATGTGAAATAAGTTTTGATATGAAATCAAAAAGGTTAAATTCATTGCATATGAATTATCAACCAAGTTAACAAAAAGTCAAAGAAAGAAATCAAAAAGTTAAATTATTTTCATATGAATTATCAACCAAGTTAAATTTTCTTCATACGAAATCAAAATGATCAATTAGTATTACTTTATATGAAATTATGTATGTTAAGCAAAGTGCATGTTAATAAGATAAAATTATTTTTATGAGAAATATCAAGGAAGATACATTTTTTTTTATACGAAATGAAAATTGTCAAATAAAATTTTTTCGTATGAAATTTTGTAAGTGAAACAAGTTTTCATATGAAATCATAAAGATTAAATTATTTGCATTTGAATTATCAACCAAGTTAAATTTTCTTAATCAAAAAAGTTAAATAATATTTATGTAAAATATCAAGCAAGATAAGTTTTTTTCATTCGAAATGAAAATTGTCAAATAACATTTTTTCGTATGAAATTATGTATGTGAAAAAAGTTTTCATATGAAATCAAAAAAGTTAAATTAGTTTTAAGTGAAATATCAAGCAAGTTAAGTTTTCTTCAAACGAAATGAAAATTGTCAAATAACATTTTTATACCCGCTACTCATAGAGTAGAAGGGTATTATAACTTAGTTCAAACCGAAAATGTATGTAACAGGCAGAAGGAGACACCTCCGACCCCATAAAGTATATATATTCTGGCTCAGGATCAACAGCCGAGTCGATATGTCATGTCCGTCTGTCCGTCTGTCTGTCCGTGTGAAAATCTAGATCTCAGCTATTATAAGAGCTAGGACTACCAAATTTGGTGACAATATGTGTTATTATTGCACGCTGATCAAGTTTATTTTGGATTTTGGCCACGCCCCCTTCCGCCCCTGTAAATCGAAAAAATTGATTACAAGCGCAATTTTGATGCCATATTGTTCATTTTTGGTTTACATGATAACTATAGCTAGCCAGATGAATTTGGTAACAATCGGATAATAAACACAGAAGTTATTCAGCTTAACGTTTTCCATAGCTGTAAGCAGCGCTGCCGGCAGCAGCATTTACGGGTTCGAGTCCCGCCCGCATCAAAAATTAAATGTGTGCAAAAATGTTTTTTTTTTTTATTTTATATTTTGATTTTGCATAAATATTATAAGTCCATAGCCTTTTACGGTCAAAATATGATTGTAGCCGTTTCTTTGTTCCGCAAATAAATTATGTACAAGCAGCTGGGTAGCGGGTACATTACAGTCGAGGACACTCGACTGTAGCTTTCTTACTTGATTCGTATGAAATTATGTATGTGAAACAAGTTTTCATATGAAATCGAAAAAGTTAAATTATTTTCTTCTGAATTATCAACCAAGTTAAATTTTCTTCATACGAAATGAAAATTGGTGCCGAACGGACGCCGAAAGAGCAGAAGCTTTCGCCGAACACCTATACAACGCCTTCTCACCGTTCGACTGCTGCACTGCCGAAGAACGCTGAAACTGAAACCGCCAGGTTTCTCAATAGCCCAAGCTCTCCCGGTCCGCCGCTGCAACCAGTCAACCCTGAGGAAGTTGCGCTGGAGATTGCCCTACTGAAGAACAGCAAATCTCCGGGCCTGGATCGGATAGATGCGGCAGCCCTAAAAATGCTTCCATTCCGCTGCACACAAATGTTGGCAAGAATTTACAGCAGCTGCTTCCGGCTAGGGTACTTTCCAGTAGAATGGAAAAAAGCAGAGGTCATTGTCCTCCTTAAGCCTGGTAAGCCTGAAGCCAACCTAGCCTCCTATCGTCCGATCAGCTTACTGGCAATCCTCTCCAAAATACTCGAAAGAGTATTTTTGCGCAGAGTATTGCCTGTACTGGACGAGGCCGGTTTGATCCCCGATCACCAGTTTGGCTTCAGACGCTGCCACGGAACACCGGAGCAGTGCCACCGGCTTGTCGAACGCATCCTCGAGGCATTCGAGCAGAAAAATTACTGCTGCGCTGTAATGCTTGACGTGAAGCAGGCATTTGACAGAGTTTGGCATCCTGGACTCCTCCATAAACTTAAATCCTGCCTCCCAAGCCCCCATTTTACCCTACTTAAATCCTACACTGAGGGAAGAGCATTCCAAGTCAGATGCGGAAGTGCAATAAGCCTACCCAGACTGATCAGAGCTGGAGTTCCGCAAGGCAGTGTGCTCGGACCAATCCTCTACACCCTTTACACCGCAGACCTTCCCATAATCCCCTCCAGGAGCCTAACGATAGCGACATACGCAGACGACACTGCTTTCCTCGCCTCCTCATCTGACCCACGAGAAGCCTCCGAAACAATTCAAAGGCAAATGGACGCGCTACATCCCTGGCTCAGCAGATGGAACATCGTAGTGAACGCGGAAAAATCTACCCAAACGACGTTCTCACTCAGAAGAGGAGACTGCCCACCTGTCACGCTAAACGGAGTCAACATCCCCAACGCGCCCACACCCAAATACTTAGGACTGACCCTGGACCGCAGGCTTACATGGCGTCCCCACATCGTCACCAAACGCATTCAGGCCGATGCGCGCCTGAGGCAGATGCAATGGCTCATTGGGAGAAGGTCCAAGCTGAGGCAGAGCCTCAAAATCCTGGTGTACAAGGCAATTCTCAAGCCCATCTGGACCTACGGGATACAGCTGTGGGGCACGGCAAGCCACACGAATCGCCTGCGAATACAGCGGTTCCAGAACAAGTGCTTGAGAATTGCCTGTAATGCGCATCCCTACCACGAAAATATCGCCATACACAAGGAACTTGGAATCCCGCAAGTCACAGACGAAATCTCCAGGCTCAGCGAGAGATACCTAAAAAGGCTCGAGAACCACCCCAACCACCTCGCCATCAACCTGTTGGACAACAGCCAGACAAGCAGACGTCTAATGAGGAGACATCCCCTTGATCTACCACAGTAATAAGAAGCAAATTTCAAACCCGCCCCAAATACATGTACAATAGTATCCCCCCTTAAGTCAATGTTCACCCGCAAAACCATTTAATTATTGTCCAATAGGACAGATTTTAAATAAATAAACGCACGCTACAAAAAAAAAAAAAAAAAAAAAAAAATTAGTATTACTTTAAATAAAATTCTGTATGTTAAGCAAATTTTCATATGAAATCAAAAAGTAAAATAATTTTTATGAAAAATATCAAGGAAGATAAATTTTTTTATACGAAATGAAAATTGTCATATAAAATTTATTCGTATGAAATTTTGTATGTGAAACATGTTTTCATATGAAATCAAAAAAGTTAAATTATTTTCATATGAAATATCAACCAAGTTAAATTTTCTTCATACGATATCAAAATAGTCAATTAGTATAACTTTATATGAAATTATGTATTTTAAACAAGTTTTCATATGAAATCAAGAAAGTCAAATTATTTTTATGTGAAATATCAAGCAATTTAAACTTTCTTATACGAAATCAATATAGTCAATTAGTATTACTTTAAATGAAATTCTGTATGTTAAGCAAGTTTTCATATGAAATCAAAAAAGTAAAATAATTTTTATAAGAAATATCAAGGAAGATAAATTTTTTTATACGAAATGAAAATGGTCATATAAAATTTTTTCGTATGAAATTTTGTGTGAGAAACATGTTTTCATATGAAATCAAAAAAGGAAAATTATTTTCATATGAATTATCAACCAAATTAAATTTTCTTCATCCGAAATTAAAATAGTCAAATAGAATTATTTTATATGAAGTTATGTATGTGAAAAACGTTTTCATATGAAATCAAAAAAGTTAAAATATTATTATAATACTTATCAACCAAGTTATATTTTCTTCATACGAAATGAAAACTGTCGAAGAAATTTATTTTGTATAAAATTATGTATGCTAAACAAGTTTTCATATGAAATCAAAAAAGTTATATTATTTTCATATGAATTATCAACCAAGTTAAATATTCTTCATACGAAATCAAAATAGTCAATTAGTATTACTTTATATGAAATTATGTATGTTAAACAAGTTTTCATATGAAATCGAAAAAGTTAAATTATTTTTATGTGAAATATCAAGCATGATAAGTTTTTTTCATACGAAATGAAAATTGCCAAATAACATTTTTTCGTATAAAATTATGTATGTGAAACAAGTTTTCATATGAAATCAAAAAGTTAAATTAGTTTTATGTGAAATATCAAGCAAGTTAAGTTTTCTTCATACAAAATGAAAATTGTCAAATAACATTATTTCGTATGAAATTATGTATGTGAAACAAGTTTTCATACGAAATCGAAAAATTTAAATTATTTTCATATGAATTATCAACCAAGTTAAATTTTCCTTATACGAAATCAAAATAGTCAATTAGTATTACTTAATACTAAATTATGTATGTTAAACAAGTTTTCATATGAAATCGAAAAAGTTAAATTATTTTTATGTGAAATATCAAGCAAGATAAATTTTTTTCATACGAAATAAAAATTGCCAAATAACATTTTTATACCCGCTACTCATAGAGTAGAAGGGTATTATAACTTTGCTCAAACCGAAAATGTATGTAACAGGCAGAAGGAGACACCTCCGACCCCATAAAGTATAAATATATATTCTGGCTCAGGATCAACAGCCGAGTCGATATAGCCATGTCCGTCT
>JAEIGP010000790.1:0-16567 GCA_018904095.1 Zaprionus ghesquierei | reverse complement strand
TCGAGTGCTGACTGTAAAATACCCGCTACCCAGCTGCTCATACATCAAAATTATTTGCGAAACAATAAAAACTGGCTGCAATCATATTTTGACCGTAAAAGGCCATGGACTTACAATATCCATGCAAAGTCAAAATCTTAAATAAAAAAAAATTTTTGCACCCTTTTAATTTTTCATGCGGGCGGGACTCGAACCTGTAAATGCATAATAGTACTGTTTGTTTTGCAGTCCACAAGTTAACCCATTTCGCCATCGTACACGCACACACTATTCGGCGCAATGCTACAGCTATGGAAACATTAAGCTGAATAACTTCTGTGTTTATAATCCCATTGTTACCAAATTTTCAGAGATTATCTGGCTATAGTCATCATATAAGCCCAAAATGAACAATATGGCTTCAAAATTGCACCTGTAATCCATTTTTTTCCATTTACGGGGGCGGAAGGGGGCGTGGTAAAAGTCCAAAATAAACTTTATCAGCATGCAATAACACAAATTGTCACCAAAATTGGTAGTCCTAGATCTTATATTAGCTAAGATCTAGATTTTCGCACGGACAGAGAGACGGACATGTCTATATCGACCCGGCTAGTGAACCTGAGCAAGAATTTATATACTTTATGGGGTCGCAGATGCCTCCTTCTGCCTGTTACGCACATGTCGACAAATACAATAGACCATGTATTTTTTTTAAATCCATGGTCTAAAAAGTAATGTTTTTATCTTACTCAAATTTTTAAGCTACAAGACTACAAGAGTCAAGATACGCAAACACTCCCAAATGCACGCATGCGCGCATGTGTGAATATGTAAATGACCCCACAGTCTCAGGATCCCTTACAGGATGCCCTCTGTGCTGAGAATAATAAATGGGGGCGTAAGGTAATTATGTCTAGGCAACGTCAACGCATAAGCACAGTCAAATCACGCATACGTCGCGTGTGCATATCAATATTTTGTATTTCAGCTTAATCTTGTGTATGTGTGTCTGTGTGTTCGTGCGTCATTCATGACTGTCATATCACAACATTATACAGTCGTTGCCATGGACCTTGTGGCAAATTATGGATGCGATTTGCAAAACAAATTAGGTGTGCAAAGAGTTTTGTTTAATGCGCATTCTATACGCCACACTTAAAGCAAGCAATTTACAACTGTTAACCAAAACAAAGTCAGAAAAATATTTACTTTACTCATGCAAACTTATAAAATTCCTCAGACTTAATTCACAATGTTACCAGACTAATTATTATTTATTATTTAAGCACATTGAACCCTAACCTCACTTAACACATTTCATGCGCCATATTCCATTTCATGTGAATAAATCTTTTTTTAGCCCATTTACAAAACGACTTTAATTAACCCCCATATTGTTATCTTTTATTATCCCAGCCATAGCTGAATTTCAAGCTGCACACTTAAATCCAATTAATATTTAATAGCCTTCAGAATCGGCAACCCTCTCGGTTTCCCTTTATCTCTCCCTTTCTCTCAGACCAGCCTTTTTGTGTTTAATTTTAATTGAGCTGCCTGCGTTGATTAATTGACAAATACAAGGTATACAGAGGCAACGGTTTGTAAACCATTATCCGCCTGCCTCTCTTCCCCCCTAACCCAGTTTTTAATAACGACCACAGGTGCGATGTTTGCCAGGCGATTTAAATAGGAGCCCAGATGAGACTTAATTCCTTTCAATCAGAGCTGCACGCACTCGGTTAATAGCCACTTTTCAAATTAGCACCGAGATAGCAGTGAGGGTGGAGTAGACGGCGGTTGCTAGAAGTCTGTTTAAAATAACACTTTCATGTGGCCATAAATAAGCCAAAGATTCGCAAAAATTTGTCGAAACCTTTTGCTACAAATGTGGATTGGCATTTCTATTATAGAGTGAGACAGTGATAAGGAGAGAGGTATCTCTGTGTTTTTGTGCAAATCGCTGTTAACATGCGTTAAGCTCTTCCTTTTAGTCCCTGACGGTCTTAAAATGCTTTTAAACAAGCTTTAATTGGATTAAGGATCCCCCCCTTAACCACTCGTACCTCGTTACGCTTCTGTGAATACAAAAAGCAGCCCAATGCGAACGCTGTGAAAACTTTAAACTAGCTGTGAATTCAATGAATATATTCATTAATCCGCTTTGATATGCAATTTAGCTCCCATTTAAATACCATACATGCAACAAGACCACTCTCCCACCGCATTTACCTATGGACATCTGCCCGGTTAGACACCACACTAAACAAACACAGTTAAATACTATTTGCCGCTACAGGCAATGCAATTTTTTGCACAATCACATTAATCCTGACTTGAATTCCAATCAAGCGGTCATAAATACTATTGATAATATGTGTGAGGGCGATTACGGCTTTAATAGTTTCACGTTTTAGTTAATCTTTATATCGCTGAAATGTATAATATACAAATAAAAATTATTTTGCAATACATTTTAATATTATAACAAGTACCGGCGGCTAACGTCGAGCGCGCCCGACAGTAAGATATCCTTTGCCCAGTTTCAAAATAAATTATCATACTTTTAATTCCAACAAAAATTTCTGCACAATTTCTCCATCACCTATTACTCAAATTCAATCTATGTATGTCTATGTCTTGCTCAAGATCACTAGCCGAGTCGATTGAGCCATGTCTGTCTGTCCGTCTGTCCGTTTGTATGAACGCCTATATCTCAGAAACTAAAAAGCTAGAGCCACCAAATTTGGTGACAACACTTAAGTGAATCATACGCTGTACAAGTTTTATTAAAATTTGGGCCACGCCTACTTCCGCCCCCGCAAATTGATAAACCGTATAGCAAGCGCAATAATAAAGTTTCATATAGATTTGCACTGCGCCCACTACTTGGCGTCTTACTGAGAATTATATGTTTTGTTTTTTTGATTCCTTGACATTTTATTAATTAATTTATTATTAATTTAATTTCTTTTATTTAAAAACATGTTTTCTAGTTTCTATTAAATTGTTTGATATCGTAAATAAATCATTTTATTGTAAATCAAAACTTAAAACAATGTGCAACCAAAATTAAGAGAATACATTTGTGTAGGTATTGGCAAGCTTAAGAAGCAAAGGGAAGACTTCAAAAAAAAAAACAAACGGTGTGAGAGCTAGCGAGTAACGAAAAGGAGAAATAGTGAACTATGTGGGCAGCGTCCTGCAAGCACATCTGCACACACCTGCACAGACCCTCTTACCCACTATTCTACGAGGGTCGTTTGATAAGTCCGTGACTTTTTGAATAAAATATATTTTTTTCGTCAAAGAAGCGTTTTATTTCTCAACATAATCTCCTTTTAGCTCTATACATTTAGTCCAGCGTTTTTCCAATTTTTTTAAATTGGAATAAAAATAAATATTTTACAGCGTATGATTTACACAAGTGTTGTCACCCTTTTTTAGTTTCTGAGATATAGGCGTTCATACAGACGGACAGACAGACATGGCTTAATCGACTCGGCTAGTGAACCTGAGTAAGAATATATACACTTTATGGGGTCGCAGATGCCTCCTTCTGCCTGTTACGCACTATTCTACAAACACAATAGACCATGTATATTTTTAATATCCATGGTCTAATGAGGCATTACTTAGAACATAATCTCCTTTTAGCTCTATACATTTAGTCCAGCGTTTTTCCAATTTTTTTATTCCTTCCAAATAATAGGTTTTCTCAAGGCCCTCAAAATAGTCGTTTGTTTCTGTGATGACCTCTTCATTTGACCCGAATCTCTTACCGCCGAGCCATTTCTTCATGTTTGGAAACAAAAAATAGTCACAGGGGGCTAAATCTGGAGAATATGCTGGATGGGGTAGCAGTTCGTAGCCCAATTTATGAAATTTTGCCATGCTGACTACACACGTGTGCACCCGTGCATTGTCCTGATGGAACAGCACTTTTTTTTCGCCAAATGCGGTCGTTTCTGCTTCAAATCAATATCGAATCTGTCCAAAAGCTCTGAATAATATTCGCCGGTGATCGTTTTACCCTTTTCAAGGTAATCGATGTGAATGATACCTTGTGCATCCCAAAAAACTGTGGCCATGACCTTGTTGGCCGACAGACCCACCTTGGCCTTCTTTGGTGCACGTTCACCCGGAGAAACCCACTGTCTTGATTGTTCTTTGGTCTCTGGTGTGGTGTGGTGGATCCATGTTTCGTCTACGGTAACGAAACGGCGCAAAAATTCGTTTGGATTGCGGTTGAACATCGCCAAACACTCCTTTGAAATGGTCACACGGTTGCGCTTATGGTCGTGTGTGAGCAATCGCGGCACCCATCGCGCGGAAAGCTTTTTCATGTCCAAATATTCATGTAAAATGTGATGTACCCGTTCAGTTGAGATGCCTACAGCCTCAGCTACCTCACGCACTTTCATTCTCCGATCATCCAATATCATTCCATGGATTTTGTCGACGATTTCTGGCATGACGACCTCTTTTGGGCGACCTGAACGTTCGGCATCACTTGTACTGGTACGACCACAACGGAACTCAGTAAACCATTTCTTAACCATTGAAATTGATGGTGCAGAGTCCCCATAATATTTATCAAGTCTTTCCTTGGTTTCGGTGATGGATAATTAGCACACGAAATTCACTTTTTTCCATTTTCGTTAAAATTCACGAGATCGTCTGCTTTCAATGCCTATAAAACGCAAACCAAAAAACGCAGCTTTCTCAAAATTTTACAGTCAGCTGTTAATCGATAACTGCTGACAGGAGCAGTGTTGTATTTAGAGCAGGTGCGCGGCAAATACAAAAAGTCACGGTCTTATCAAACGACCCTCGTATACACATAACAACGCACTCCATACACATCGCCATAGTCCCTGCCACACATACACATGAGTTGCCAACTGGAAGGCTAATGCGATTTATTTTTATGGCCAATTTGCTTGATTAGGTTTCGATTTTCATGCGCTCGTTGCACCAGAGACGTTTTGCAGTTCACTTCATAAAAGTTGCGCAGCACCAGCAACAACACAACGACAAGGTTTCCAGCGAAAAGCGGCGGAAACTATTGCGGAACGAAGAAACTGTATGTTCGCCTCAACTTTGTTTGACTGGTGCCGCTAATAACGCAGTAAATGAAAATTAATTAATATTTGCCTAGGCCGGGCAGCAACAAAAACAACAAAAAACAACCTGAAATAAAATGAACTGAACTAAAGTAAACAACAACTGTGCTGGGCTTACCTAAGTCGTGTCTCTCAATCGATTCACAGTTATTGTTATGTCTCTCTGGGTGTTGGGCGTCTTTGCAAAAATAAACAAGTCAAGTGTTGACTGTATAAGACCATGAACTTTTTAAGATTATGAAAAAAATCAGATTGAGAAAACTGTTATTGGTAAACGTGTTTTTCAAAGCAAAATAAAAAACAACACATATAATTTTCAGTTAGACACCAAGCAGTTCATGCAGTTTAAAAAAAAACACTGCTTGAAAAAACACTGCTTGCTTGATTGCAGTAGGCGCAGTGCAAATCTATATGAAACGTTCAATAACTTTTATGTTCATTATCTGATCGGAACCAAATTTTCAGCGATCGTTTAGCTGGTAATAGACTAAAACTGAATACTGTAGCTTTATTATTGCGCTTCCTATGGGGCTTATTGCATTGCGGGGGCGGAAGTAGGCGTGGCTAAAATTTTAATAAATATTTTACAGCGTATGATTTACACAAGTGTTGTCACCCTTTTTTAGTTTCTGAGATATAGGCGTTCATACAGACGGACAGACAGACATGGCTTAATCGACTCGGCTAGTGAACCTGAGTAAGAATATATACACTTTATGGGGTCGCAGATGCCTCCTTCTGCCTGTTACGCACTATTCTACAAACACAATAGACCATGTATATTTTTAATATCCATGGTCTAATGAGGCATTACTTAGAATGTTCAGAAAAAACAAGTAGGGAAAACTACATACAGTCGAGCGCGCCCGACCGTAAGATACCATTCGACCAACTTCGTAGTTGCACTAACTAGTACTAACTCGCTCTCACACACATACAGACACACGCAAAAAGACTAAAACGATGCGTGACGGTATGCTGCAATGACGCGGGCAACGGAACTATGAAAATGTTTTCTTTAATAACTTCTGTGTTTATTGTCCCATCGGATTGTAATTTGGGGTTTGAGTGCATTTTATCATATTATTATCTTTACGTGTTCCAAAGCAGAAAGCTGTAACCTTGACACTTTCCTTAATATTCAAAATGTATCGATTTGCGTGGGTGGTGGGCTGGGACCTTCAAATTCGAAATTAATTTCATCTGCGCATGATTTATAGGAACTATCGTCCCAAATTTGGTGTCTGTAACTGTAATACTTTGCTTATTATTCGTAAATTATCGATTTGCGTTGGCGGTGAACTTAGTACCTCGAATTAAAACTTGAACTTGATCTTCGTATGGTATACAGGAACCTTCATGCCAAATTTGGTGTCCTTAACTGTTATATTTTCCTTAACATTCGTAAATTATCGGTTTGTATGGGCGGTGGGCGCGGCACCCTTAAATTTGAAATAAATTTCATCTGCACATGATTTATAGGAACCATCATGCAAAATTTGGTATCTGTAACTGTAATACTTTCCTAAATATTCGTAAATTATCGATTTGCGTGGGCGGTAGGCGTGGCACCTCAAATTAAAACTTGAACTTGATCTGCATATGGTATACAGGAACCATCATGTCAAATTTGGTGTCTCTAGCTTTTGTAATAGCTGAGATCTCGATGTGCATACAAACAGACGGACAGACGGACATGGCTCAATCGACTTAGCTAGTGATCCTGAGCAAGAATATATATACTTTGTGGGGTCTGCCACGCCTCCTACTGCCTGTTACATACATTTGCACAAACTTAGTACGAGGGTCGTTTGATAAGACCGTGACTTTTTGTATTTGCCGCGCACCTGCTCTAAATACAACACTGCTCCTGTCAGCAGTTATCGATTAACAGCTGACTGTAAAATTTTGAGAAAGCTGCGTTTTTTGGTTTGCGTTTTATAGGCATTGAAAGCAGACGATCTCGTGAATTTTAACGAAAATGGAAAAAAGTGAATTTCGTGTGCTAATTAAGCATTATTTTTTGCGTAAAAAATCCATCACCGAAACCAAGGAAAGACTTGATAAATATTATGGGGACTCTGCACCATCAATTTCAATGGTTAAGAAATGGTTTACTGAGTTCCGTTGTGGTCGTACCAGTACAAGTGATGCCGAACGTTCAGGTCGCCCAAAAGAGGTCGTCATGCCAGAAATCGTCGACAAAATCCATGGAATGATATTGGATGATCGGAGAATGAAAGTGCGTGAGGTAGCTGAGGCTGTAGGCATCTCAACTGAACGGGTACATCACATTTTACATGAATATTTGGACATGAAAAAGCTTTCCGCGCGATGGGTGCCGCGATTGCTCACACACGACCATAAGCGCAACCGTGTGACCATTTCAAAGGAGTGTTTGGCGATGTTCAACCGCAATCCAAACGAATTTTTGCGCCGTTTCGTTACCGTAGACGAAACATGGATCCACCACACCACACCAGAGACCAAAGAACAATCAAGACAGTGGGTTTCTCCGGGTGAACGTGCACCAAAGAAGGCCAAGGTGGGTCTGTCGGCCAACAAGGTCATGGCCACAGTTTTTTGGGATGCACAAGGTATCATTCACATCGATTACCTTGAAAAGGGTAAAACGATCACCGGCGAATATTATTCAGAGCTTTTGGACAGATTCGATATTGATTTGAAGCAGAAACGACCGCATTTGGCGAAAAAAAGTGCTGTTCCATCAGGACAATGCACGGGTGCACACGTGTGTAGTCAGCATGGCAAAATTTCATAAATTGGGCTACGAACTGCTACCCCATCCAGCATATTCTCCAGATTTAGCCCCCTGTGACTATTTTTTGTTTCCAAACATGAAGAAATGGCTCGGCGGTAAGAGATTCGGGTCAAATGAAGAGGTCATCACAGAAACAAACGACTATTTTGAGGGCCTTGAGAAAACCTATTATTTGGAAGGAATAAAAAAATTGGAAAAACGCTGGACTAAATGTATAGAGCTAAAAGGAGATTATGTTGAGAAATAAAACGCTTCTTTGACGAAAAAAATATATTTTATTCAAAAAGTCACGGACTTATCAAACGACCCTCGTATATAATTTTTGACCGTTTTCAATGGTCGAATGGTATAATAAAACATTATTTGGTGAGAAAACTCTATGATATTTGGCAAAGAACGCTGGGAGCCTATTAGACCCTAGCAAGTGACCTTAAACTGCACTTGCAATTCACTTTAGTTTGACTTGCAGTCCTAGCTTATGTATTAGCTTAGATATAGCTTTTTATACAGACGAACCGACGGACCGAAGGACAGACGGCAAGTCTATCTTCAGTCGAAACGTGCTACGTACATCCCTATAGCTTCATGCATGGTGACTTTGATTCTCTCTCTGTCTTGTTATACCCGCTACTCATAGAGAAAATGTTTGTAACAGGCAGAAGGAGACATCTCCGAGGTAGGTATGTATATTCTGTATATTCCGTCTGTCCATCTGTCTGTATGTCCGTATCAACACCTAGATCTCAGCTATTATAAGAGCTAGGAAAACCAAATTTGGTGACAATATGTGTTATTATTGCACGATGATCAAGTTTATTTTGGATTTTGACCACGCCTCCTTCCGCCCCCGTAAATTGAAAAAAATTGATTACAGGCGCAAGCTAGCCAGACGGTCTCTGAAAATTTGGTATCAATCGGTTAATAAACGCAGAAGTTATTCAACTCAAGGCTTTCCATAGCTGTAAGCAGCGCTGCCGTACGGTGGTCAAATGGGTTAAGTGGTGGACTGCAAAACGAACAGTACTATTATGCCTTTATGGGTTCGAGTCCCGCCAGAGTCAAACATTAAATGTGTGCAAAAACTTTTTTTATTATTTTAGATTTTGATTTTACATCAATATTGTAAGTCTATGGCCTTCTACAGTAAAAATATGATTGTAGCCGTTTTTTATTGTTTCGCAAATAATTTTCATGTACGAAAGGCTGGGTAGCGGATATGTAACAGTCGAGCACATTCGACTGCAGCTTTCTTACGTGTTTATTTTTTGTGAGATGTGAAACAAAGTCAAGCACGGCAGAATATCGCATGGCATCATGACATTTATGTGCCATAAAAAAATATGCTGCACGCGTTTGTGGTCCATCGTTCGAATGTGCGTATGTATGTGTGTGCGTGTGTTTGAGACATGAACCAAAAAGTGTCACATACCCTAGCATAAATGCGTGTGTCTGTATGTGTTTGTGTGCATGACAGTTAATTTACGGCTGTATGTGACGTATTTTCTCACTAATAAAAAATTCCACTTTGTCACCTAGAAGACCCTGATACTCTCAGTTATAGCATAGGTATATGCTCGGAACCCTTTATGAAGCCTCAGTAAATGTTTTCGTTGCAACAGACTTTTTTTACTTTTCGCTTTCATTGTTATTTCTATGCTTATAGCCTTGGCTGACGCTTGCAATGCATTTCATATTACTCTTACACCTCGAAGGCTCCGCCAAAAAACCTCTAAAGTTAAAGCGTTTAGCGCAGTTAAAGTTCATATGCAACAAAACAAAATATAAGTGAACAATTTTTATATGGCAATGATAAAGGCGGATGAAGCTAAAGCTGAAGCAGGCAACGCCTCGGAAACGTGACTAAATCAACTTTTCCAATAAGACACGACGCTAAGGCTTCAGAGAAAGCAAAAGATAAAGAAATAAATAAAAAGTCGAAAAATATGATGCTGGCAGGGCAAGGCAGCATTTAACTGTGAAATGACTTCATTAGTGTTTTCACTGGTTAGTCGCCTTGGTGCGTGAGAGGAAGAAGGGCCGAGATAACTATGTCATAACTACAACTAAGTATAACTATGTAACTTATGTCACGACACGTCGGCAGCATTCACGAGAAAGACACACCCAATAATGTATCATATGATATGTACCCGACATATTTAAAAAGCCAATACTTATGGCAGAGGGTAAGGACACTCCCACGGAGCCCACAGTTTCGCATTTTTTGGCAGCGTGTACGAAAAATTTTATGTAAGTTTTACAAGAACATAACTGAGAGGCAGTAACTTGACATACGAGTATAAAACATAAAACGCAAATTAATTGAGGCAACGGAGAAAGAAAATTTGGGATGGGCATGAAACCCCACTCTTTTTGGTTGCCTTTAGGTATTTTCGACCATTAAAAATGGTCAAAAATAGTATACTAAGTTTGTGTAAATGTATGTAACAGGCAGAAGGAGGCCTGGAAGACCCCACAAAGTATATATGTATATTCTGACTCAGGATCACTAGCCAAATCGATTAGCCGTGTCCGTCTTTCCGCGTGTCCGTCTGTCCGTTTAAACGTCTGGATCTCGGCTATTACAAAAGTTGCCAAATTTCATCATAAAGATTTCTGTATAACATAGGCTGCTCGAGTTTAATTTCAATTTTTGATGTCACGTCCACCTGCTTTGATATGAACATCGATAAATGCTACATAAATCTATTCCCCAAATTACAATCCGATCGGATAATAAACACAGAAGTAATCCATGTTAACGTTTTCAGTAGTTCCACTACGTCATCGTCACGATGCATCGTTTCAGCCGTAGCGTATGGAAAGCTGGTAGGTATCTTCGTGTAGCTTGACTGTAGCTTTACCTACTTGTTTTTTTATGCTGAATGTACAACGGGTCGGATACGTCAAGAAGTGGTTGGCAACAGTAGAAGCTATACGATGTTTAATTCCGGTGTTTATTAACTAAGTTGGGGTAACCTTCCTGGAATCAAGCACACATGTCAGGCTTGTTATAACAATATATCGTATATCGTAACAATTTTTCATGCTTTAAAAGTTCTCAGTAATAAAAGATTTTTTCAAAAATGAATAAATGTTAAATTGATTTTCATTCTTATTATTAAACATCTTCTTCCGTCAGACTGCGCTGCTCGGGGCTATTACGCCTGATCGGATTGCGAATTAACAGATAGTCTTGTTTAGTAGACAGCTATGCGTACGAGTATACCGAAAAAGGAAGTCTTCACTGTAATACTTGGCGTACATTTTCAATTTTCATGGACGGAGGGTATCACATCGGTAATGAGAATCAAGGAACGAAAGCAACAGTTGGGCGCGCCAGACAGTAAGATAATTTTGCCCAACGTCTCCACATTTAAAATTCAACCAACATTCTTCATCATCCCCCTTTTTAACGTTTTTTCGAGATCAATCTGCAAAGATGCGTACCAGAAAATTCAATAGATGGCGCAGCTATGTATATCTAGCTAAGATCAAGACATTTATTTGATAGACGAAAAGAAAAACAGACGGACAGACCGAGTCACTAGCCGAGTCGATTGAGCCATGTCCGTCTGTCCGTCTGTCTGTATGAACATCGAGATCTCAGCTATTACAAAAGCTAGAGACACCAAATTTAACATGATGGTTCCTGTATACCATACGCAGATCATATTTATTTCAAATTTGAGGGGCTACGCCTTCCGCTCACGGAAATCGATAATTTACGAATATTCAGGAAAGTATTACAGATACAGACACCAAATTTGGGATGATGGTTCCTATAAATCATGCGCAGATGAAATTTATTTCAACTTTGAGGTGTCACGCCCACCGCCCACTCAAATCGATAATTTTTGAATGTTAAGGAAAGTATTAAGGTTACAGCTTCCTTCTTTGGAACACGTAAAAATAATGATATCATAATATGCACCCAATCCCCAAATCACAATCCTATCGGACAATAAACACACGTTGCCCGCGTCATTGCAGCATATCGTCATGCATCGTTTTAGCCTTTGTGTCTGTGTCTGTATGAGTGTGTGTACGCAAGTTAGTACTAGTTAGTGCAACTATGAAGTTGGTCGAATAGTATCTTACGTCGGGCGCGCTCGACTGTAGTTTTCCTTACTTATTTTATAAACTTTTGCATTCCTCGTACAACCTATAGTTGCCTTTGTTATTTAAGTTGTGTACTCACTATAAGACGAATACATATGAAAATTCACAGTTATATAAAGAACACGCTGAAAGTTTTTACGCTCCCGCTTAGGTCACTTCAACGCCTTTGCAGTTCACGTTTTTTCACTCACTTTTTATTTTATTTCGCTTGTGAAGATTTGCGTCGTCGTCGACCCGGCTGTCCTTGAGAAAAAGCACGGAATTCCCTAAACCGTATTCGTTTTTGTCCGTTGTTCATTTTATTTATTAATTCACCCTCGTCAATCAACTGCGTTGACATGCAACGGACATCCCAGGACTCGGGGCCAGCTTCGCCTTCTTCTGGATTATGGGGTTAAATAAAAATTATGTGCAGAGTTCAAAGTTGAAACATGCGCCATCTGCTTTAAGCGAACGCACCGAGCATCGCCTATTCGCCGCATTGGTCCTGTTACCAATGCATGTCACGTCTCAATTGTTTCAGTGCGAGCATGAACAAATATGTAGAAAAATATATTTAGATATTAAGACAAATATACTACACATAAACGTGCATTACCCACAAGGATACTAACACACCACTCAACAAGCAAGGACAAGGGTCAACAAGTGCGACAACATAAACATTTCTATTACACGGGAAACTCTTGTTGAGCAGGAGCTCCTGCTGAAAGTAGCAACACTTGCCCGGTAAGAATTGAATAGAGTGATACCATAATACTACGGCCCTATATTGTTTGTAAGATACCTGGCTACACTCTTTGTTATCTCGCTGAGTAATTTTAATGTAAGTGATGTAAGTAAGTAAGTAAGTAATGTGGTGAATACACTAATTGTGTCCCGCTAGTCCGTGCAAATTTTCGGGGATAACAATTTCTTAGAAGTTTATTTCCTAAGGCAGAACTCGTTTTAAATAAACACTCACAAACGTATACATTTATAACTTTTGTAGAGTAAAAGTGCAGTAAAAGCGAAAACGCAATTCACAGAAATAAAAACCATAGGAGCAACTAAGGTAATCGATTTAGAAATACCAAGTGAGCTAAATGGATCTGCAAGGAATTGATAAAGAACTAATTCTAAGAAAATCGAACTAAAACATTCGTATTTAAAACAAGTAAGAACGGCTACAGTCAAGTGTTGACTGTATAAGACCATGGATTTTTAAAGATTATGAAAAATTTCAGAATGAGAAAACTGTTATTAAACGCGTTCTTCAAAGAAAAATAATAAACAAACCTAACTATCACCACCTAAACGATCGCTGAAAATTCCGATCGGATAATAAAAAAAAAAGTTATTCAACGTTTCATATGGATTTGCACTGCGGTCACTGCAAGCTGGCAAGCAGTGTATTTCTAAGCAGTGTTTTTTCAACTGCTTGGACTGCTTGGCGTCTAACTGAAAATTATATGTGTTGTTTATTATATTTCTTTGAAAAACACGTTTAATAACAGTTTTCTCAATCTGAATTTTTTCATAATCTTAAAAAATCCATGGTCTTATACAATCAAAACTTCACTGTAGCCGTTCTTACTTGTTTTAAAATCCATGGTCTAGAAATTGTAGAGATTACCAATTTACGTAGCCTAAAATTTTGTATAAAAAGTCTTTTTTACTCCCTTTACAACATTACGAGAATATGATATGGAAATCAGAGCTCAGGTAGCTTCGCGTCTTTTACAAAATTATAATACACACTCTGCGAGAGTATAAAAGGTATACAACCCACACAAGTGCAAAAAGTTTTATGCCTGGCATAAACTAAATTATTTAATGGACAATGCTTTTTAACAATCAAAAACGCATGCAACGGGAAAACTGGGAAAAATGGGAGTTGAGCTGAGGCTGAGGCATTGGGGAACAGGTGTATGAAGCATCCACCGCGGCAGCCATGTTTTGTGTATTTAATATCTGACTTAGAGAATTTTAAATTGAAAAACTTTGACCAATAAAAAAATTAAAACAGCCCATGTCCAAACTTTTCGAAGTAAGGAACCTAAAGAAAAAATTTCAACAATAAATCCAAAAGGCTTAAAGAATTTAGTAATGAAAAAGAGAGAGAATAAGAGAGAGAGTGAGTGATCTCTTTGGCTGTCACATGCAGCTCCTCGTAATACTTGAATTTGTATCTGTTGCATTTCTTGCACGGAGTTACAAAGTCACGTGCCACTCAACTGATTGCACTGTTCCCTGTGATTGTACAGGGGAACACATAACAAGAATTGCAACCCCTGCAAAAAAAAACCAAGTAAGGTCATTTACATTCTAGCGTGCCCGATGGAAGATACTCTTTACCCAGTTTCGAAACAAATTCTCTCACTTTAAATCAAATAGGATACTCTAAACAAATTCATCAGCCATCTATTATTCAAAACAGATCTATCTTTGAATAGATGGCGCTACTGCGAGAAGTCAGCTTTGCTTGTTTCTTATTTGCACACACACACACATGCAGACACACACTAAGACAAACAAGTCGCGACGATGACGTCACGATATGCTGCAAGGCGCAGACAGCGGAGCTTTGGTTACATCAATAAACTCTGTGTTTCTTATTTAATCGGTTTTTAATTTGAAGGACAGGTGCAAATTTGAAGGTTATGTTGCTGTAAATGCTAATTTGGTGTTTCAAGTTTTTTAATGGTTTAGATTCAGACTTTCAAACTTACAGACAGACATGGCTCAATCAGCTCGGCTTGATCTCCTGAGCAATAATATATATATTTTTGTTGGGCCTGTCACACCTCATTACATACATTTGCACAAATTAAGTATACACCTTTTTGACCATTTTCAATGGTCGAAGGATATTAAAAGCGCACACAATGAAAAAAGCGAACAAACATTTGCGTTTTGTATATGATTTTGCGCAATTTAATTGTGGCTGACTATATAAGACTGTGATTCAGCTGTAAATCGGCTAAAATATTAATGCAAATTAGCTTTGATAAATGCTTGTGTTCAAAAGAAAAAAATGGGCTTTTATTATTTATGGGCAGGCGATAAAATAAATGTTATGCGGAAGGAAGCTTAATGCGTATATTATATAAACAACAAGTAAAAACGGCTACAGTCTAGTGTTGACTGTATAAGACCATGGATTTTTCAAGGTTATGAAAAAATCAGATTTAGAAAACTGTTATTGGTAAACGTGTTTTACAAAGAAAAACAAGTAAGAACGGCTACAGTCAAGTGTTGACTGTATAGGACCACGGATTTTTCAAGGTTATGAAAAAAATCAGATTTAGAAAACTGTTGTAAACGTGTTTTTCAAAGAAAAATAATAAACAACCCATATAGTTCTCAGTTAGATGCCAAGCAGTCCAAGCAGTTGGAAAAAAAAACACTGCTTGAAAAAACACTGCTTGCTTGCTTGCTTGCAGGGGGCGCAGTGCAAATCTATATAAAACATTGAATAACTTTTATGTTCATTATCCGATCGGAACCAAATTTTTTAAAATCCATGGTCTAATAATAAACAACACATATTCATTTTAGTTAGACGCGAAGCAGTCCAAGCAACTGAAAAAATAGCACTGCTTGGAAAAAACACTGCTTGCTTGCTTGCAGTGGGTGCAGTGCAAATCTATATGGAACGTTGAAAAACTTTTATGTTCATTATCCGATCGGAACTAAGTTTTCAGCGGTCGTTTAGGTGGTGATAGTTATCATCCACACCAAAACTAAATACTCTAGCTTTATTATTGCGCTTACTACACGGTTTATCGATTTGCGGGGGCGGAAGTAGGCGTGTCCCAAATTTTAATAAAAATTTTACAGCGTATGATTCACATAAGTGTTGTCACCAAATTTGGTGGCTCCAGCTTTTTTAGTTTCTAAGATATTGGCGCTTCCAAAACGGTTTTTCGATTTGCGGGGGCGGAAGTAGGCGTGTCCCAAATTTTAATAAAAATTTTACAGCGTATGATTAACATAAGTGTTGCCACCAAATTTGGTGGCTCTAGCTTTTTTAGTTTTTAAGATATAGGCGCTTGCAATACGGTTTTTCGATTTGCGGGGGCGAAAGTAGGCGTGGACCAAACTTAATAAAAATTTTACAGCGTATGATTCACATAAGTGATGTCACCAAATTTGGTGGCTCTAGCTTTTTTAATTTCTGAGATATGGGCGTTCATACTGACGGACAGACGGACAGACAGACATGGCTTAATCGACTCGGCTAGTGATCCTGAGCAAGAATATATACACTTTATGGGGTCGCAGATGCCTCCTTCTGCCTGCTACGCACATTCCGACAAACACAATAGACCATGTATTTTTTTAAAATCCATGGTCTAATAATAAACATCACATATTATTTTTAGTTAGACGCCAAGCAGTCCAAGCAATTGAAAAAATAACACTGCTTGGAAAAAACACTGCTTGCTTGCTTGCAGTGGGTGCAGTGCAAATCTATATGGAACGTTGAAAAACTTTTATGTTCATTATCCGATCGGAACTAAGTTTTCAGCGGTCGTTTAGGTGGTGACTAAACGGTTTAACACGTTTAATAACA
>JAEIGP010000788.1:0-22578 GCA_018904095.1 Zaprionus ghesquierei | reverse complement strand
TGCTTACAGCAATGGAAAACGTTAAGCTGAATAATTTCTGTGTTTATTATCCGATTGTTACTAAATTTTCAGAGATCATCTGGCTAGCCATAGTTATCATGTGAACTGAAAATGAACAAAATTGCGCTTGTAATCAATTTTTTCGATTTACAGGGGCGGAAGGGGGCGTGGCCAAAATCCAAAATAAACTTGATCAGCGTGCAATAATAACACATTTTGTCCCCAAATTTGGTAATCCTAGCTCTTATAATAGCTGAGATCTAGATTTTCACACGGACAGACAGACGGACAGACGGACATGGCTATATCGACTCGGCTGTTGATCCTGAGCCAGAATATATGTACTTTATGGGGTCGGAGGTGTCTCCTTCTGCCTGTTACATACATTTTCGGTTTGAACAAAGTTATAATACCCTTCTACTCTATGAGTAGCGGGTATAAAAAAAAACATTTTTCCACACATTTAATTTTTGATGCGGGCGGGACTCGAACCCGTAAATGCATAATAGTACTGTTCGTTTTGCAGTCCACAACTTAACCCATTTCACCACCGTACACGCACACACGATTCGGCACAATGCTGCAAGCAGCGCTCCCGCCAGCTGCCGGCAGTGCTGCTTACAGCTATGGAAAACGTTAAGCTGAATAACTTCTGTGTTTATTATCCGATTGTTACCAAATTTTCAGAGATTATCTGGCTAGCCATAGTTATCATGTAAACCAAAAATGAACAATATGGCGTTAAAATTGCGCTTGTAATCAATTTTTCCGATTTACAGGGGCGGAAGGGGGGCGTGGCCAAAATCCAAAATAAACTTGATCAGCGTGCAATAATAACACATTTTGTCCCCAAATTTGGTAATCCTAGCTCTTATAATAGCTGAGATCTAGATTTTCACACGGACAGACAGACGGACAGATGGACATGGCTATATCGACTCGGCTGTTGATCCTGAGCCAGAATATATATACTTTATGGGGTCGGAGGTGTCTCCTTCTGCCTGTTACATACATTTTCGGTTTGAACAAAGTTATAATACCTTTTTACTCTATGAGTAGCGGGTATAAAAAAAACATTTTTGCACACATTTAATTTTTTAATGCGGGCGGGACTCGAACCCGTAAATGCATAATAGTACTGTTCGTTTTGCAGTCCACAACTTAACACATTTCACCACTGTACACGCACACACGATTTGGCAAAATGCTGCAAAGTAGCGCTGCCGGCAGCGCTGCTTACAGCAATGGAAAACGTTAAGCTGAATAATTTCTGTGTTTATTATCCGATTGTTACCAAATTTTCAGAGATCATCTGGCTAGCCATAGTTATCATGTGAACCGAAAATGAACAAAATTGCGCTTGTAATCAATTTTTTTCGATTTACAGGGGCGGAAGGGGGCGTGGCCAAAATCCAAAATAAACTTGATCAGCGTGCAATAATAACACATTTTGTCCCCAAATTTGGTAATCCTAGCTCTTATAATAGCTGAGATCTAGATTTTCACACGGACAGACAGACGGACAGACGGACATGGCTATATCGACTCGGCTGTTGATCCTGAGCCAGAATATATGTACTTTATGGGGTCGGAGGTGTCTCCTTCTGCCTGTTACATACATTTTCGGTTTGAACAAAGTTATAATACCCTTCTACTCTATGAGTAGCGGGTATAAAAAAAAACATTTTTCCACACATTTAATTTTTGATGCGGGCGGGACTCGAACCCGTAAATGCATAATAGTACTGTTCGTTTTGCAGTCCACAACTTAACCCATTTCACCACCGTACACGCACACACGATTCGGCACAATGCTGCAAGCAGCGCTCCCGCCAGCTGCCGGCAGCGCTGCTTACAGCTATGGAAAACGTTAAGCTGAATAACTTCTGTGTTTATTATCCGATTGTTACCAAATTTTCAGAGATCATCTGGCTAGCCATAGTTATCATGTGAACCGAAAATGAACAATATGGCGTCAAAATTGCGCTTGTAATCAATTTTTTTCGATTTACAGGGGCGGAAGGGGGCGTGACCAAAATCCAAAATAAACTTGATCAGCGTGCAATAATAACACATTTTGTCCCCAAATTTGGTAATCCTAGCTCTTATAATAGCTGAGATCTAGATTTTCACACGGACAGACAGACGGACATGGCTATATCGACTCGGATGTTGATCCTGAGCCAGAATATATGTACTTTATGGGGTCGGAGGTGTCTCCTTCTGCCTGTTACATACATTTTCGGTTTGAACAAAGTTATAATACCCTTCTACTCTATGAGTAGCGGGTATAAAAAAAAACATTTTTGCACACATTTAATTTTTGATGCGGGCGGGACTCGAACCCGTAAATGCATAATAGTACTGTTCGTTTTGCAGTCCACAACTTAACAGCTGCCGGCAGCGCTGCTTACAGCTATGGAAAACGTTAAGCTGAATAACTTCTGTGTTTATTATCCGATTGTTACCAAATTTTCAGAGATTATCTGGCTAGCCATAGTTATCATGTAAACCAAAAATGAACAATATGGCGTCAAAATTGCGCTTGTAATCAATTTTTTTCGATTTACAGGGGCGGAAGGGGGCGTGCCAAAATCCAAAATAAACTTGATCAGCGTGCAATAATAACATATTTTGTCCCCAAATTTGGTAATCCTAGCTCTTATAATAGCTGAGATCTAGATTTTCACACGGACAGACAGACGGACAGACGGACATGGCTATATCGACTCGGCTGTTGATCCTGAGCTAGAATATATATACTTTATGGGGTCGGAGGTGTCTCCTTCTGCCTGTTACATACATTTTCGGTTTGAACAAAGTTATAATACCCTTCTACTCTATGAGTAGTGGGTATAAAAAAAAACATTTTTGCACACATTTAATTTTTGATGCGGGCGGGACTTGAACCCGGCAGCTGCCGGCAGTGCTGCTTACAGCTATGGAAAACGTTAAGCTGAATAACTTCTGTGTTTATTATCCGATTGTTACCAAATTTTAAGAGATCATCTGGCTAGCCATAGTTATCATGTAAACCAAAAATGAACAATATGGCGTCAAAAATGGGCTTGTAATCAATTTTTTCCGATTTACAGGGCCGGAAGGGGGCGTGGTCAAAATCCAAAATAAACTTGATCAGCGTGCAATAATAACACATTTTGTCCCCAAATTTGGTAATCCTAGCTCTTATAATAGCTGAGATCTAGATTTTCACACGGACAGACAGACGGACATGGCTATATCGACTCGGATGTTGATCCTGAGCCAGAATATATGTACTTTATGGGGTCGGAGGTGTCTCCTTCTGCCTGTTACATACATTTTCGGTTTGAACAAAGTTATAATACCCTTCTACTCTATGAGTAGCGGGTATAAAAAAAACATTTTTGCACACATTTAATTTTTGATGCGGGCGGGACTCGAACCCGTAAATGCATAATAGTACTGTTCGTTTTGCAGTCCACAACTTAACACATTTCACCACTGTACACGCACACACGATTTAGCACAATGCTGCAAGTAGCGCTGCCGGCAGCGCTGCTTACAGCTATGGAAAACGTTAAGCTGAATAACTTCTGTGTTTATTATCCGATTGTTACCAAATTTTCAGAGATCATCTGGCTAGCCATAGTTATCATGTAAACCGAAAATGAACAATATGGCACAATGCTGCAAGCAGCGCTGCCGGCAGCGCTGCTTACAGCTATGGAAAACGTTAAGCTGAATAACTTCAGTGTTTATTATCCGATTGTTACCAAATTTTCAGAGATCATCTGGCTAGCCATAGTTATGGCGTCAAAATTGCGCTTGTAATCAATTTTTTTCGATTTACAGGGGCGGAAGGGGGCGTGGCCAAAATCCAAAATAAACTTGATCAGCGTGCAATAATAACACATTTTGTCCCCAAATTTGGTAATCCTAGCTCTTATAATAGCTGAGATCTAGATTTTCACACGGACAGACAGACGGACAGACGGACATGGCTATATCGACTCGGCTGTTGATCCTGAGCTAGAATATATATACTTTATGGGGTCGGAGGTGTCTCCTTCTGCCTGTTACATACATTTTCGGTTTGAACAAAGTTATAATACCCTTCTACTCTATGAGTAGTGGGTATAAAAAAAAAACATTTTTGCACACATTTAATTTTTGATGCGGGCGGGACTCGAACCCGTAAATGCATAATAGTACTGTTCGTTTTGCAGTCCACAACTTAACACATTTCACCACTGTAAACGCACACACGATTTGGCACAATGCTGCAAGTAGCGCTGCCGGCAGTGCTGCTTACAGCTATGGAAAACGTTAAGCTGAATAACTTCTGTGTTTATTATCCGATTGTTACCAAATTTTCAGAGATCATCTGGCTAGCCATAGTTATCATGTAAACCAAAAATGAACAATATGGCACAATGCTGCAAGCAGCGCTGCCGGCAGCGCTGCTTACAGCTATGGAAAACGTTAAGCTGAATAACTTCTGTGTTTATTATCCGATTGTTACCAAATTTTCAGAGATCATCTGGCTAGCCATAGTTATCATGTGAACCGAAAATGAACAATATGGCGTCAAAATTGCGCTTGTAATCAATTTTTTTCGATTTACAGGGGCGGAAGGGGGCGTGACCAAAATCCAAAATAAACTTGATCAGCGTGCAATAATAACACATTTTGTCCCCAAATTTGGTAATCCAAGCTCTTATAATAGCTGAGATCTAGATTTTCACACGGACAGACAGACGGACAGACGGACGTGGCTATATCGACTCGGCTGTTGATCCTGAGCCAGAATATATATACTTTATGGGGTCGGAAGTGTCTCCTTCTGCCTGTTACATACATTTTCGGTTTGAACAAAGTTATAATACCCTTCTACTCTATGAGTAGCGGGTATAAAAAAAACATTTTTGCACACATTTAATTTTTGATGCGGGCGGGACTCGAACCCGTAAATGCATAATAGTACTGTTTGTTTTGCAGTCCACAACTTAACCCATTTCACCACCGTACACGCACACACGATAAGGCACAATGCTGCAAGCAGCGCTGCCGGCAGCTGCCGGCAGTGCTGCTTACAGCTATGGAAAACGTTAAGCTGAATAACTTTTGTGTTTATTATCCGATTGTTACCAAATTTTCAGAGATCATCTGGCTAGCCATAGTTATCATGTAAACCAAAAATGAACAATATGGCGTCAAAAATGGGCTTGTAATCAATTTTTTCCGATTTACAAGGCCGGAAGGGGGCGTGGTCAAAATCCAAAATAAACTTGATCAGCGTGCAATAATAACACATTTTGTCCCCAAATTTGGTAATCCTAGCTCTTATAATAGCTGAGATCTAGATTTTCACACGGACAGACAGACGGACATGGCTATATCGACTCGGATGTTGATCCTGAGCCAGAATATATGTACTTTATGGGGTCGGAGGTGTCTCCTTCTGCCTGTTACATACATTTTCGGTTTGAACAAAGTTATAATACCCTTCTACTCTATGAGTAGCGGGTATAAAAAAAAACATTTTTGCACACATTTAATTTTTGATGCGGGCGGGACTCGAACCCGTAAATGCATAATAGTACTGTTCGTTTTGCAGTCCACAACTTAACACATTTCACCACTGTACACGCACACACGATTTGGCACAATGCCAAGTAGCGCTGCCGGCAGCGCTGCTTACAGCTATGGAAAACGTTAAGCTGAATAACTTCTGTGTTTATTATCCGATTGTTACCAAATTTTCAGAGATCATCTGGCTAGCCATAGTTATCATGTAAACTGAAAATGAACAATATGGCACAATGCTGCAAGCAGCGCTGCCGGCAGCGCTGCTTACAGCTATGGAAAACGTTAAGCTGAATAACTTCTGTGTTTATTATCCGATTGTTACCAAATTTTCAGAGATCATCTGGCTAGCCATAGTTATCATGTAAACTGAAAATGAACAATATGGCACAATGCTGCAAGCAGCGCTGCCGGCAGCGCTGCTTACAGCTATGGAAAACGTTAAGCTGAATAACGTCTGTGTTTATTATCCGATTGTTACCAAATTTTTAGAGATCATCTGACTAGCCATATTTATCATGTGAACCGAAAATGAACAATATGGCGTCAAAATTGCGCTTGTAGTCAATTTTTTTCGATTTACAGGGGCGGAAGGGGGCGTGGCCAAAATCCAAAATAAACTTGATCAGCGTGCAATAATAACACATTTTGTCCCCAAATTTGGTAATCCTAGCTTTTATAATAGCTGAGATCTAGATTTTCACACGGACAGACAGACGGACAGACGGACATGGCTATATCGACTCGGCTGTTGATCCTGAGCCAGAATATATATACCTTATGGGGTCTAAGGTGTCTCCTTCTGCCTGTTACATACATTTTCGGTTTGAAAAAAGTTATAATACCCTTCTACTCTATGAGTAGCGGGTATAAAAAAAAACATTTTTGCACACATTTAATTTTTGATGCGGGCGGGACTCGAACCCGTAAATGCATAATAGTACTGTTCGTTTTGCAGTCCACAACTTAACCCATTTCACCACCGTACACGCACACACGATTCGGCACAATGCTGCAAGCAGCGCTCCCGGCAGCTGCCGGCAGTGCTGCTTACAGCTATGGAAAACGTTAAGCTGAATAACTTCTGTATTTATTATGCGATTGTTACCAAATTTTCAGAGATTATCTGGCTAGCCATAGTTATCATGTAAACCAAAAATGAACAATATGGCGTCAAAATTGCGCTTGTAATCAATTTTTTTCGATTTACAGGGGCGGAAGGGGGCGTGGCCAAAATCCAAAATAAACTTGATCAGCGTGCAATAATAACACATTTTGTCCCCAAATTTGGTAATCTAGCTCTTATAATAGCTGAGATCTAGATTTTCACAAGGACAGACAGACGGACAGACGGACATGGCTATATCGACTCGGCTGTTGATCCTGAGCTAGAATATATATACTTTATGGGGTCTAAGGTGTCTCCTTCTGCCTGTTACATACATTTTCGGTTTGAACAAAGTTATAATACCCTTCTACTCTATGAGTAGCGGGTATAAAAAAAAACATTTTTGCACACATTTAATTTTTGATGCGGGCGGGACTCGAACCCGTAAATGCATAATAGTACTGTTCGTTTTGCAGTCCACAACTTAACACATTTCACCACTGTACACGCACACACGATTTGGCACAATGCTGCAAGTAGCGCTGCCGGCAGCGCTGCTTACAGCTATGGAAAACGTTAAGCTGAATAACTTCTGTGTTTATTAGCCGATTGTTACCAAATTTTCAGAGATCATCTGGCTAGCCATAGTTATCATGTAAACCGAAAATGAACAATATGGCGTCAAAAATGGGCTTGTAATCAATTTTTTCCGATTTACAGGGCCGGAAGGGGGCGTGGTCAAAATCCAAAATAAACTTGATCAGCGTGCAATAATAACACATTTTGTCCCCAAATTTGGTAATCCTAGCTCTTATAATAGCTGAGATCTAGATTTTCACACGGACAGACAGACGGACATGGCTATATCGACTCGGATGTTGATCCTGAGCCAGAATATATGTACTTTATGGGGTCGGAGGTGTCTCCTTCTGCCTGTTACATACATTTTCGGTTTGAACAAAGTTATAATACCCTTCTACTCTATGAGTAGCGGGTATAAAAAAAACATTTTTGCACACATTTAATTTTTGATGCGGGCGGGACTCGAACCCGTAAATGCATAATAGTACTGTTCGTTTTGCAGTCCACAACTTAACACATTTCACCACTGTACACGCACACACGATTTGGCACAATGCTGCAAGTAGCGCTGCCGGCAGCGCTGCTTACAGCTATGGAAAACGTTAAGCTGAATAACTTCTGTGTTTATTATCCGATTGTTACCAAATTTTCAGAGATCATCTGGCTAGCCATAGTTATCATGTAAACCGAAAATGAACAATATGGCACAATGCTGCAAGCAGCGCTGCCGGCAGCGCTGCTTACAGCTATGGAAAACGTTAAGCTGAATAACTTCTGTGTTTATTATCCGATTGTTACCAAATTTTCAGAGATCATCTGGCTAGCCATAGTTATGGCGTCAAAATTGCGCTTGTAATCAATTTTTTTCGATTTACAGGGGCGGAAGGGGGCGTGGCCAAAATCCAAAATAAACTTGATCAGCGTGCAATAATAACACATTTTGTCCCCAAATTTGGTAATCCTAGCTCTTATAATAGCTGAGATCTAGATTTTCACACGGACAGACAGACGGACATGGCTATATCGACTCGGATGTTGATCCTGAGCCAGAATATATGTACTTTATGGGGTCGGAGGTGTCTCCTTCTGCCTGTTACATACATTTTCGGTTTGAACAAAGTTATAATACCCTTCTACTCTATGAGTAGCGGGTATAAAAAAAAACATTTTTGCACACATTTAATTTTTGATGCGGGCGGGACTCGAACCCGTAAATGCATAATAGTACTGTTCGTTTTGCAGTCCACAACTTAACACATTTCACCACTGTACACGCACACACGATTTGGCACAATGCTGCAAGTAGCGCTGCCGGCAGTGCTGCTTACAGCTATGGAAAACGTTAAGCTGAATAACTTCTGTGTTTATTATCCGATTGTTACCAAATTTTCAGAGATCATCTGGCTAGCCATAGTTATCATGTAAACCGAAAATGAACAATATGGCACAATGCTGCAAGCAGCGCTGCCGGCAGCGCTGCTTACAGCTATGGAAAACGTTAAGCTGAATAACTTCTGTGTTTATTATCCGATTGTTACCAAATTTTCAGAGATCATCTGGCTAGCCATAGTTATCATGTGAACCGAAAATGAACAATATGGCGTCAAAAATGGGCTTGTAATCAATTTTTTCCGATTTACAGGGCCGGAAGGGGGCGTGGTCAAAATCCAAAATAAACTTGATCAGTGTGCAATAATAACACATTTTGTCCCCAAATTTGGTAATCCTAGCTCTTATAATAGCTGAGATCTAGATTTTCACACGGACAGACAGACGGACATGGCTATATCGACTCGGATGTTGATCCTGAGCCAGAATATATGTACTTTATGGGGTCGGAGGTGTCTCCTTCTGCCTGTTACATACCCTTCTACTCTATGAGTAGCGGGTATAAAAAAAAACATTTTTGCACACATTTAATTTTTGATGCGGGCGGGACTCGAACCCGTAAATGCATAATAGTACTGTTCGTTTTGCAGTCCACAACTTAACACATTTCACCACTGTACACGCACACACGATTTGGCACAATGCTGCAAGTAGCGCTGCCGGCAGCGCTGCTTACAGCTATGGAAAACGTTAAGCTGAATAACTTCTGTGTTTATTATCCGATTGTTACCAAATTTTCAGAGATCATCTGGCTAGCCATAGTTATCATGTAAACCGAAAATGAACAATATGGCAATGCTGCAAGCAGCGCTGCCGGCAGCGCTGCTTACAGCTATGGAAAACGTTAAGCTGAATAACTTCTGTGTTTATTATCCGATTGTTACCAAATTTTCAGAGATCATCTGGCTAGCCATAGTTATGGCGTCAAAATTGCGCTTGTAATCAATTTTTTTCGATTTACAGGGGCGGAAGGGGGCGTGGCCAAAATCCAAAATAAACTTGATCAGCGTGCAATAATAGCATATTTTGTCCCCAAATTTGGTAATCCTAGCTCTTATAATAGCTGAGATCTAGATTTTCACACGGACAGACAGACGGACAGACGGACAAAAAAACATTTTTCGATTTACAGGGGCGGAAGGGGGCGTGGCCAAAATCCAAAATAAACTTGATCAGCGTGCAATAATAACACATTTTGTCCCCAAATTTGGTAATCCTACACATTTAATTTTTGATGCGGGCGGGACTCGAACCCGTAAATGCATAATAGTACTGTTCGTTTTGCAGTCCACAACTTAACCCATTTCACCACCGTACACGCACACACGATTCGGCACAATGCTGCAAGCAGCGCTCCCGGCAGCTGCCGGCAGTGCTGCTTACAGCTATGGAAAACGTTAAGCTGAATAACTTCTGTGTTTATTATGCGATTGTTACCAAATTTTCAGAGATTATCTGGCTAGCCATAGTTATCATGTAAACCAAAAATGAACAATATGGCAAAAGTCAAAATTGCGCTTGTAATCAATTTTTTCGATTTACAGGGGCGGAAGGGGGCGTGGCCAAAATCCAAAATAAACTTGATCAGCGTGCAATAATAACACATTTTGTCCCCAAATTTGGTAATCCTAGCTCTTATAATAGCTGAGATCTAGATTTTCACAAGGACAGACAGACGGACAGACGGACATGGCTATATCGACTCGGCTGTTGATCCTGAGCTAGGATATATATACTTTATGGGGTCGGAGGTGTCTCCTTCTGCCTGTTACATACATTTTCGGTTTGAACAAAGTTATAATACCCTTCTACTCTATGAGTAGCGGGTATAAAAAAAAACATTTTTGCACACATTTAATTTTTGATGCGGGCGGGACTCGAACCCGTAAATGCATAATAGTACTGTTCGTTTTGCAGTCCACAACTTAACACATTTCACCACTGTACACGCACACACGATTTGGCACAATGCTGCAAGTAGCGCTGCCGGCAGCGCTGCTTACAGCTATGGAAAACGTTAAGCTGAATAACTTCTGTGTTTATTAGCCGATTGTTACCAAATTTTCAGAGATCATCTGGCTAGCCATAGTTATCATGTAAACCGAAAATGAACAATATGGCGTCAAAAATGGGCTTGTAATCAATTTTTTCCGATTTACAGGGCCGGAAGGGGGCGTGGTCAAAATCCAAAATAAACTTGATCAGCGTGCAATAATAACACATTTTTTCCCCAAATTTGGTAATCCTAGCTCTTATAATAGCTGAGATCTAGATTTTCACACGGACAGACAGACGGACATGGCTATATCGACTCGGATGTTGATCCTGAGCCAGAATATATGTACTTTATGGGGTCGGAGGTGTCTCCTTCTGCCTGTTACATACATTTTCGGTTTGAACAAAGTTATAATACCCTTCTACTCTATGAGTAGCGGGTATAAAAAAAAAAACATTTTTGCACACATTTAATTTTTGATGCGGGCGGGACTCGAACCCGTAAATGCATAATAGTACTGTTCGTTTTGCAGTCCACAACTTAACACATTTCACCACTGTACACGCACATACGATTTGGCACAATGCTGCAAGTAGCGCTGCCGGCAGCGCTGCTTACAGCTATGGAAAACGTTAAGCTGAATAACTTCTGTGTTTATTATCCGATTGTTACCAAATTTTCAGAGATCATCTGGCTAGCCATAGTTATCATGTAAACCGAAAATGAACAATATGGCACAATGCTGCAAGCAGCGCTGCCGGCAGCGCTGCTTACAGCTATGGAAAACGTTAAGCTGAATAACTTCTGTGTTTATTATCCGATTGTTACCAAATTTTCAGAGATCATCTGGCTAGCCATAGTTATGAGCGTCAAAATTGCGCTTGTAATCAATTTTTTCGATTTACAGGGGCGGAAGGGGGCGTGGCCAAAATCCAAAATAAACTTGATCAGCGTGCAATAATAACACATTTTGTCCCCAAATTTGGTAATCCTAGCTCTTATAATAGCTGAGATCTAGATTTTCACACGGACAGACAGACAGACGGACATGGCTATATCGACTCGGCTGTTGATCCTGAGCTAGAATATATATACTTTATGGGGTCGGAGGTGTCTCCTTCTGCCTGTTACATACATTTTCGGTTTGAACAAAGTTATAATACCCTTCTACTCTATGAGTAGTGGGTATAAAAAAAAAACATTTTTGCACACATTTAATTTTTGATGCGGGCGGGACTCGAACCCGTAAATGCATAATAGTACTGTTCGTTTTGCAGTCCACAACTTAACACATTTCACCACTGTACACGCACACACGATTTGGCACAATGCTGCAAGTAGCGCTGCCGGCAGCGCTGCTTACAGCTATGGAAAACGTTAAGCTGAATAACTTCTGTGTTTATTATCCGATTGTTACCAAATTTTCAGAGATCATCTGGCTAGCCATAGTTATCATGTAAACCGAAAATGAACAATGGAATGGCAAGCAGCGCTCAGCGCTGCTTACAGCTATGGAAAACGTTAAGCTGAATAACTTCGTGTTTATTATCCGATTGTTACCAAATTTTCAGAGATTATCTGGCTAGCCATAGTTATCATGTAAACCAAAAATGAACAATATGGCGTCAAAAATGGGCTTGTAATCAATTTTTCCGATTTACAGGGCCGGAAGGGGGCGTGGTCAAAATCCAAAATAAACTTGATCAGCGTGCAATAATAACATATTTTGTCCCCAAATTTGGTAATCCTAGCTCTTATAATAGCTGAGATCTAGATTTTCACACGGACAGACAGACGGACAGACGGACATGGCTATATCGACTCGGCTGTTGATCCTGAGCCAGAATATATATACTTTATGGGGTCGGAGGTGTCTCCTTCTGCCTGTTACATACATTTTCGGTTTGAACAAAGTTATAATACCCTTCTACTCTATGAGTAGCGGGTATAAAAAAAAAACATTTTTGCACACATTTAATTTTTGATGCGGGCGGGACTCGAACCCGTAAATGCATAATAGTACTGTTTGTTTTGCAGTCCACAACTTAACCCATTTCACCACTGTACACGCACACACGATTTGGCACAATGCTGCAAGTAGCGCCCCGCGCTGCCGGCAACTAACAACTTCTGCCGGCAGCGCTGCTTACAGCTATGGAAAACGTTAAGCTGAATAACTTCTGTGTTTATTATCCGATTGTTACCAAATTTTCAGAGATCATCTGGCTAGCCATAGTTATCATGTAAACCGAAAATGAACAATATGGCACAATGCTGCAAGCAGCGCTGCCGGCAGCGCTGCTTACAGCTATGGAAAACGTTAAGCTGAATAACTTCTGTGTTTATTATCCGATTGTTACCAAATTTTCAGAGATCATCTGGCTAGCCATAGTTATGGCGTCAAAATTGCGCTTGTAATCAATTTTTTCGATTTACAGGGGCGGAAGGGGGCGTGGCCAAAATCCAAAATAAACTTGATCAGCGTGCAATAATAACACATTTTGTCCCCAAATTTGGTAATCCTAGCTCTTATAATAGCTGAGATCTAGATTTTCACACGGACAGACAGACGGACAGACGGACATGGCTATATCGACTCGGCTGTTGATCCTGAGCTAGAATATATATACTTTATGGGGTCGGAGGTGTCTCCTTCTGCCTGTTACATACATTTTCGGTTTGAACAAAGTTATAATACCCTTCTACTCTATGAGTAGTGGGTATAAAAAAAAACATTTTTGCACACATTTAATTTTTGATGCGGGCGGGACTCGAACCCGTAAATGCATAATAGTACTGTTCGTTTTCCAGTCCACAACTTAACACATTTCACCACTGTACACGCACACACGATTTGGCACAATGCTGCAAGTAGCGCTGCCGGCAGCGCTGCACAGCTATGGAAAACGTTAAGCTGAATAACTTCTGTGTTTATTATCCGATTGTTACCAAATTTTCAAGATCATCTGGCTAGCCATAGTTATCATGTAAACCGAAAATGAACAATATGGCACAATGCTGCCAGCGCTGCTTACAGCTATGGAAAACGTTAAGCTGAATAACTTCTGTGTTTATTATCCGATTGTTACCAAATTTTCAGAGATTATCTGTCTAGCCATAGTTATCATGTAAACCAAAAATGAACAATATGGCGTCAAAATTGCGCTTGTAATCAATTTTTTTCGATTTACAGGGGCGGAAGGGGGCGTGGCCAAAATCCAAAATAAACTTGATCAGCGTGCAATAATAACATATTTTGTCCCCAAATTTGGTAATCCTAGCTCTTATAATAGCTGAGATCTAGATTTTCACACGGACAGACAGACGGACAGACGGACATGGCTATATCGACTCGGCTGTTGATCCTGAGCTAGAATATATATACTTTATGGGGTCGGAGGTGTCTCCTTCTGCCTGTTACATACATTTTCGGTTTGAACAAAGTTATAATACCCTTCTACTCTATGAGTAGTGGGTATAAAAATAAAACATTTTTGCACACATTTAATTTTTGATGCGGGCGGGACTCGAACCCGTAAATGCATAATAGTACTGTTCGTTTTGCAGTCCACAACTTAACACATTTCACCACTGTACACGCACACACGATTTGGCACAATGCTGCAAGTAGCGCTGCCGGCAGCGCTGCTTACAGCTATGGAAAACGTTAAGCTGAATAACTTCTGTGTTTATTATCCGATTGTTACCAAATTTTCAGAGATCATCTGGCTAGCCATAGTTATCATGTAAACCGAAAATGAACAATATGGCACAATGCTGCAAGCAGCGCTGCCGGCAGCGCTGCTTACAGCTATGGAAAACGTTAAGCTGAATAACTTCTGTGTTTATTATCCGATTGTTACCAAATTTTCAGAGATTATCTGGCTAGCCATAGTTATCATGTAAACCAAAAATGAACAATATGGCGTCAAAATTGCGCTTGTAATCAATTTTTTCGATTTACAGGGGCGGAAGGGGGCGTGGCCAAAATCCAAAATAAACTTGATCAGCGTGCAATAATAACATATTTTGTCCCCAAATTTGGTAATCCTAGCTCTTATAATAGCTGAGATCTAGATTTTCACACGGACAGACAGACGGACAGACGGACATGGCTATATCGACTCGGCTGTTGATCCTGAGCCAGAATATATATACTTTATGGGGTCTAAGGTGTCTCCTTCTGCCTGTTACATACATTTTCGGTTTGAACAAAGTTATAATACCCTTCTACTCTATGAGTAGCGGGTATAAAAAAAATATTTTTGCACACATTTAATTTTTGATGCGGGCGGGACTCGAACCCGTAAATGCATAATAGTACTGTTTGTTTTGCAGTCCACAACTTAACCCATTTCACCACCGTACACGCACACACGATTCGGCACAATGCTGCAAGCAGCGCTCCCGGCAGCTGCCGGCAACTTAACAACTTGCTGCCGGCAGCGCTGCTTACAGCTATGGAAAACGTTAAGCTGAATAACTTCTGTGTTTATTATCCGATTGTTACCAAATTTTCAGAGATCATCTGGCTAGCCATAGTTATCATGTAAACCGAAAATGAACAATATGGCACAATGCTGCAAGCAGCGCTGCCGGCAGCGCTGCTTACAGCTATGGAAAACGTTAAGCTGAATAACTTCTGTGTTTATTATCCGATTGTTACCAAATTTTCAGAGATCATCTGGCTAGCCATAGTTATGGCGTCAAAATTGCGCTTGTAATCAATTTTTTTCGATTTACAGGGGCGGAAGGGGGCGTGGCCAAAATCCAAAATAAACTTGATCAGCGTGCAATAATAACACATTTTGTCCCCAAATTTGGTAATCCTAGCTCTTATAATAGCTGAGATCTAGATTTTCACACGGACAGACAGACGGACAGACGGACATGGCTATATCGACTCGGCTGTTGATCCTGAGCCAGAATATATATACTTTATGGGGTCGGAGGTGTCTCCTTCTGCCTGTTACATACATTTTCGGTTTGAACAAAGTTATAATACCCTTCTACTCTATGAGTAGTGGGTATAAAAATAAAACATTTTTGCACACATTTAATTTTTGATGCGGGCGGGACTCGAACCCGTAAATGCATAATAGTACTGTTCGTTTTGCAGTCCACAACTTAACCCATTTCACCACTGTACACGCACACACGATTTGGCACAATGCTGCAAGTAGCGCTGCCGGCAGCCCAGGCTGCTTACAGCTATGGAAAACGTTAAGCTGAATAACTTCTGTGTTTATTATCCGATTGTTACCAAATTTTCAGAGATTATCTGGCTAGCCATAGTTATCATGTAAACCAAAAATGAACAATATGGCGTCAAAATTGCGCTTGTAATCAATTTTTTTCGATTTACAGGGGCGGAAGGGGGCGTGGCCAAAATCCAAAATAAACTTGATCAGCGTGCAATAATAACACATTTTGTCCCCAAATTTGGTAATCCTAGCTCTTATAATAGCTGAGATCTAGATTTTCACACGGACAGACAGACGGACAGACGGACATGGCTATATCGACTCGGCTGTTGATCCTGAGCTAGAATATATATACTTTATGGGGTCGGAGGTGTCTCCTTCTGCCTGTTACATACATTTTCGGTTTGAACAAAGTTATAATACCCTTCTACTCTATGAGTAGTGGGTATAAAAAAAAAACATTTTTGCACACATTTAATTTTTGATGCGGGCGGGACTCGAACCCGTAAATGCATAATAGTACTGTTCGTTTTGCAGTCCACAACTTAACACATTTCACCACTGTACACGCACACACGATTTGGCACAATGCTGCAAGTAGCGCTGCCGGCAGCGCTGCTTACAGCTATGGAAAACGTTAAGCTGAATAACTTCTGTGTTTATTATCCGATTGTTACCAAATTTTCAGAGATCATCTGGCTAGCCATAGTTATCATGTAAACCGAAAATGAACAATATGGCACAATGCTGCAAGCAGCGCTGCCGGCAGCGCTGCTTACAGCTATGGAAAACGTTAAGCTGAATAACTTCTGTGTTTATTATCCGATTGTTACCAAATTTTCAGAGATTATCTGTCTAGCCATAGTTATCATGTAAACCAAAAATGAACAATATGGCGTCAAAATTGCGCTTGTAATCAATTTTTTTCGATTTACAGGGGCGGAAGGGGGCGTGGCCAAAATCCAAAATAAACTTGATCAGCGTGCAATAATAACATATTTTGTCCCCAAATTTGGTAATCCTAGCTCTTATAATAGCTGAGATCTAGATTTTCACACGGACAGACAGACGGACAGACGGACATGGCTATATCGACTCGGCTGTTGATCCTGAGCTAGAATATATATACTTTATGGGGTCGGAGGTGTCTCCTTCTGCCTGTTACATACATTTTCGGTTTGAACAAAGTTATAATACCCTTCTACTCTATGAGTAGTGGGTATAAAAAAAAACATTTTTGCACACATTTAATTTTTGATGCGGGCGGGACTCGAACCCGTAAATGCATAATAGTACTGTTCGTTTTGCAGTCCACAACTTAACACATTTCACCACTGTACACGCACACACGATTTGGCACAATGCTGCAAGTAGCGCTGCCGGCAGCGCTGCTTACAGCTATGGAAAACGTTAAGCTGAATAACTTCTGTGTTTATTATCCGATTGTTACCAAATTTTCAGAGATCATCTGGCTAGCCATAGTTATCATGTAAACCGAAAATGAACAATATGGCACAATGCTGCAAGCAGCGCTGGCAGCGCTGCTTACAGCTATGGAAAACGTTAAGCTGAATAACTTCTGTGTTTATTATCCGATTGTTACCAAATTTTCAGAGATTATCTGGCTAGCCATAGTTATCATGTAAACCAAAAATGAACAATATGGCGTCAAAATTGCGCTTGTAATCAATTTTTTTCGATTTACAGGGGCGGAAGGGGGCGTGGCCAAAATCCAAAATAAACTTGATCAGCGTGCAATAATAACATATTTTGTCCCCAAATTTGGTAATCCTAGCTCTTATAATAGCTGAGATCTAGATTTTCACACGGACAGACAGACGGACAGACGGACATGGCTATATCGACTCGGCTGTTGATCCTGAGCTAGAATATATATACTTTATGGGGTCGGAGGTGTCTCCTTCTGCCTGTTACATACATTTTCGGTTTGAACAAAGTTATAATACCCTTCTACTCTATGAGTAGCGGGTATAAAAATAAAACTTTTTGCACACATTTAATTTTTGATGCGGGCGGGACTCGAACCCGTAAATGCATAATAGTACTGTTTGTTTTGCAGTCCACAACTTAACACATTTCACCACTGTACACGCACACACGATTTGGCACAATGCTGCAAGTAGCGCTGCCGGCAGCGCTGCTTACAGCTATGGAAAACGTTAAGCTGAATAACTTCTGTGTTTATTATCCGATTGTTACCAAATTTTCAGAGATCATCTGGCTAGCCATAGTTATCATGTAAACCGAAAATGAACAATATGGCACAATGCTGCAAGCAGCGCTGCCGGCAGCGCTGCTTACAGCTATGGAAAACGTTAAGCTGAATAACTTCTGTGTTTATTATCCGATTGTTACCAAATTTTCAGAGATTATCTGGCTAGCCATAGTTATCATGTAAACCAAAAATGAACAATATGGCGTCAAAATTGCGCTTGTAATCAATTTTTTTCGATTTACAGGGGCGGAAGGGGGCGTGGCCAAAATCCAAAATAAACTTGATCAGCGTGCAATAATAACATATTTTGTCCCCAAATTTGGTAATCCTAGCTCTTATAATAGCTGAGATCTAGATTTTCACACGGACAGACAGACGGACAGACGGACATGGCTATATCGACTCGGCTGTTGATCCTGAGCTAGAATATATATACTTTATGGGGTCTAAGGTGTCTCCTTCTGCCTGTTACATACATTTTCGGTTTGAACAAAGTTATAATACCCTTCTACTCTATGAGTAGCGGGTATAAAAAAAAACATTTTTGCACACATTTAATTTTTGATGCGGGCGGGACTCGAACCCGTAAATGCATAATAGTACTGTTTGTTTTGCAGTCCACAACTTAACCCATTTCACCACCGTACACGCACACACGATTCGGCACAATGCTGCAAGCAGCGCTCCCGGCAGCTGCCGGCAACTTAACAACTTGCTGCCGGCAGCGCTGCTTACAGCTATGGAAAACGTTAAGCTGAATAACTTCTGTGTTTATTATCCGATTGTTACCAAATTTTCAGAGATCATCTGGCTAGCCATAGTTATCATGTAAACCGAAAATGAACAATATGGCACAATGCTGCAAGCAGCGCTGCCGGCAGCGCTGCTTACAGCTATGGAAAACGTTAAGCTGAATAACTTCTGTGTTTATTATCCGATTGTTACCAAATTTTCAGAGATCATCTGGCTAGCCATAGTTATGGCGTCAAAATTGCGCTTGTAATCAATTTTTTTCGATTTACAGGGGCGGAAGGGGGCGTGGCCAAAATCCAAAATAAACTTGATCAGCGTGCAATAATAACACATTTTGTCCCCAAATTTGGTAATCCTAGCTCTTATAATAGCTGAGATCTAGATTTTCACACGGACAGACATACGGACAGACGGACGTGGCTATATCGACTCGGCTGTTGATCCTGAGCCAGAATATATATACTTTATGGGGTCTAAGGTGTCTCCTTCTCCCTGTTACATACATTTTCGGTTTGAACAAAGTTATAATACCCTTCTACTCTATGAGTAGCGGGTATAAAAAAAAACATTTTTGCACACATTTAATTTTTGATGCGGGCGGGACTCGAACCCGTAAATGCATAATAGTACTGTTTGTTTTCCAGTCCACAACTTAACCCATTTCACCACCGTACACGCACACACGATAAGGCACAATGCTGCAAGCAGCGCTCCCGGCAGCTGACGGCAGTGCTGCTTACAGCTATTGAAAACGTTAAGCTGAATAACTTCTGTGTTTATTATCCGATTGTTACCAAATTTTCAGAGATTATCTGGCTAGCCATAGTTATCATGTAAACCAAAAATGAACAATATGGCGTCAAAATTGCGCTTGTAATCAATTTTTTTCGATTTACAGGGGCGGAAGGGGGCGTGGCCAAAATCCAAAATAAACTTGATCAGCGTGCAATAATAACATATTTTGTCCCCAAATTTGGTAATCCTAGCTCTTATAATAGCTGAGATCTAGATTTTCACACGGACAGACAGACGGACAGACGGACATGGCTATATCGACTCGGCTGTTGATCCTGAGCTAGAATATATATACTTTATGGGGTCGGAGGTGTCTCCTTCTGCCTGTTACATACATTTTCGGTTTGAACAAAGTTATAATACCCTTCTACTCTATGAGTAGTGGGTATAAAAATAAAACATTTTTGCACACATTTAATTTTTGATGCGGGCGGGACTCGAACCCGTAAATGCATAATAGTACTGTTCGTTTTGCAGTCCACAACTTAACACATTTCACCACTGTACACGCACACACGATTTGGCACAATGCTGCAAGTAGCGCTGCCGGCAGCGCTGCTTACAGCTATGGAAAACGTTAAGCTGAATAACTTCTGTGTTTATTATCCGATTGTTACCAAATTTTCAGAGATCATCTGGCTAGCCATAGTTATCATGTAAACCGAAAATGAACAATATGGCACAATGCTGCAAGCAGCGCTGCCGGCAGCGCTGCTTACAGCTATGGAAAACGTTAAGCTGAATAACTTCTGTGTTTATTATCCGATTGTTACCAAATTTTCAGAGATCATCTGGCTAGCCATAGTTATCATGTGAACCGAAAATGAACAATATGGCGTCAAAATTGCGCTTGTAATCAATTTTTTTCGATTTACAGGGGCGGAAGGGGGCGTGACCAAAATCCAAAATAAACTTGATCAGCGTGCAATAATAACACATTTTGTCCCCAAATTTGGTAATCCTAGCTCTTATAATAGCTGAGATCTAGATTTTCACACGGACAGACGGACGTGGCTATATCGACTCGGCTGTTGATCCTGAGCCAGAATATATATACTTTATGGGGTCTAAGGTGTCTCCTTCTGCCTGTTACATACATTTTCGGTTTGAATAAAGTTATAATACCCTTCTACTCTATGAGTAGCGGGTATAAAAAAAAACATTTTTGCACACATTTAATTTTTGATGCGGGCGGGACTCGAACCCGTAAATGCATAATAGTACTGTTTGTTTTGCAGTCCACAACTTAACCCATTTCACCACCGTACACGCACACACGATTCGGCACAATGCTGCAAGCAGCGCTCCCGGCAGCTGCCGGCAGTGCTGCTTACAGCTATGGAAAACGTTAAGCTGAATAACTTCTGTGTTTATTATCCGATTGTTACCAAATTTTTTAGAGATTATCTGGCTAGCCATAGTTATCATGTAAACCAAAAATGAACAATATGGCGTCAAAATTGCGCTTGTAATCAATTTTTTTCGATTTACAGGGGCGGAAGGGGGCGTGGCCAAAATCCAAAATAAACTTGATCAGCGTGCAATAATAACACATTTTGTCCCCAAATTTGGTAATCCTAGCTCTTATAATAGCTGATATCTAGATTTTCACACGGACAGACAGACGGACAGACGGACATGGCTATATCGACTCGGCTGTTGATCCTGAGCTAGAACATATATACTTTATGGGGTCGGAGGTGTCTCCTTCTGCCTGTTACATACATTTTCGGTTTGAACAAAGTTATAATACCCTTCTACTCTATGAGTAGTGGGTATAAAAAAAAAACATTTTTGCACACATTTAATTTTTGATGCGGGCGGGACTCGAACCCGTAAATGCATAATAGTACTGTTCGTTTTGCAGTCCACAACTTAACACATTTCACCACTGTACACGCACATACGATTTGGCACAATGCTGCAAGTAGCGCTGCCGGCAGCGCCGGCAGTGCTTACAGCTATGGAAAACGTTAAGCTGAATAACTTCTGTGTTTATTATCCGATTGTTACCAAATTTTTTAGAGATTATCTGGCTAGCCATAGTTATCATGTAAACCAAAAATGAACAATATGGCGTCAAAATTGCGCTTGTAATCAATTTTTTTGATTTACAGGGGCGGAAGGGGGCGTGGCCAAAATCCAAAATAAACTTGATCAGCGTGCAATAATAACACATTTTGTCCCCAAATTTGGTAATCCTAGCTCTTATAATAGCTGAGATCTAGATTTTCACACGGACAGACAGACGGACAGACGGACATGGCTATATCGACTCGGCTGTTGATCCTGAGCTAGAATATATATACTTTATGGGGTCGGAGGTGTCTCCTTCTGCCTGTTACATACATTTTCGGTTTGAACAAAGTTATAATACCCTTCTACTCTATGAGTAGTGGGTATAAAAATAAAACATTTTTGCACACATTTAATTTTTGATGCGGGCGGGACTCGAACCCGTAAATGCATAATAGTACTGTTCGTTTTGCAGCCCACAACTTAATTTTTTGGGGGGTCCATAATTTACACATTTTTCACCACTGTACACGCACACACGATTTGGCACAATGCTGCAAGCAGCGCTGCCGGCAGCGCTGCTTACAGCTATGGAAAACGTTAAGCTGAATAACTTCTGTGTTTATTATCCGATTGTTACCAAATTTTCAGAGATCATCTGGCTAGCCATAGTTATCATGTAAACCGAAAATGAACAATATGGCACAATGCTGCAAGCAGCGCCTTGCCGGCAGCGCTGCTTACAGCTATGGAAAACGTTAAGCTGAATAACTTCTGTGTTTATTATCCGATTGTTACCAAATTTTCAGAGATCATCTGGCTAGCCATAGTTATCATGTGAACCGAAAATGAACAATAAGGCGTCAAAATTGCGCTTGTAATCAATTTTTTTTCGATTTCAGTGAAGGCGGACCAAATCCAAAATAAACTT
>JAEIGP010000783.1:0-21951 GCA_018904095.1 Zaprionus ghesquierei | reverse complement strand
TCTGTCTGTCCTTGTGAAAATCTAGATCTCAGCTATTATAGCTGATCAAGTTTATTTTGGATTTTGGCCACGCCCCCTTCCGCCCCTGTAAATCAAAAAAATTGATTACAAGCGCAATTTTGACGCCATATTGTTCATTTTTGGTTTACATGATAACTATGGCTAGCCAGATGATCTCTGAAAATTTGGTAACAATCGGATAATAAACACAGAAGTTTTTCAGCTTAACGTTTTCCATAGCTGTAAGCAGCACTGCCGGCAGCTGCCGGGAGCGCTGCTTGCAGCATTGTGCCGAATCGTGTGTGCGTGTACGGTGGTGAAATGGGTTAAGTTGTGGACTGCAAAACGAACAGTACTATTATGCATTTACGGGTTCGAGTCCCGCCCGCTTCAAAAATTAAATGTGTGCAAAAATGTTTTTTTTTATACCCGCTACTCGTAGAGTAGAAGGGTATTATAACTTTGTTCAAACCGAAAATGTATGTAACAGGCAGAAGGAGACACCTCCGACCCCATAAAGTATATATATTCTGGCTCAGGATCAACATCCGAGTCGATATAGCCATGTCCGTCTGTCCGTCTGTCTGTCCGTGTGAAAATCTAGATCTCAGCTATTATTATAAGAGCTAGGATTACCAAATTTGGGGACAAAATGTGTTATTATTGTACACTGATCAAGTTTATTTTGGATTTTGGCCACGCCCCCTTCCGCCCCTATAAATCGAAAAAATTGATTACAAGCGCAATTTGACGCCATATTGTTCATTTTCGGTTCACATGATAACTATGGCTAGCCAGATGATCTCTGAAAATTTGTTAACAATCGGATAATAAACACAGAAGTTATTCAGCTTAACGTTTTCTATAGCTGTAAGCAGCGCTGCCGGCAGCGCTGCTTGCAGCATTGTGCCATATTGTTCATTTTCGGTTTACATGATAACTATGGCTTGCCAGATGATCTCTGAAAATTTGGTAACAATCGGATAATAAACACAGAAGTTATTCAGCTTAACGTTTTCCATAGCTGTAAGCAGCGCTGCCGGCAGCGCTACTTGCAGCATTGTGCCAAATCGTGTGTGCGTGTACAGTGGTGAAATGTGTTAAGTTGTGGACTGCAAAACGAACAGTACTATTATGCATTTACGGGTTCGAGTCCCGCCCGCATCAAAAATTAAACGTGTGCAAAAATGTTTTTTTATACCCGCTACTCATAGAGTAGAAGGGTATTATAACTTTGTTCAAACCGAAAATGTATGTAACAGGCAGAAGGAGACACCTCCGACCCCATAAAGTATATATATTCTGGCTCAGGATCAACATCCGAGTCGATATAGCCATGTCCGTCTGTCCGTCTGTCTGTCCGTGTGAAAATCTAGATCTCAGCTATTATAAGAGCTAGGATTACCAAATTTGGGGACAAAATGTGTTATTATTGTACACTGATCAAGTTTATTTTGGATTTTGGCCACGCCCCCTTCCGCCCCTATAAATCGAAAAAAATTGATTACAAGCGCAATTTGACGCCATATTGTTCATTTTCGGTTCACATGATAACTATGGCTAGCCAGATGATCTCTGAAAATTTGTTAACAATCGGATAATAAACACAGAAGTTATTCAGCTTAACGTTTTCTATAGCTGTAAGCAGCGCTGCCGGCAGCGCTGCTTGCAGCATTGTGCCATATTGTTCATTTTCGGTTTACATGATAACTATGGCTAGCCAGATGATCTCTGAAAATTTGGTAACAATCGGATAATAAACACAGAAGTTATTCAGCTTAACGTTTTCCATAGCTGTAAGCAGCGCTGCCGGCAGCGCTACTTGCAGCATTGTGCCAAATCGTGTGTGCGTGTACAGTGGTGAAATGTGTTAAGTTGTGGACTGCAAAACGAACAGTACTATTATGCATTTACGGGTTCGAGTCCCGCCCGCATCAAAAATTAAACGTGTGCAAAAATGTTTTTTTTTATACCCGCTACTCATAGAGTAGAAGGGTATTATAACTTTGTTCAAACCGAAAATGTATGTAACAGGCAGAAGGAGACACCTCCGACCCCATAAAGTATATATATTCTGGCTCAGGATCAACAGCCGAGTCGATATAGCCATGTCCGTCTGTCCGTCTGTCTGTCCGTGTGAAAATCTAGATCTCAGCTATTATAAGAGCTAGGATTACCAAATTTGGGGACAAAATGTGTTATTATTGCACGCTGATCAAGTTTATTTTGGATTTTGGCCACGCCCCCTTCCGCCCCTGTAAACCGAAAAAAATTGATTACAAGCGCAATTTTGAGGCCATATTGTTCATTTTCGGTTCACATGATAACTATGGCTAGCCAGATGATCTCTGAAAATTTGGTAACAATCGGATAATAAACACAGAAGTTATTCAGCTTAACGTTTTCCATAGCTGTAAGCAGCACTGCCGGCAGCTGCCGGGAGCGCTGCTTGCAGCATTGTGCCGAATCGTGTGTGCGTGTACGGTGGTGAAATGGGTTAAGTTGTGGACTGCAAAACGAACAGTACTATTATGCATTTACGGGTTCGAGTCCCGCCCGCATCAAAAACTAAATGTGTGCAAAAATGTTTTTTTTTATACCCGCTACTCATAGAGTAGAAGGGTATTATAACTTTGTTCAAACCGAAAATGTATGTAACAGGCAGAAGGAGACACCTCCGACCCCATAAAGTATATATATTCTGGCTCAGGATCAACATCCGAGTCGATATAGCCATGTCCGTCTGTCCGTCTGTCTGTCCGTGTGAAAATCTAGATCTCAGCTATTATAAGAGCTAGGATTACCAAATTTGGGGACAAAATGTGTTATTATTGTACACTGATCAAGTTTATTTTGGATTTTGGCCACGAACCCTTCCGCCCCTATAAATCGAAAAAAATTGATTACAAGCGCAATTTGACGCCATATTGTTCATTTTCGGTTCACATGATAACTATGGCTAGCCAGATGATCTCTGAAAATTTGGTAACAATCGGATAATAAACACAGAAGTTATTCAGCTTAACGTTTTCTATAGCTGTAAGCAGCGCTGCCGGCAGCGCTGCTTGCAGCATTGTGCCATATTGTTCATTTTCGGTTTACATGATAACTATGGCTAGCCAGATGATCTCTGAAAATTTGGTAACAATCAGATAATAAACACAGAAGTTATTCAGCTTAACGTTTTCCATAGCTGTAAGCAGCGCTGCCGGCAGCGCTTCTTGCAGCATTGTGCCAAATCGTGTGTGCGTGTACAGTGGTGAAATGTGTTAAGTTGTGGACTGCAAAACGAACAGTACTATTATGCATTTACGTGTTCGAGTCCCGCCCGCATCAAAAATTAAATGTGTGCAAAAATGTTTTTTTTTATACCCGCTACTCATAGAGTAGAAGGGTATTATAACTTTGTTCAAACCGAAAATGTATGTAACAGGCAGAAGGAGACACTTCCGACCCCATAAAGTATATATATTCTGGCTCAGGATCAACATCCGAGTCGATATAGCCATGTCCGTCTGTCCGTCTGTCTGTCCGTGTGAAAATCTAGATCTCAGCTATTATAAGAGCTAGGATTACCAAATTTGGGGACAAAATGTGTTATTATTGCACGCTGATCAAGTTTATTTTGGATTTTGGCCACGCCCCCTTCCGCCCCTGTAAATCGAAAAAAATTGATTACAAGCGCAATTTTGACGCCATATTGTTCATTTTCGGTTCACATGATAACTATGGCTAGCCAGATGATCTCTGGAAATTTGGTAACAATCGGATAATAAACACAGAAGTTATTTAGCTTAACGTTTTCCATAGCTGTAAGCAGCGCTGCCGGCAGCGCTGCTTGCAGCATTGTTCCGAATCGTGTGTGCGTGTACGGTGGTGAAATAGGTTAAGTTGTGGACTGCAAAACGAACAGTACTATTATGCATTTACGGGTTCGAGTCCCGCCCGCATCAAAAATTAAATGTGTGCAAAAATGTTTTTTTTATACCCGCTACTCATAGAGTAGAAGGGTATTATAACTTTGTTCAAACCGAAAATGTATGTAACAGGCAGAAGGAGACACCTCCGACCCCATAAAGTATATATTCTGGCTCAGGATCAACAGCCGAGTCGATATAACCATGTCCGTCTGTCCGTCTGTCTGTCCGTGTGAAAATCTAGATCTCAGCTATTATAGCTGATCAAGTTTATTTTGGATTTTGGCCACGCCCCCTTCCGCCCCTGTAAATCAAAAAAATTGATTACAAGCGCAATTTTGACGCCATATTGTTCATTTTTGGTTTACATGATAACTATGGCTAGCCAGATAATCTCTGAAAATTTGGTAACAATCGGATAATAAACACAGAAGTTATTCAGCTTAACGTTTTCCATAGCTGTAAGCAGCACTGCCGGCAGCTGCCGGGCATTTACGGGTTCGAGTCCCGCCCGCATCAAAAATTAAACGTGTGCAAAAATGTTTTTTTTTATACCCGCTACTCATAGAGTAGAAGGGTATTATAACTTTGTTCAAACCGAAAATGTATGTAACAGGCAGAAGGAGACACCTCCGACCCCATAAAGTATATATATTCTGGCTCAGGATCAACGGCCGAGTCGATATAGCCATGTCCGTCTGTCCGTCTGTCTGTCCGTGTGAAAATCTAGATCTCAGCTATTATAAGAGCTAGGATTACCAAATTTGGGGACAAAATGTGTTATTATTGCACGCTGATCAAGTTTATTTTGGATTTTGGCCACGCCCCCTTCCGCCCCTGTAAACCGAAAAAATTGATTACAAGCGCAATTTTGAGGCCATATTGTTCATTTTCGGTTCACATGATAACTATGGCTAGCCAGATGATCTCTGAAAATTTGGTAACAATCGGATAATAAACACAGAAGTTATTCAGCTTAACGTTTTCCATAGCTGTAAGCAGCGCTGCCGGCAGCGCTACTTGCAGCATTGTGCCAAATCGTGTGTGCGTGTACAGTGGTGAAATGTGTTAAGTTGTGGACTGCAAAACGAACAGTACTATTATGCATTTACGGGTTCGAGTCCCGCCCGCATCAAAAATTAAATGTGTGCAAAAATGTTTTTTTTTATACCCACTACTCATAGAGTAGAAGGGTATTATAACTTTGTTCAAACCGAAAATGTATGTAACAGGCAGAAGGAGACACCTCCGACCCCATAAAGTATATATATTCTAGCTCAGGATCAACAGCCGAGTCGATATAGCCATGTCCGTCTGTCCGTCTGTCTGTCCGTGTGAAAATCTAGATCTCAGCTATTATAAGAGCTAGGATTACCAAATTTGGGGACAAAATGTGTTATTATTGCACGCTGATCAAGTTTATTTTGGATTTTGGCCACGCCCCCTTCCGCCCCTGTAAATCGAAAAAAATTGATTACAAGCGCAATTTTGTTCATTTTCGGTTCACATGATAACTATGGCTAGCCAGATGATCTCTGAAAATTTGGTAACAATCGGATAATAAACACAGAAATTATTCAGCTTAACGTTTTCCATTGCTGTAAGCAGCACTGCCGGCAGCGCTACTTGCAGCATTGTGCCAAATCGTGTGTGCGTGTACAGTGGTGAAATGTGTTAAGTTGTGGACTGCAAAACGAACAGTACTATTATGCATTTACGGGTTCGAGTCCCGCCCGCATTAAAAATTAAATGTGTGCAAAAATGTTTTTTTTTATACCCGCTACTCATAGAGTAAAAAGGTATTATAACTTTGTTCAAACCGAAAATGTATGTAACAGGCAGAAGGAGACACCTCCGACCCCATAAAGTATATATATTCTGGCTCAGGATCAACAGCCGAGTCGATATAGCCATGTCCGTCTGTCCGTCTGTCTGTCTGTGTGAAAATCTAGATCTCAGCTATTATAAGAGCTAGGATTACCAAATTTGGGGACAAAATGTGTTATTATTGCACGCTGATCAAGTTTATTTTGGATTTTGGCCACGCCCCCTTCCGCCCCTGTAAATCGAAAAAAATTGATTACAAGCGCAATTTTAACGCCATATTGTTCATTTTTGGTTTACATGATAACTATGGCTAGCCAGATAATCTCTGAAAATTTGGTAACAATCGGATAATAAACACAGAAGTTATTCAGCTTAACGTTTTCCATAGCTGTAAGCAGCACTGCCGGCAGCTGCCGGGAGCGCTGCTTGCAGCATTGTGCCGAATCGTGTGTGCGTGTACGGTGGTGAAATGGGTTAAGTTGTGGACTGCAAAACGAACAGTACTATTATGCATTTACGGGTTCGAGTCCCGCCCGCATCAAAAATTAAATGTGTGCAAAAATGTTTTTTTTATACCCGCTACTCATAGAGTAGAAGGGTATTATAACTTTGTTCAAACCGAAAATGTATGTAACAGGCAGAAGGAGACACCTTAGACCCCATAAAGTATATATATTCTGGCTCAGGATCAACAGCCGAGTCGATATAGCCATGTCCGTCTGTCCGTCTGTCTGTCCGTGTGAAAATCTAGATCTCAGCTATTATAAGAGCTAGGATTACCAAATTTGGGGACAAAATGTGTTATTATTGCACGCTGATCAAGTTTATTTTGGATTTTGGCCACGCCCCCTTCCGCCCCTGTAAATCGAAAAAAATTGATTACAAGCGCAATTTTGACGCCATATTGTTCATTTTCGGTTCACATGATAACTATGGCTAGCCAGATGATCTCTGGAAATTTGGTAACAATCGGATAATAAACACAGAAGTTATTCAGCTTAACGTTTTCCATAGCTGTAAGCAGCGCTGCCGGCAGCGCTGCTTGCAGCATTGTTCCGAATCGTGTGTGCGTGTACGGTGGTGAAATAGGTTAAGTTGTGGACTGCAAAACGAACAGTACTATTATGCATTTACGGGTTCGAGTCCCGCCCGCATCAAAAATTAAATGTGTGCAAAAATGTTTTTTTTTATACCCGCTACTCATAGAGTAGAAGGGTATTATAACTTTGTTCAAACCGAAAATGTATGTAACAGGCAGAAGGAGACACCTCCGACCCCATAAAGTATATATTCTGGCTCAGGATCAACAGCCGAGTCGATATAACCATGTCCGTCTGTCCGTCTGTCTGTCCGTGTGAACATCTAGATCTCAGCTATTATAGTAAAAGAAAATTTTATTGACGCTGATCAAGTTTATTTTGGATTTTGGCCACGCCCCTTCCGCCCCTGTAAATCAAAAAAATTGATTACAAGCGCAATTTTGACGCCATATTGTTCATTTTTGGTTTACATGATAACTATGGCTAGCCAGATGATCTCTGAAAATTTGGTAACAATCGGATAATAAACACAGAAGTTATTCAGCTTAACGTTTTCCATAGCTGTAAGCAGCACTGCCGGCAGCTGCCGGTTTTTTTTTTTTGTGTAAGTGGTTAAATTTTTTTTTTTTTGGTGAAAAAAAAAAAAGTACTATTAGCATTTACGGGTTCGAGTCCCGCCCGCATCAAAAATTAAACGTGTGCAAAAATGTTTTTTTTATACCCGCTACTCATAGAGTAGAAGGGTATTATAACTTTGTTCAAACCGAAAATGTATGTAACAGGCAGAAGGAGACACCTCCGACCCCATAAAGTATATATATTCTGGCTCAGGATCAACGGCCGAGTCGATATAGCCATGTCCGTCTGTCCGTCTGTCTGTCCGTGTGAAAATCTAGATCTCAGCTATTATAAGAGCTAGGATTACCAAATTTGGGGACAAAATGTGTTATTATTGCACGCTGATCAAGTTTATTTTGGATTTTGGCCACGCCCCCTTCCGCCCCTGTAAACCGAAAAAAATTGATTACAAGCGCAATTTTGAGGCCATATTGTTCATTTTCGGTTCACATGATAACTATGGCTAGCCAGATGATCTCTGAAAATTTGGTAACAATCGGATAATAAACACAGAAGTTATTCAGCTTAACGTTTTCCATAGCTGTAAGCAGCACTGCCGGCAGCGCTACTTGCAGCATTGTGCCAAATCGTGTGTGCGTGTACAGTGGTGAAATGTGTTAAGTTGTGGACTGCAAAACGAACAGTACTATTATGCATTTACGGGTTCGAGTCCCGCCCGCATCAAAAACTAAATGTGTGCAAAAATGTTTTTTTTTATACCCGCTACTCATAGAGTAGAAGGGTATTATAACTTTGTTCAAACCGAAAATGTATGTAACAGGCAGAAGGAGACACCTCCGACCCCATAAAGTATATATATTCTGGCTCAGGATCAACATCCGAGTCGATATAGCCATGTCCGTCTGTCCGTCTGTCTGTCCGTGTGAAAATCTAGATCTCAGCTATTATAAGAGCTAGGATTACCAAATTTGGGGACAAAATGTGTTATTATTGTACACTGATCAAGTTTATTTTGGATCAGAGATACTACTACTCATAGAGTAGAAGGGTATTATAACTTTGTTCAAACCGAAAATGTATGTAACAGGCAGAAGGAGACACCTTAGACCCCATAAAGTATATATATTCTGGCTCAGGATCAACAGCCGAGTCGATATAGCCATGTCCGTCTGTCCGTCTGTCCGTCTGTCTGTCCGTGTGAAAATCTAGATCTCAGCTATTATAAGAGCTAGGATTACCAAATTTGGGGACAAAATGTGTTATTATTGCACGCTGATCAAGTTTATTTTGGATTTTGGCCACGCCCCCTTCCGCCCCTGTAAATCGAAAAAAATTGATTACAAGCGCAATTTTGTTCATTTTCGGTTCACATGATAACTATGGCTAGCCAGATGATCTCTGAAAATTTGGTAACAATCGGATAATAAACACAGAAATTATTCAGCTTAACGTTTTCCATTGCTGTAAGCAGCGCTGCCGGCAGCGCTACTTGCAGCATTGTGCCAAATCATGTGTGCGTGTACAGTGGTGAAATGTGTTAAGTTGTGGACTGCAAAACGAACAGTACTATTATGCATTTACGGGTTCGAGTCCCGCCCGCATTAAAAATTAAATGTGTGCAAAAATGTTTTTTTTATACCCGCTACTCATAGAGTAAAAAGGTATTATAACTTTGTTCAAACCGAAAATGTATGTAACAGGCAGAAGGAGACACCTCCGACCCCATAAAGTATATATATTCTGGCTCAGGATCAACAGCCGAGTCGATATAGCCATGTCCGTCTGTCCGTCTGTCTGTCCGTGTGAAAATCTAGATCTCAGCTATTATAAGAGCTAGGATTACCAAATTTGGGGACAAAATGTGTTATTATTGCACGCTGATCAAGTTTATTTTGGATTTTGGCCACGCCCCCTTCCGCCCCTGTAAATCGAAAAAAATTGATTACAAGCGCAATTTTAACGCCATATTGTTCATTTTTGGTTTACATGATAACTATGGCTAGCCAGATAATCTCTGAAAATTTGGTAACAATCGGATAATAAACACAGAAGTTATTCAGCTTAACGTTTTCCATAGCTGTAAGCAGCACTGCCGGCAGCTGCTGGGAGCGCTGCTTGCAGAATTGTGCCGAATCGTGTGTGCGTGTACGGTGGTGAAATGGGTTAAGTTGTGGACTGCAAAACGAACAGTACTATTATGCATTTACGGGTTCGAGTCCCGCCCGCATCAAAAATTAAATGTGTGCAAAAAATGTTTTTTTTATACCCGCTACTCATAGAGTAGAAGGGTATTATAACTTTGTTCAAACCGAAAATGTATGTAACAGGCAGAAGGAGACACCTCCGACCCCATAAAGTATATATATTCTGGCTCAGGATCAACAGCCGAGTCGATATAGCCATGTCCGTCTGTCCGTCTGTCTGTCCGTGTGAAAATCTAGATCTCAGCTATTATAAGAGCTAGGATTACCAAATTTGGGGACAAAATGTGTTATTATTGCACGCTGATCAAGTTTATTTTGGATTTTGGCCACGCCCCCTTCCGCCCCTGTAAATCGAAAAAAATTGATTACAAGCGCAATTTTGACGCCATATTGTTCATTTTCGGTTCACATGATAACTATGACTAGCCAGATGATCTCTGAAAATTTGGTAACAATCGGATAATAAACACAGAAGTTATTCAGCTTAACGTTTTCCATAGCTGTAAGCAGCGCTGCCGGCAGCGCTACTTGCAGCATTGTGCCAAATCGTGTGTGCGTGTACAGTGGTGAAATGTGTTAAGTTGTGGACTGCAAAACGAACAGTACTATTATGCATTTACGGGTTCGAGTCCCGCCCGCATCAAAAAATTAAATGTGTGCAAAAATGTTTTTTTATACCCGCTACTCATAGAGTAGAAGGGTATTATAACTTTGTTCAAACCGAAAATGTATGTAACAGGCAGAAGGAGACACCTCCGACCCCATAAAGTACATATATTCTGGCTCAGGATCAACAGCCGAGTCGATATAGCCATGTCCGTCTGTCCGTCTGTCTGTCCGTGTGAAAATCTAGATCTCAGCTATTATAAGAGCTAGGATTACCAAATTTGGGGACAAAATGTGTTATTATTGCACGCTGATCAAGTTTATTTTGGATTTTGGCCACGCCCCCTTCCGGCCCTGTAAATCGGAAAAAATTGATTACAAGCCCAATTTTGACGCCATATTGTTCATTTTCGGTTTACATGATAACTATGGCTAGCCAGATGATCTCTGAAAATTTGGTAACAATCGGCTAATAAACACAGAAGTTATTCAGCTTAACGTTTTCCATAGCTGTAAGCAGCGCTGCCGGCAGCGCTACTTGCAGCATTGTGCCAAATCGTGTGTGCGTGTACAGTGGTGAAATGTGTTAAGTTGTGGACTGCAAAACGAACAGTACTATTATGCATTTACGGGTTCGAGTCCCGCCTGCATCAAAAATTAAATGTGTGCAAAAATGTTTTTTTTTATACCCACTACTCATAGAGTAGAAGGGTATTATAACTTTGTTCAAACCGAAAATGTATGTAACAGGCAGAAGGAGACACCTCCGACCCCATAAAGTATATATATCCTAGCTCAGGATCAACAGCCGAACCGATATAGCCATGTCCGTCTGTCCGTCTGTCTGTCCGTGTGAAAATCTAGATCTCAGCTATTATAAGAGCTAGGATTACCAAATTTGGGGACAAAATGTGTTATTATTGCACGCTGATCAAGTTTATTTTGGATTTTGGCCACGCCCCCTTCCGCCCCTGTAAATCGAAAAAAATTGATTACAAGCGCAATTTTGACGCCATATTGTTCATTTTTGGTTTACATGATAACTATGGCTAGCCAGATAATCTCTGAAAATTTGGTAACAATCGGATAATAAACACAGAAGTTATTCAGCTTAACGTTTTCCATAGCTGTAAGCAGCGCTGCCGGCAGCGCTGCTTGCAGCATTGTGCCATATTGTTCATTTTCGGTTTACATGATAACTATGGCTAGCCAGATGATCTCTGAAAATTTGGTAACAATCGGATAATAAACACAGAAGTTATTCAGCTTAACGTTTTCCATAGCTGTAAGCAGCGCTGCCGGCAGCGCTACTTGCAGCATTGTGCCAAATCGTGTGTGCGTGTACAGTGGTGAAATGTGTTAAGTTGTGGACTGCAAAACGAACAGTACTATTATGCATTTACGGGTTCGAGTCCCGCCCGCATCAAAAATTAAATGTGTGCAAAAATGTTTTTTTTATACCCGCTACTCATAGAGTAGAAGGGTATTATAACTTTGTTCAAACCGAAAATGTATGTAACAGGCAGAAGGAGACACCTCCGACCCCATAAAGTACATATATTCTGGCTCAGGATCAACATCCGAGTCGATATAGCCATGTCCGTCTGTCTGTCCGTGTGAAAATCTAGATCTCAGCTATTATAAGAGCTAGGATTACCAAATTTGGGGACAAAATGTGTTATTATTGCACGCTGATCAAGTTTATTTTGGATTTTGGCCACGCCCCCTTCCGGCCCTGTAAATCGGAAAAAATTGATTACAAGCCCAATTTTGACGCCATATTGTTCATTTTCGGTTTACATGATAACTATGGCTAGCCAGATGATCTCTGAAAATTTGGTAACAATCGGCTAATAAACACAGAAGTTATTCAGCTTAACGTTTTCCATAGCTGTAAGCAGCGCTGCCGGCAGCGCTACTTGCAGCATTGTGCCAAATCGTGTGTGCGTGTACAGTGGTGAAATGTGTTAAGTTGTGGACTGCAAAACGAACAGTACTATTATGCATTTACGGGTTCGAGTCCCGCCTGCATCAAAAATTAAATGTGTGCAAAAATGTTTTTTTTTATACCCACTACTCATAGAGTAGAAGGGTATTATAACTTTGTTCAAACCGAAAATGTATGTAACAGGCAGAAGGAGACACCTCCGACCCCATAAAGTATATTTATCCTAGCTCAGGATCAACAGCCGAACCGATATAGCCATGTCCGTCTGTCCGTCTGTCTGTCCGTGTGAAAATCTAGATCTCAGCTATTATAAGAGCTAGGATTACCAAATTTGGGGACAAAATGTGTTATTATTGCACGCTGATCAAGTTTATTTTGGATTTTGGCCACGCCCCCTTCCGCCCCTGTAAATCGAAAAAAATTGATTACAAGCGCAATTTTGACGCCATATTGTTCATTTTTGGTTTACATGATAACTATGGCTAGCCAGATGATCTCTGAAAATTTGGTAACAATCGGATAATAAACACAGAAGTTATTCAGCTTAACGTTTTCCATAGCTGTAAGCAGCGCTGCCGGCAGCGCTACTTGCAGCATTGTGCCAAATCGTGTGTGCGTGTACAGTGGTGAAATGTGTTAAGTTGTGGACTGCAAAACGAACAGTACTATTATGCATTTACGGGTTCGAGTCCCGCCCGCATCAAAAATTAAATGTGTGCAAAAATGTTTTTTTTTATCCCCGCTACTCATAGAGTAGAAGGGTATTATAACTTTGTTCAAACCGAAAATGTATGTAACAGGCAGAAGGAGACACCTCCGACCCCATAAAGTACATATATTCTGGCTCAGGATCAACATCCGAGTCGATATAGCCATGTCCGTCTGTCTGTCCGTGTGAAAATCTAGATCTCAGCTATTATAAGAGCTAGGATTACCAAATTTGGGGACAAAATGTGTTATTATTGCACGCTGATCAAGTTTATTTTGGAATTTGGCCACGCCCCCTTCCGGCCCTGTAAATCGGAAAAAATTGATTACAAGCCCAATTTTGACGCCATATTGTTCATTTTCGGTTTACATGATAACTATGGCTAGCCAGATGATCTCTGAAAATTTGGTAACAATCGGATAATAAACACAGAAGTTATTCAGCTTAACGTTTTCCATAGCTGTAAGCAGCGCTGCCGGCAGCGCTGCTTGCAGCATTGTGCCATATTGTTCATTTTCGGTTTACATGATAACTATGGCTAGCCAGATGATCTCTGAAAATTTGGTAACAATCGCATAATAAACACAGAAGTTATTCAGCTTAACGTTTTCCATAGCTGTAAGCAGCGCTGCCGGCAGCGCTACTTGCAGCATTGTGCCAAATCGTGTGTGCGTGTACAGTGGTGAAATGTGTTAAGTTGTGGACTGCAAAACGAACAGTACTATTATGCATTTACGGGTTCGAGTCCCGCCCGCATCAAAAATTAAATGTGTGCAAAAATGTTTTTTTTTTATACCCGCTACTCATAGAGTAGAAGGGTATTATAACTTTGTTCAAACCGAAAATGTATGTAACAGGCAGAAGGAGACACCTCCGACCCCATAAAGTACATATATTCTGGCTCAGGATCAACATCCGAGTCGATATAGCCATGTCCGTCTGTCCGTCTGTCTGTCCTTGTGAAAATCTAGATCTCAGCTATTATAAGAGCTAGGATTACCAAATTTGGGGACAAAATGTGTTATTATTGCACGCTGATCAAGTTTATTTTGGATTTTGGCCACGCCCCCTTCCGGCCCTGTAAATCGGAAAAAATTGATTACAAGCCCAATTTTGACGCCATATTGTTCATTTTCGGTTTACATGATAACTATGGCTAGCCAGATGATCTCTGAAAATTTGGTAACAATCGGATAATAAACACAGAAGTTATTCAGCTTAACGTTTTCCATAGCTGTAAGCAGCGCTGCCGGCAGCGCTGCTTGCAGCATTGTGCCATATTGTTCATTTTCGGTTTACATGATAACTATGGCTAGCCAGATGATCTCTGAAAATTTGGTAACAATCGGATAATAAACACAGAAGTTATTCAGCTTAACGTTTTCCATAGCTGTAAGCAGCGCTGCCGGCAGCGCTACTTGCAGCATTGTGCCAAATCGTGTGTGCGTGTACAGTGGTGAAATGTGTTAAGTTGTGGACTGCAAAACGAACAGTACTATTATGCATTTACGGGTTCGAGTCCCGCCCGCATCAAAAATTAAATGTGTGCAAAAATGTTTTTTTTATACCCGCTACTCATAGAGTAGAAGGGTATTATAACTTTGTTCAAACCGAAAATGTATGTAACAGGCAGAAGGAGACACCTCCGACCCCATAAAGTATATATATTCTGGCTCAGGATCAACATCCGAGTCGATATAGCCATGTCCGTCTGTCTGTCCGTGTGAAAATCTAGATCTCAGCTATTATAAGAGCTAGGATTACCAAATTTGGGGACAAAATGTGTTATTATTGCACGCTGATCAAGTTTATTTTGGATTTTGGCCACGCCCCCTTCCGCCCCTGTAAATCGAAAAAAATTGATTACAAGCGCAATTTTGACGCCATATTGTTCATTTTCGGTTTACATGATAACTATGGCTAGCCAGATGATCTCTGAAAATTTGGTAACAATCGGCTAATAAACACAGAAGTTATTCAGCTTAACGTTTTCCATAGCTGTAAGCAGCGCTGCCGGCAGCGCTACTTGCAGCATTGTGCCAAATCGTGTGTGCGTGTACAGTGGTGAAATGTGTTAAGTTGTGGACTGCAAAACGAACAGTACTATTATGCATTTACGGGTTCGAGTCCCGCCTGCATCAAAAATTAAATGTGTGCAAAAATGTTTTTTTTTATACCCACTACTCATAGAGTAGAAGGGTATTATAACTTTGTTCAAACCGAAAATGTATGTAACAGGCAGAAGGAGACACCTCCGACCCCATAAAGTATATATATCCTAGCTCAGGATCAACAGCCGAACCGATATAGCCATGTCCGTCTGTCCGTCTGTCTGTCCGTGTGAAAATCTAGATCTCAGCTATTATAAGAGCTAGGATTACCAAATTTGGGGACAAAATGTGTTATTATTGCACGCTGATCAAGTTTATTTTGGATTTTGGCCACGCCCCCTTCCGCCCCTGTAAATTTGAAAAAAATTGATTACAAGCGCAATTTTGACGCCATATTGTTCATTTTCGGTTCACATGATAACTATGGCTAGCCAGATGATCTCTGAAAATTTGGTAACAATCGGACAATAAACACAGAAGTTATTCAGCTTAACGTTTTCCATAGCTGTAAGCAGCGCTGCCGGCAGCGCTACTTGCAGCATTGTGCCGAATCGTGTGTGCGTGTACGGTGGTGAAATGTGTTAAGTTGTGGACTGCAAAACGAACAGTACTATTATGCATTAACGGGTTCGAGTCCCGCCCGCATCAAAAATTAAATGTGTGCAAAAATGTTTTTTTTTTATACCCGCTACTCATAGAGTAGAAGGGTATTATAACTTTGTTCAAACCGAAAATGTATGTAACAGGCAGAAGGAGACACCTCCGACCCCATAAAGTATATATATTCTGGCTCAGGATCAACAGCCGAGTCGATATAGCCATGTCCGTCTGTCCGTCTGTCTGTCCGTGTGAAAATCTAGATCTCAGCTATTATAAGAGCTAGGATTACCAAATTTGGGGACAAAATGTGCTATTATTGCACGCTGATCAAGTTTATTTTGGATTTTGGCCACGCCCCCTTCCGCCCCTGTAAATCGAAAAAAATTGATTACAAGCGCAATTTTGACGCCATATTGTTCATTTTCGGTTCACATGATAACTATGGCTAGCCAGATGATCTCTAAAAATTTGGTAACAATCGGATAATAAACACAGAAGTTATTCAGCTTAACGTTTTCTATAGCTGTAAGCAGCGCTGCCGGCAGCATTGTGCCATATTGTTCATTTTCGGTTTACATGATAACTATGGCTAGCCAGATGATCTCTGAAAATTTGGTAACAATCGGATAATAAACACAGAAGTTATTCAGCTTAACGTTTTCCATAGCTGTAAGCAGCGCTGCCGGCAGCGCTACTTGCAGCATTGTGCCGAATCGTGTGTGCGTGTACGGTGGTGAAATAGGTTAAGTTGTGGACTGCAAAACGAACAGTACTATTATGCATTTACGGGTTCGAGTCCCGCCCGCATCAAAAATTAAATGTGTGCAAAAATGTTTTTTTTATACCCGCTACTCATAGAGTAGAAGGGTATTATAACTTTGTTCAAACCGAAAATGTATGTAACAGGCAGAAGGAGACACCTCCGACCCCATAAAGTATATATATTCTGGCTCAGGATCAACAGCCGAGTCGATATAGCCATGTCCGTCTGTCCGTCTGTCTGTCCGTGTGAAAATCTAGATCTCAGCTATTATAAGAGCTAGGATTACCAAATTTGGGGACAAAATGTGTTATTATTGCACGCTGATCAAGTTTATTTTGGATTTTGGCCACGCCCCCTTCCGCCCCTGTAAATCAAAAAAATTGATTACAAGCGCAATTTTGACGCCATATTGTTCATTTTTGGTTTACATGATAACTATGGCTAGCCAGATGATCTCTGAAAATTTGGTAACAATCGGATAATAAACACAGAAGTTTTTCAGCTTAACGTTTTCCATAGCTGTAAGCAGCACTGCCGGCAGCGCTGCTTGCAGCATTGTGCCATATTGTTCATTTTCGGTTTACATGATAACTATGGCTAGCCAGATGATCTCTGAAAATTTGGTAACAATCGGATAATAAACACAGAAGTTATTCAGCTTAACGTTTTCCATAGCTGTAAGCAGCGCTGCCGGCAGCGCTACTTGCAGCATTGTGCCAAATCGTGTGTGCGTGTACAGTGGTGAAATGTGTTAAGTTGTGGACTGCAAAACGAACAGTACTATTATGCATTTACGGGTTCGAGTCCCGCCCGCATCAAAAATTAAATGTGTGCAAAAATGTTTTTTTTTATACCCGCTACTCATAGAGTAGAAGGGTATTATAACTTTGTTCAAACCGAAAATGTATGTAACAGGCAGAAGGAGACACCTCCGACCCCATAAAGTACATATATTCTGGCTCAGGATCAACATCCGAGTCGATATAGCCATGTCCGTCTGTCTGTCCGTGTGAAAATCTAGATCTCAGCTATTATAAAAGCTAGGATTACCAAATTTGGGGACAAAATGTGTTATTTATTTTGCCCCCCCCCCCCTCTAAAACTAAAAAAAATGGATTAAGCAATTTTCGCCATATTGTTCATTTTCGGTTTACATGATAACTATGGCTAGCCAGATGATCTCTGAAAATTTGGTAACAATCGGCTAATAAACACAGAAGTTATTCAGCTTAACGTTTTCCATAGCTGTAAGCAGCGCTGCCGGCAGCGCTACTTGCAGCATTGTGCCAAATCGTGTGTGCGTGTACAGTGGTGAAATGTGTTAAGTTGTGGACTGCAAAACGAACAGTACTATTATGCATTTACGGGTTCGAGTCCCGCCTGCATCAAAAATTAAATGTGTGCAAAAATGTTTTTTTTTATACCCACTACTCATAGAGTAGAAGGGTATTATAACTTTGTTCAAACCGAAAATTTATGTAACAGGCAGAAGGAGACACCTCCGACCCCATAAAGTATATATATCCTAGCTCAGGATCAACAGCCGAACCGATATAGCCATGTCCGTCTGTCCGTCTGTCTGTCCGTGTGAAAATCTAGATCTCAGCTATTATAAGAGCTAGGATTACCAAATTTGGGGACAAAATGTGTTATTATTGCACGCTGATCAAGTTTATTTTGGATTTTGGCCACGCCCCCTTCCGCCCCTGTAAATCGAAAAAAATTGATTACAAGCGCAATTTTGACGCCATATTGTTCATTTTTGGTTTACATGATAACTATGGCTAGCCAGATAATCTCTGAAAATTTGGTAACAATCGGATAATAAACACAGAAGTTATTCAGCTTAACGTTTTCCATAGCTGTAAGCAGCACTGCTGGCAGCTGCCGGCAGCGCTGCTTGCAGCATTGTGCCGAATCGTGTGTGCGTGTACGGTGGTGAAATAGGTTAAGTTGTGGACTGCAAAACGAACAGTACTATTATGCATTTACGGGTTCGAGTCCCGCCCGCATCAAAAATTAAATGTGTGCAAAAATGTTTTTTTTTATACCCGCTACTCATAGAGTAGAAGGGTATTATAACTTTGTTCAAACCGAAAATGTATGTAACAGGCAGAAGGAGACACCTTAGACCCCATAAAGTATATATATTCTGGCTCAGGATCAACAGCCGAGTCGATATAGCCATGTCCGTCTGTCCGTCTGTCTGTCCGTGTGAAAATCTAGATCTCAGCTATTATAAGAGCTAGGATTACCAAATTTGGGGACAAAATGTGTTATTATTGCACGCTGATCAAGTTTATTTTGGATTTTGGCCACGCCCCCTTCCGCCCCTGTAAATCGAAAAAAATTGATTACAAGCGCAATTTTGACGCCATAACTATGGCTAGCCAGATGATCTCTGAAAATTTGGTAACAATCGGATAATAAACACAGAAGTTATTCAGCTTAACGTTTTCCATAGCTGTAAGCAGCGCTGCCGCAGCGCTGCTTGCAGCATTGTGCCATATTGTTCATTTTCGGTTTACATGATAACTATGGCTAGCCAGATGATCTCTGAAAATTTGGTAACAATCGGATAATAAACACAGAAGTTATTCAGCTTAACGTTTTCCATAGCTGTAAGCAGCGCTGCCGGCAGGCAGCGCTGCTTGCAGCATTGTGCCGAATCGTGTGTGCGTGTACGGTGGTGAAATAGGTTAAGTTGTGGACTGCAAAACGAACAGTACTATTATGCATTTACGGGTTCGAGTCCCGCCCGCATCAAAAATTAAATGTGTGCAAAAATGTTTTTTTTATACCCGCTACTCATAGAGTAGAAGGGTATTATAACTTTGTTCAAACCGAAAATGTATGTAACAGGCAGAAGGAGACACCTCCGACCCCATAAAGTATATATATTCTGGCTCAGGATCAACAGCCGAGTCGATATAGCCATGTCCGTCTGTCCGTCTGTCTGTCCGTGTGAAAATCTAGATCTCAGCTATTATAAGAGCTAGGATTACCAAATTTGGGGACAAAATGTGTTATTATTGCACGCTGATCAAGTTTATTTTGGATTTTGGCCACGCCCCCTTCCGCCCCTGTAAATCGAAAAAAATTGATTACAAGCGCAATTTTGACGCCATATTGTTCATTTTCGGTTCACATTATAACTATGGCTAGCCAGATGATCTCTAAAAATTTGGTAACAATCGGATAATAAACACAGAAGTTATTCAGCTTAACGTTTTCTATAGCTGTAAGCAGCGCTGCCGGCAGCGCTGCTTGCAGCATTGTGGCGAATCGTGTGTGCGTGTACGGTGGTGAAATAGGTTAAGTTGTGGACTGCAAAACGAACAGTACTATTATGCATTTACGGGTTCGAGTCCCGCCCGCATCAAAAATTAAATGTGTGCAAAAATGTTTTTTTTTATACCCGCTACTCATAGAGTAGAAGGGTATTATAACTTTGTTCAAACCGAAAATGTATGTAACAGGCAGAAGGAGACACCTCCGACCCCATAAAGTATATATTCTGGCTCAGGATCAACAGCCGAGTCGATATAGCCATGTCCGTCTGTCTGTCCGTGTGAAAATCTAGATCTCAGCTATTATAAAAGCTAGGATTACCAAATTTGGGGACAAAATGTGTTATTGCCATATTGTTCATTTTCGGTTTACATGATAACTATGGCTAGCCAGATGATCTCTGAAAATTTGGTAACAATCGGCTAATAAACACAGAAGTTATTCAGCTTAACGTTTTCCATAGCTGTAAGCAGCGCTGCCGGCAGCGCTACTTGCAGCATTGTGCCAAATCGTGTGTGCGTGTACAGTGGTGAAATGTGTTAAGTTGTGGACTGCAAAACGAACAGTACTATTATGCATTTACGGGTTCGAGTCCCGCCTGCATCAAAAATTAAATGTGTGCAAAAATGTTTTTTTTATACCCACTACTCATAGAGTAGAAGGGTATTATAACTTTGTTCAAACCGAAAATTTATGTAACAGGCAGAAGGAGACACCTCCGACCCCATAAAGTATATATATCCTAGCTCAGGATCAACAGCCGAACCGATATAGCCATGTCCGTCTGTCCGTCTGTCTGTCCGTGTGAAAATCTAGATCTCAGCTATTATAAGAGCTAGGATTACCAAATTTGGGGACAAAATGTGTTATTATTGCACGCTGATCAAGTTTATTTTGGATTTTGGCCACGCCCCCTTCCGCCCCTGTAAATCGAAAAAAATTGATTACAAGCGCAATTTTGACGCCATATTGTTCATTTTTGGTTTACATGATAACTATGGCTAGCCAGATAATCTCTGAAAATTTGGTAACAATCGGATAATAAACACAGAAGTTATTCAGCTTAACGTTTTCCATAGCTGTAAGCAGCACTGCTGGCAGCTGCCGGCAGCGCTGCTTGCAGCATCGTGTGTGCCACGTGTACGGTGGTGAAATGGGTTAAGTTGTGGACTGCAAAACGAACAGTACTATTATGCATTTACGGGTTCGAGTCCCGCCCGCATCAAAAATTAAATGTGTGCAAAAATGTTTTTTTTTATACCCGCTACTCATAGAGTAGAAGGGTATTATAACTTTGTTCAAACCGAAAATGTATGTAACAGGCAGAAGGAGACACCTTAGACCCCATAAAGTATATATATTCTGGCTCAGGATCAACAGCCGAGTCGATATAGCCATGTCCGTCTGTCCGTCTGTCCGTCTGTCTGTCCGTGTGAAAATCTAGATCTCAGCTATTATAAGAGCTAGGATTACCAAATTTGGGGACAAAATGTGTTATTATTGCACGCTGATCAAGTTTATTTTGGATTTTGGCCACGCCCCCTTCCGCCCCTGTAAATCGAAAAAAATTGATTACAAGCGCAATTTTGACGCCATAACTATGGCTAGCCAGATGATCTCTGAAAATTTGGTAACAATCGGATAATAAACACAGAAGTTATTCAGCTTAACGTTTTCCATAGCTGTAAGCAGCGCTGCCGGCAGCGCTGCTTGCAGCATTGTGCCATATTGTTCATTTTCGGTTTACATGATAACTATGGCTAGCCAGATGATCTCTGAAAATTTGGTAACAATCGGATAATAAACACAGAAGTTATTCAGCTTAACGTTTTCCATAGCTGTAAGCAGCGCTGCCGGCAGCGCTGCTTGCAGCATTGTGCCGAATCGTGTGTGCGTGTACGGTGGTGAAATAGGTTAAGTTGTGGACTGCAAAACGAACAGTACTATTATGCATTTACGGGTTCGAGTCCCGCCCGCATCAAAAATTAAATGTGTGCAAAAATGTTTTTTTTATACCCGCTACTCATAGAGTAGAAGGGTATTATAACTTTGTTCAAACCGAAAATGTATGTAACAGGCAGAAGGAGACACCTCCGACCCCATAAAGTATATATATTCTGGCTCAGGATCAACAGCCGAGTCGATATAGCCATGTCCGTCTGTCCGTCTGTCTGTCCGTGTGAAAATCTAGATCTCAGCTATTATAAGAGCTAGGATTACCAAATTTGGGGACAAAATGTGTATTATTGCACGCTGATCAAGTTTATTTTGGATTTTGGCCACCCCTTCCCGCCCCTGTAAATCAAAAAAAATTGATTACAAGCGCAATTTTGAGGCCATATTGTTCATTATTTTG
>JAEIGP010000781.1:0-31532 GCA_018904095.1 Zaprionus ghesquierei | reverse complement strand
ATGAAATTAAATGTGTGATAATTTGTTACGAAAGTGGGCGAATGGTATCTTACTGTCGGGCGCCCTTGGCTGTAGCTTTCTTTACTTGTTTCTTATGAAACTATGTAAGAATATATATACTTTATAGGGTCGGAGGTGTCTCCTTCTGCCTGTTACACACATTTTCGGTTTGAACAAAGTTAGCTGCTCGTACATCAAAATTATTTCCGGAACAATAAAGAACGGCTACAATCATATTTTGACAGTAAAAGGCTATGGACTTACAATATTTATGCAAAGTCAAAATCTAAAAAAAAAAATAATTTTTTGCACACATTTAATTTTTGATGCGGGTGGAACTCGAACCCATAAATGCATAATAGTTCTGTTCGTTATGCAGTCCACAACTTAACCCACTTTACCACCGTACACGCACACACTATTCGGCACAATGCTGCAAGCAGCGCTGCCGGCAAAAGGATTAAAAATTATTGAAAACGTATAACTTTTATCCAGGTACCAAAAAAATCAAAGATTTATCACTTAAACAGTTAAATACGAGGGTCGTTTGATAAGTCCGTGACTTTTTGAATAAAATATATTTTTTTCGTCAAAGAAGCGTTTTATTTCTCAACATAATCTCCTTTTAGCTCTATACATTTAGTCCAGCGTTTTTCCAATTTTTTTATTCCTTCCAAATAATAGGTTTTCTCAAGGCCCTCAAAATAGTCGTTTGTTTCTGTGATGACCTCTTCATTTGACCCGAATCTCTTACCGCCGAGCCATTTCTTCATGTTTGGAAACAAAAAATGTCACAGGGGGCTAAATCTGGAGAATATGCTGGATGGGGTAGCAGTTCGTAGCCCAATTTATGAAATTTTGCCATGCTGACTACACACGTGTGCACCCGTGCATTGTCCTGATGGAACAGCACTTTTTTTCGCCAAATGCGGTCGTTTCTGCTTCAAATCAATATCGAATCTGTCCAAAAGCTCTGAATAATATTCGCCGGTGATCGTTTTACCCTTTTCAAGGTAATCGATGTGAATGATACCTTGTGCATCCCAAAAACTGTGGCCATGACCTTGTTGGCCGACAGACCCACCTTGGCCTTCTTTGGTGCACGTTCACCCGGAGAAACCCACTGTCTTGATTGTTCTTTGGTCTCTGGTGTGGTGTGGTGGATCCATGTTTCGTCTACGGTAACGAAACGGCGCAAAAATTCGTTTGGATTGCGGTTGAACATCGCCAAACACTCCTTTGAAATGGTCACACGGTTGCGCTTATGGTCGTGTGTGAGCAATCGCGGCACCCATCGCGCGGAAAGCTTTTTCATGTCCAAATATTCATGTAAAATGTGATGTACCCGTTCAGTTGAGATGCCTACAGCCTCAGCTACCTCACGCACTTTCATTCTCCGATCATCCAATATCATTCCATGGATTTTGTCGACGATTTCTGGCATGACGACCTCTTTTGGGCGACCTGAACGTTCGGCATCACTTGTACTGGTACGACCACAACGGAACTCAGTAAACCATTTCTTAACCATTGAAATTGATGGTGCAGAGTCCCCATAATATTTATCAAGTCTTTCCTTGGTTTCGGTGATGGATTTTTTACGCAAAAAATAATGCTTAATTAGCACACGAAATTCACTTTTTTCCATTTTCGTTAAAATTCACGAGATCGTCTGCTTTCAATGCCTATAAAACGCAAACCAAAAAACGCAGCTTTCTCAAAATTTTACAGTCAGCTGTTAATCGATAACTGCTGACAGGAGCAGTGTTGTATTTAGAGCAGGTGCGCGGCAAATACAAAAAGTCACGGTCTTATCAAACGACCCTCGTATAATAATTCTACCAGTTGAAGACTATAATTCGAATACGTGCATGTAAAAAACGATATGTGCCCTTTTAATAATTCTTTATATACTTGAATGGGAAGTGTTCTGGAGCACTCTAACTTTTAATAAATTTTGTTAAAAAAGCGACCGATATGTTCTACGGCACCTATACGATGTATCGGTGCGTACCGGCTCGTTCCGACTTACTTACAGCGGGCAGCAATGAGAAACATGTATACAAAGTTTCATGAAGGTAGCTCAAAAGGGAGGCAAAAACTTTCCTTTGCAAAAAATAAGAAAAGCTCGATCTCCCCCACCATGACACGTATGCATGCGGAATCGAACCTTGGACCCATTATCTAAGAGGTCCACCACTTCTCCATTCGGCCATTAAGCCATTACGCAAATTTTGCCAAAGTTACATTATAAGACCATTCGGAAATTCTTGCACGACAAAAGCAAAGTCTGAATGCATGATGCGTGTTGTTGTTGCTATTTATTCATAAATAACAACCATAAACATATAATTAAATAAAAAATAAAAATAAAAATATATAAGAAAAAGCTGCGCTCTAACATTCGCACACAGGTGATTTAAGAGACTGTCACTTCTCCACTTGTTAACAAAGTTCATTCATTCAAAAATTAAAGTATAAGTTCTTAAAAAAAAAAGAAAAAGCTTAAGCGGCATGAACTGGGAATCGAACCACGGACCTGTCGGTTCAGGAGTTCATCGCTTTTCCACTAAGCTACTGACGCTGTTATCCAACAACTGCAAAAATGTGCATTGTATGGCATTCTTATTATTTCCTGTACAAATAAAGGAATTGCGCTGCCGGAAGCGCGGTTTACAACTAGGGAAAACGTTAAACTGAATAGCTTCTTTGTTTACTATCCGATTGTTACCAAATTTTCAGAGATCATCAGGCTAACTATAATTATCATATGGAACAATATGGCATCAAAATTGCGCTTGTAATCAATTTTTTCGATATACAGGGGCGGAAGGGGGCGTGGCCAAAATCCAAAATAAACTTGATCTTCTACTCTATGAGTAGCGGGTATAAAAAAAAAATTTTTGCACACATTTAATTTTTGATGCGGGCGGGACTCGAACCCGTAAATGCATAATAGTACTGTTCGTTTTGCAGTCAACAACTTAACCCATTTCACCACCCTACACGCACACACGATTCGGCACAATGCTGCAAGCAGCGCTGCCGGCACCGCTGCTTACAGATATGGAAAACATTAAGCTGAATAACTTCTGTGTTTATTATCCGATTGTTACCAAACGTTAAGCTGAATAACTTCTGTGTTTATTATCCGATTGATTCAGAGATTATCTGGCAAGCTATAGTTATCACATAAACCGAAAATGAGCAATATGGCATCAAAATTGCGCTTGTAATCAAATTTTTTTTATTTACAGGGGCGGAATGGGGCGTGGCCAAAATCCAAAATAAACTTGGTTACCAAACTTTTAGAGATCATCTGCCTAGATATAGTTATCATATACACCGAAAATGAATAATATGGCATCAAAATTGCACTTGTAATCAATTTTTTTCGATTTACTTGGGCGGAAGGGGGCGTGGCCAAAATCCAAAATAAACTTGATCAGCGTGCTATAATAAGACATACTGTCACCAAATTTGGTAGTTCTAGCTCTTATAATAGCTGAGATCTAGATTTTCACACGGACAGACAGACGGACAGACAGACGGACAGACGGACATAGCTATATCGACTCGGCTGTTGATTATGTTTTCACATGTAGATAACGCTATTCAAAGATAGATCTAATTTAAACAATAGGTGGCGGATGAACTTGTGCAGAGTTTTTTGATGAAATTAAATGTGTGATAATTTGTTACGAAAGTGGGCGAATGGTATCTTACTGTCTGGCGCCCTTGGCTGTAGCTTTCTTTACTTGTTTCTTATGAAACTATGTAAGAATATATATACTTTATAGGGTCGAAGGTGTCTCCTTCTGCCTGTTACACACATTTTCGGTATGAACAAAGTTATAATACCCTTCTACTCTATGAGTAGCGGGTATAATAAAAATAAAAATATATAAGAAAAAGCTGCGCTCTAACAATCGCACACAGCTGATTTAAGAAAACTTAACTTGCTTGATATTTCACATAAAACTAATTTAACTTTTTTGATTTCATATGAAAACTTGTTTCACATACATAATTTTATACGAAAAAATGTTATTTGGCAATTTTCATTTCGTATGAAAAAAACTTATCATGCTTGATATTTCACATAAAAATAATTTAACTTTTTCGATTTCATATGAAAACTTGTTTAACATACATAATTTCATATAAAGTAATACTAATTGACTATTTTGATTTCGTATGAAGTAAACTTAACTTGATATTTCACATAAAAATAATTTAACTTTTTTGATTTCATATGAAAACTTATTTCACATACATAATTTCATACGAAAAAAATTTCTTTGACAGTTTTCATTTCTTATGAAGAAAACATAACTTGGTTGATAATTATTATAAAAATAATTTAACTTTTTTGATTTCATATGAAAACATTTTTTACATACATAACTTCATATAAAATATTTCTATTTAACTATTTTAATTTCAGATGAATAAAATTTAACTTGGTTGATAATTCATATGCAAATAATTTAACCTTTTTGATTTCATGTGAAAACTTTTTTCACATACATAACTTCATATAAAATAATTCCATTTGACTATTTTAATAATAATAATAGGAATAATAATAATAATTCATATGAAAATAATTTAACTTTTTTGATTTCATATGAAAATTTGTTTCACATACATATCATATAAAATAATACTATTTGACTATTTTAATTTCGGATGAAGAAAGTTTAACTTGGTTGATAATTCATATGAAAATAATTTAACTTTTTTGAATTCATATGAAAACTTGTTTCATATACATAATTTCATACGAAATAATATTATTTGACAATTTTCATTTCGTATGAAGAAACCTTATCTTCGTTGATATTTCACATAAAAATTATTTAACTTTTTTGATTTCATATGAAATCTTGTTTAACATACATAATTTCATATAAAGAAATAATATTTGACTATTTTGATTTCGTATGAAAAAAATTTAATTTGGTTGATTCATAATTCATATGAAAATAATTTAACTTTTTTTATGTCATATGAAAACTTGTTTTCACATACATAATTTCATACGAAATAATGTTATTTTGCAATTTTGACTTCGTATGAAGAAAATTTAAATTGCTTGATATTTCACATAGAATTAATTTAAATTTTTTTTATTTCATATGAAAAATTGTTCAACATACATAATTTTATATAAAATATTACTATTTGACTATTTTGATTTCGGATGAAGAAAGTTTAACTTGGTTGATAATTCAAATGAAAATAATTTGACTTTTTTGATTTCATATGTAAATTTGTTTTCACATACATAGTTTCATAAGAAACAAGTAAAGAAAGCTACAGCCAAGGGCGCCCGATAGTAAGATACCATTCGCTCACTTTCGTAACAAATTATCACACATTTAATTTCATCAAAAAACTCTGCACTAGTTCATCAGCCACCTATTGTTTAAATTAGTTCTATCTTTGAAAAGCGTTATCTACATGTGAAAACATAGCAATCAGCACATTTAATTTCATCAAAAAACTCTGCACTAGTTCATCCGCCACCTATTGTTTAAATTAGATCTATCTTTGAATAGCGTTATCTACATGTGAAAACATAGCAATCAGCTGTACACACGCTACGGCTGAAACGAAGCATCGTGATCATGACGTCACGACGCGCAGCACAGGCGTGAGCAGTTGAAGTAAGGAAAAACGGAAATATGGACAACTTCTGTGTTTATTGTCCGATTGGATTTTGAGAATAGATTTATATGACATCGAAAATTGAAAATAAACTCGATCTACCTATGGGATACAGGAACCTTCATCTCAAATATGGTGACTCTGGCTTTTGTAATAGCAGACAGACGGATATGGCTCAATCGACTCAGCTAGTGATCCTGAGTCAGAATATATATAGTAACATATCCATTCAACACCCACACCCCAACCACATATATTATAATTGTACATTAGAATATAACAAAAAGAATTATTGTAAAACTCACGTACACATATTAAAATTTAAGTACTAAACACATTAAATCTTAAGCGCAAATTGTAATCAAAGAACAAGAGCCCTTCGATTAACTTTGGCCATTAACGCACATGCCTAGTGTCATGTTTCAAGTCACCCCACACTTCAAAAGTACTGTTCCCACAGATCATAAACTAAACAATTGTCCCCAATTCTGAAATCTTAACGATAAACAATTCTCCCCCAATTCGGATATCTTAACGATAAACAAATCTCCCCCAAATCCAAAACGGGAACCAACTGAAATAATAAAGCCAACTGAAATAATAAAACCTTATTGCCCGAGTCACCGCTCACGCACTTGTCTCAGGATTCTCAAATTACCTCCTATTTTAAGAGAGCCCCTCTCTGCACGAGAGAACCAAAACTCATAGCTAAAACTCTCTTTAACACACTTCGCTCTTAAGCTTGCCTATATAAACGCGAAGACGTCCCCTTACGTTCGTTCAGTTCTGAGTATACTATCAATCGAGATAGTTTCGCCAAAGCCTCGTTTCGACTTTGAAACCCTATTATCCGACCAAGTGATAATCTAACGGCTCCGGTTCTTCCTTAGTTACTTTGGAAGTAAATAAAGTGTTCAAGTAAAAATCAAACAATCGTTGTTTTTTTTTACTTGACCATAACTCTGAATCTGTTTCTGGCGCAGCCGGTAGGATAAAGAGAGTAAGTTGTGCGACTCGTTTACCGATATCAATCAAGTGACAAAGATCCTTATACGACTAAGCGTATCTTTCGAGATTGAACCACGCGAATCGGCGCTAAAGTGAACGTGCATCGTAATACAATTGACTTTCATTATCCGCCAAAGAACTACGTGTAGTCGGTGGTTAACATACAAGAGTTAACCCACTGCATACGGAAAATAAAAGTGTAAAAACAAACAAAAACTCTGCAACATTTAAAACAAAACCAACCATGGCAACCGAACCAATCCAATTGTTGTCGGAGTCTCATCTCAACCAAGCCCTAAGCCAAATTAGGCAAGTGCCTTCGTTCAGCGGTAACACCCAAGAACTCAGCTCTTTCATCAGAAGGATCAACTTTATTCTTCAACTGTACCCATCCACCGATGCCAGGCAAAAGCATGTATTCTTCAGCGCAATTGAAATGCAGATTGCGGGAGACGCCCAAAGAGTGTCACAATTATCTGGAGCTACAACATGGCCGGAATTGATGAACGCCCTCATCAACGAATACAAGACGCAAACACCCTGTGAGGAGCTGCTTCGCCAACTATATAACACACATTTCACTGGAAGTATTCGTAAGTTCGTTGAAGATATAGAATCTAAATCTTTCACAATATCAAACAAACTCGTGTTAGAAAATAATCATAATAATACCATATTATACACAAATGCATTAAACAATACAGTTAAAGATGTAATAATGAGGAAGTTGCCCGATAGGTTATTTATGACTCTTGCTAGACATGACATAACGACCGTATCCAAACTAAAACAAGTAGCACAATCAGAAGGTGTGTACGACATAGTTTTCAACGACCGAACAAAGCCTCAAAATAGTTCCAACTCTAACACTAATTCACATCAAACCTCAAAGAATAAAGGGAAATATCAAAATTTCGCAAGCAATGCAATGCATAACTCAAACAACTCAAATCCAAATAATAGTTCAAAGCCTGCTGAATCAAGTCAGCAAGTCATGAGCGAATTCAAACAAAAATTAAGCCAAGGCAGAGCCCAAAATTCTATGAACCATCAACAACAAAGTGTTAATGCACCGAACCCCCCTGTCAAACGGCAAAGAGATAGTACTAGTGGCCAATACAAAATGGACACAGGCGAAAATTTTCATCAACCAGCCTCGGAATCGGAAAGCGATTCGGAAGAGGAGGAAACCCATTCCTAAAAATTAAAATAAATAACATAACTCTTAAATGCCTCGTAGACACTGGTTCTTCCATTAACATCATGAAACAAAATTTCTTTAATTTCCCCGCAAAACCTTCCAAAATAAAAGTCCACACTATAAATGGTACTATAACGTTAACTCAAAGCGTTTCGTTGCATCCAAGCAACCTTTGTCCTACTAAGCAAACCTTCTATATTCATAATTTCTCAGAAAAATATGACCTACTATTAGGCAGAAATTACTTAGAGTCAACCAATACCCAAATTAACTATTCAACACAAACAGTCACTATAAACGGCTATCCATTCAAAATGTGGTACGACCACATTCAAACAGATGAGTTCAAGGTTACCAATGAGTGCCCCATGTCATCTAACCCAGAAGGAGCCCCTCTAAATACCCCAAAAAAAGAGAAAACCCTCCTGAAAATTAAGCGGAAACCCCACTTAAACCCACAAAACCAGATGAGTCCAAGGTTACCAATGAGTGCCCCAAGTCATCTAACCCAGAGGAAGCCCCTCTAAATACTCCAAAAAAGGAGAAAACTCTCCTGAAAATTAAGCGGAAACCCCACTTAAAACCAGATGAGTCCAAGGTTACCAATGAGTGCCCCAAGTCATCTGAACAAGAAGAGTCCAAGACCACCTATGAGTGTCCCAAGTCTTCTGAATCTGAGGAAACCCCTCTTATTACCCCTTACCTAGAAAAAACCCTTCTAGAAATATCTTCTAACTACGCAATAGATGACGAGTTAAAAGAATCCAATGTATTCAGATTAGAACATCTAAATACAGAAGAAAGGGAACAACTTTCGCATGTTTTGCTCGAATACGGTGATATTCAGTACAAGGAAGGTGAAAATTTGACTTTCACGAGTACGATTAAGCATTCTATTCAAACAAAACACGAAGACCCTATTTATAAAAAACCGTACAAATATCCCCAAGCATTTGACCAAGAGGTTAATAAACAAATAAACGAAATGATAGAACAAAAAATAATCAGGAAATCTAAGTCTCCATATTGTTCCCCCATTTGGATTGTCCCAAAGAAAAGCGACGCTTCGGGCAAACCAAAATTTCGATTAGTCATAGACTATCGCAGTCTCAATGAAATAACCATTGACGACAAATTTCCCATTCCAATAATGGATGAAATATTAGACAAGCTTGGACGTTGTCAATATTTCACAACCATCGATCTAGCTAAAGGTTTCCATCACATCCAAATGGACCCACAGTCAATACCTAAAACAGCATTTTCAACAAAACATGGACATTACGAATATACTCGTATGCCCTTTGGTCTGAAAAATGCACCAGCAACATTCCAACGTTGCATGAACAACCTTCTAGAAGATTTAATCTATAAAGATTGTTTAGTTTATTTAGATGATATTATTATTTATTCTACTTCGTTAGAAGAACACATAATGTCACTAAAAAGGTATTTGAAAAGCTACGATCAGCCAATTTAAAATTACAACTTGACAAATGTGAATTTCTGAAGAAAGAAACAGAATTTCTCGGTCACATCATCACAACAGATGGTATAAAACCAAACCCCAATAAAATAAATGCAATTGTCAATTTCCCCATTCCTAAAACCACAAAGGGAATAAAATCTTTTCTCGGACTCTGCGGATTCTACCGTAAGTTCATTCCGAATTTTGCAAAAATAGCAAAACCCATGACACTCAAACTAAAAAAAGGAGCAATTATTAATACAAAGGATGACGATTACATATCCGCCTTTGAAAAACTAAAGGTACTCATCCGTCCGATCCGATTCTAATATACCCTAACTTTGAACAGAAATTTTCACTTACAACAGATGCAAGTAATATAGCCATAGGGGCCGTATTATCCCAAGAGCATAAACCCATTTGCTATGCGAGCAGAACTCTAAACGAGCATGAGCTCAACTATTCGGCAATAGAAAAGGAACTATTAGCCATAGTATGGGCAACAAAATACTTTAGGTCTTACCTATTCGGAAGAAAATTCGACATATTAAGTGATCACAGACCACTCGTATGGCTAAGCAACATAAAAGATCCTAATATGAAGTTACAGAGATGGAAAATAAAATTGAACGAATATGACTATAATATCCAATACCTACCTGGTAAAGAAAATCATGTGGCCGACGCCCTATCCAGAATTCAAATTCAAGAAAACTTTCTAGGAGAAGACGACACAGTTTCCCTTGTTACAGCAGCGACAGTGCATAGCGCACAAGAAGACAATCAGAGTTATATTCCAATAACCGAAAGACCCCTTAACTATTACACAAGACAATTAGAATTCATAAGAGACGATCATGACGAAGTCCAAATAATAAAATACTTTCATAGAACCAGAATAAAAATTAGTTATAAAGAAATGACAGATACCCTTGCTAAAGAACTAATCAAAGAATACCTCTGCACTAAAAAAAGTGTCATTTACTTCCCTAACGAAATTGACTTTCAAGTCTTTCAGAATGCGTATACTCAAATCATAAGTCCCGACAATTTTACTAAAGTTATGAAGACTAGTGTTAAACTAATAGATATTCAAACATACGCCCAATTCAAGGAAATCATTCTCAAAACACATAAAGAATTATTACACCCTGGCATAGAAAAACTTACACTTCAGTTCAAAGAACTTTATTATTACCCCGATTACCAAAAACTCATTCAAAACATTATAAATGAATGCGAGATCTGTAACATCGCTAAAACCGAACATAGAAATACAAAGTTAGCCTTCGAAACAACCCCGAAACTTTTAACCCCAGAGACAAGTATGTCATGGATTTCTACTTAATAAATAATAAACAATTCCTATCATGTATTGACATTTATTCTAAATACGCCTCCTTGATAGAAGTAAACAGTCGAGATTGGCTCGAAGCCAAAAGAGCTATTTTGCGCATATTCAACGACATGGGTAAGCCTTTAGAAATAAAAGCCGACAAAGACTCCGCTTTCATGTGCACCGCACTTAAACTCTGGTTAGAATCAGAAGGAGTAGACCTAAACATAACAACCAGTAAAAATGGAATTTCTGATGTTGAGAGATTTCATAAAACTGTCAATGAAAAACTAAGAATAATAACAAGCGAAAACGAACCCGAAAACCAATTCACCAAATTTGAGAAAATACTTTACGTATACAACCACAAAACAAAACACAACACAACTGGTCGAACACCAGCAGGAACCCCTGCATATAATACACAACAAAATAAGATAAACAAAATCGACAAACTAAATGAAAATAGACAAGACTTCGGTATAGACACCAACTTCAAAGAATCCCCTCTAGTTAGATCAAAAACGACTACCCCATTCAAAAAGACAGGTAACATAAGACAAATAGATGATAAACATTATGAAGAAACAAATAGAGGTAGAAAAATCATACATTATAAATCTAAGTTTAAAAAGAAAAAGAAAATTAATAAAAGTAAATATAATACCGATAATTCCAGGCATTCTCCCGAACATAATATTCATGATATGCCTCCTATCGACAGTTAATACACAGAACCTAGAAGTAACCCCCATCCATGCCAAAAACGGTTACCTTATTTTTCAAACTGGATCGATTGATTTGCCTATTAACTACGAATATCATTACCTATCTATTAATTTAACCAAAACCGAAAACACTTACAAAGAACTTATCAAACAAGCCCAATCATTTGAAAATTTACCACAAATTCAGTACCTATTAGAAAAACTCCATAGAGAAATGAATGGTATAAGAATCGCAAAACGCAGTAAACGCGGTCTTGTTAATTTTATGGGATCCATTTACAAATACTTATTTGGTACGTTAGATCAAGAAGACAAGGAAGAATTACAACAACAAATAGGTGACATTTCTAAAAATAATGTACAAATCATTGAGCTTAACCACGTAATAGAAGCCATAAATGAAGGAATTGAACTAACCAACCATTTAAATAATATTTTTGACGGAGATCAAATGATAGCTTTAATAATTTTCAATTTACAACAATTCACCGAATACGTAGAAGACATAGAACTTGGTATGCAACTGACACGCCTAGGTATCTTTAACCCTAAACTTCTGAAACATGATTCATTAACCCACGTAAATTCTGAAAAACTTCTTAACATTAAAACATCTACTTGGCTTAAAGCTGACACTAACGAGATTCTGATAATATCCCAAATTCCAAGAGAAATAATTAAAAAACCAGTATTTGAAATAGTACCATACCCCGACGAAAAAGATAACATATTAACCGAAACAATACACGACAAATACTTTTCACATAATAATCAAACATACACAGCAAACTCTCAAAGCTTAGTCATAAATAAATGTATCGCAGGTATACTAAATCAGGTCACAACTCAATGTAGATACAGCAAAACACATTCTGAATTCGAAATAAAATATGTTGAACCTAATATAATCACAACTTGGAACCTTCCAAAGACCATTCTAAATCAAAATTGTATTAATAGGGAAATTATAATAGAAGGCAATAATATGATAAAAGCATTCAATTGTTCTGTTCAATTAGAAGAAATACTTATCACCAACACGATGTTAGATTATACCCAAACCGTCTATGTAAACAATAATGTAACAAAACTCGAACCGCTCGAATATATTCAAGCAAAAGAAATAATTGAACAACACACCCAATCGAATAATACCTTTCAAATAATAACACTTACAGCATTAACCATAATAGTCACACTCTTAATATTGTACTTCATTTATAAATACAAAACTATACCCCAAAAATTGATTGTAAAATTCAAAAAACAAACATCAGAAAACGAAAATATCATAAATCCCGAAACAGAAAATAATTTACCTATTGTAAATTCTCCCGTATTATATCCCACAATTCACGCCTGAGGACAGGCTTTTTCTTAAGGATGGGGAAGTAACATATCCATTCAACACCCACACCCCAACCACATATATTATAATTGTACATTAGAATATAACAAAGAGAATTATTGTAAAACTCACGTACACATATTAAAATTTAAGTACTAAACACATTAAATCTTAAGCGCAAATTGTAATCAAAGAACAAGAGCCCTTCGATTAACTTTGGCCATTAACGCACATGCCTAGTGTCATGTTTCAAGTCACCCCACACTTCAAAAGTACTGTTCCCACAGATCATAAACTAAACAATTGTCCCCAATTCTGAAATCTTAACGATAAACAATTCTCCCCCAATTCGGATATCTTAACGATAAACAAATCTCCCCCAAATCCAAAACGGGAACCAACTGAAATAATAAAGCCAACTGAAATAATAAAACTTTTTTGGTTTCCCCTCTTCCCTTTTTTTTTGTTTTTTTAATTTTTTTCCTCTTTTTTTAAAGGCCCTCTCTGCACGAGAGAACCAAAACTCATAGCTAAAACTCTCTTTAACACACTTCGCTCTTTAAGCTTGCCTATATAAACGAACCTCTACGTTCCGATTTTTATTTTTTTTTTAAATGGATTTATTTTTCCCAAGCCTCGTTTCGACTTTGAAACCCTAAACCTATTATCCGACCAAGTGATAATCTAACGGCTCCGGTTCTTCCTTAGTTACTTTGGAAGTAAATTTTTATTAAAAATTTTGGCACTCGCCATGCAGACGCCTTTTCTATTCTTTTGCTGCGCGGCAGACAACCGTTAGAGTTTCTGCCGAACGTAGTCTGGTCGCGGAGCGAGGGGAAGTAGATGTCTGTAGGAAAAAGAGAAGCATACAGAAAAATGCAAAGTGTGCATTGGTATTAGTGTATGCAGCGTAGAATAACTCTCCAAATTGCGTTGGTATTGCGTGTAGAGTTGAGAACTAAGCGCTTATACGATTTTTGTGTAAAGGAGATGGTACATTCAGTTTTCGATCGTTACGCATAATAGACATGCCTCGCTCACGCGCTAGAAAACGTTGCGCAGACAACGAGATTAGTGAAGAGGAAGAAAGGCATCCTGATGACTCTTCGACATCAGAAGTGGGATCGCCTATACCTACTTTGAATAATGAAAATAGTTTGCTGTCAATTTTGGAGTCGCAAAATCGACATTTTTCTGAACTTTTAAAACAAGTGCAACACTCACAAAGAGAGCCAAAAGAATCGTTTGCTGTGGTATTGCCCAGGTTTAATCCTGAACGTGCGGGATCAGACGCGCAATCCTGGTGTTCAACGGTGGACTACATCTTGTCTGAAAACGAACTGGAAGGCAGCGCTCTTGTGATGACCCTCAGCAAATCACTGGAAGGAAGCGCGTCTCATTGGCTGTCACAGACTTGCTTTCCTGGTATGTCATGGACACAGTTCCGAGAATTGTTCCTGCAACATTTTGCGGGACAAAACATTACCATATGAATCTGCTAAATGGACGCCCTGCGGAAGGCGAGTGCCTTTCGTTATATGGAAGCCGAATGGTTACTTCGCTTATGGCCAAATGGAAGACGCTGAGTGTGGAGCAAATCGCAGTGTCCATTACACTGGCCCATGCAGCTGGAATTGACAGGCGTTTGCGGCGTTTAGTTTTCACTTCCGACATCAACACTCGGAATGAGCTGCACCAAGAACTGAAGGCCTATTCGTTTGACGCTAGACCGAGTCACCTTTCAAACGATGGTACATCAGAGCCGCCAGGAAAACGAGCTAAGCCCTACCTCAAGTGTTACAACTGCAGAAAGCCTGGTCACAAAAAGGCGGTTTGTCGATCAAAAACAATGGCAGTGCACGTTCAGCAACCCGGCAAGCAACCAACAGGGAAAGACCGGTCTACTTTGACTTGTTTCAACTGCGGAAAAGCTGGACACATCTCTACAGTATGTCCTGATCGTCAAGAGCGTTCGTCGTCTACCAAAAACAACATTGTAAAAGATGTCAACATCTGTACCGTTTTTGAACCTGTAGGAACGTTTTCGCAATCTGGTGAGTCGTTCCAATTTTGTTTTGATTCTGGAGCCGAGTGTTCACTCATCAAGGAGGCTACTTCGCAGAGGCTATCTGGATCCAGAATGGGCAACGTAGTTATTTTAAGGGGTCTTGGTAGCAATACTATTTGTAGCACTTTGCAGATATTGGCCAATGTTTTGATATGTGAACGTTCATATGAAATATTGTTTCATGTAGTGTTAGACAATTATATTAAGTATGACGCTCTGATTGGTCGAGATATTTTGAGTCAGGGAGTCGGTGTGACAATAACATCAAGATCTCTTACTATGTTTAACGAAAAATCTATATTGCCTGTTGAAGTTTCCGAAAAGAATCCTGATTTGGCTAGTGTTGACACCGATCTGCATGGACCTGATAGAGACCAATTGTTGTCAATAATACAAGAATATTCAGGGTCATTCATAAATGGAATTCCACAAAGCCGTGTGACTACGGGACAATTAGAAATTCGCTTGATCGATCAAAATAAGACGGTTCAAAGGCGCCCATATAGGTTGAGTGTAGAGGAAAAGGAAAAAGTTCGGCATTTAATTCAACAGCTGTTGGAATCAAACATTATTAGACCCAGTTCCTCCCCCTTTGCGAGCCCAATGTTACTTGTCAGAAAAAAAAATGGTACTGACCGCCTCTGCGTGGATTATAGAGAGTTAAACGCCAATACCGTTTCTGACAAGTACCCTTTGCCGCTAATTTCTGATCAAATAGCTAGGCTGAGTGGTGCTAGGTTTTTCAGCTGTATAGACATGGCAAGCGGATTTCACCAGATCCCAATTCACCCGAATTCAGTCGAGCGAACGGCATTTGTCACCCCAGAAGGCCAGTATGAATATTTGACTATGCCATTCGGACTTAAAAATGCACCTTCCGTGTTCCAAAGAGCTATTAATCGTGCCTTAGGTGATCTTACCCATTCATATGCCATTGTTTATATGGATGACGTAATGATAATTGCACGTACAAAAGAAGAAGCTTTTGAAAGATTGCGAATGGTATTGCAAACACTTACGCATGCTGGGTTTTCTTTTAATATTACAAAATGTTCCTTTCTTAAGTCTTGTGTTGAATATTTGGGTTTCGAGGTAAAGGCAGGTGAGATTCGACCAAATCCCAGGAAAATTCGAGCCCTTTTGAGTTTGCCACCACCACAGTCCGTCACTCAGTTGAGACAATTTATTGGGCTAGTCTCATATTTTCAACAATTTGTACCCAAGTTTTCACAGCTGATGAAACCTCTTTACGGCCTTACTTCAAAGAGCAAGTCATTTTTGTGGGAATTGGAGCATGAGCAAATACGGCAAAAAGTAATATCGATTTTAACTAATGAACCCGTCCTTATTATATTCGACCCACAATTTTCTATCGAGCGCCACACAGACGCGAGTTCTGTTGGCTATGGCGCTATTTTGCTGCACCGAATTGAACAGAAGCCTCGAGTTATCGAATATTTTAGCAAGATGACATCTTCAGCGGAATCACGTTACCATTCATATGAACTGGAGACACTTGCTGTCTACAATTCTATAAAACACTTTCGCCATTATTTGCATGGCCGTCATTTTGTTGTGTTTACTGACTGCAATTCGCTTAAAGCCTCTCGTACAAAGGTAGAACTGACCCCTAGAGTTCATAGGTGGTGGTCGTACATGCAATCTTTTGAATTTGATATTCAGTATAGACCAGGTGAGCGTATGGCTCATGTTGACTTTCTGTCTCGGAATCCGGTTCCAAAAATTGTCAAGAATTCCATAGGCGTAGTCGAAAGACATATCAATCTGACAGAAATATCCGACAACTGGTTGTTGGCTGAACAGCAAAGAGACGAAGAAACTTCTTCTATTATCTCTAAATTGCGTAATGATGAATTGTCCGAGGATTTGGCCAAAACTTACGAAATACGGTCTGGAACTCTATACCGAAAAGTTCAAAGAAATGGAAAGACTCGATGTCTACCCATAATCCCAAAGCAGTTTAGGTGGTCCGCTGTCAACAACGTACACGAGTCAATTATGCATCTCGGGTGGGAGAAAACTCTTGAGAAAATGTACGAGTTCTATTGGTTCGATAAAATGTCTAAATATGTTCGCCAATTTGTGGACAACTGTATCACTTGTAGATTGTCAAAACCTCCGTCTGGCAAAATACAATCCGAACTCCATCCTATTCCTTAAATCGACATCCCGTGGCATACGGTTCATGTGGATATTACAGGTAAACTAGCGGGAAAAGCGAACAGAAGGAGTATATAGTTGTGTTGATAGACGCATTTACCAAATTTGTCTATCTCTCTCATACTATGAAGTTAGACACTGATAGTTGCATTAAGGCCGTGAGGTCTGTTATATCGTTATTCGGTGTCCCCTCCCGACTTATCGCTGATCAAGGTCGTAGTTTTGCTAGTTCTGCATTCCGTGATTTCTGCTCAGCACAGAAAATGGATTTACATTTAATTGCCACAGGTGCTAGTCGTGCTAATGGCCAAGTGGAGCGAGTCATGAGTACTCTAAAGTCCATGCTGACCGCAGTAGAAACTGGGCCAGGATCTTGGCAGGATTCTTTAGATGAGATTCAGCTGGCTCTTAATAGCACACCCAATAGAGTTACTAAAGTCAGTCCATTAGAGATACTTATTGGCAAAGAAGCAAGGCCATTTGGTCTTACACCTGTTGTAAATGAAGAAAATATTGTCGATGTTGGCTCAGTTAGAGAAATGGCAAAACGCAATATGGAAAAGAATGCCAAAATTGATAAAGCTAGATTCGATAAAAATAAGGCTTCTATTGTAAGACACAAGGTAGGAGACCATGTTTTGCTTAAAAATGAAGAGCGTCATCAGACCAAACTAGATCCTAAGTTTAAAGGTCCATTTGTAGTGGCCGAAGTATTACCAGGAGATCGATATAAACTCAAAGCATTAAATAATAACCGAACTTATAAATATTGTCATGAATATTTGCGATGTATGCCTGAGAAGAGGATTACCACAGTGTTTGAAGATGAAAGCGCAGAAGACGCCAGTGATCAAGCCAGTGAGGGCTGTGATATTGAGAATGAATAAGAATTTGTAAACCTCCGGACCTATTCCAAACGCGACTTACTCTACCTCATGGGTGCCCGAGTTATGTGGTTCGCCATTTTGTAGCAGTTAAGTTTAAATTTGGTAACGGTTGGTGGTGTGAGTTAGTTGGCCGGCTTATAGACTGCGTCATCTGGGTGCCACGTATGTTGGCCGGATTGTCGAGTTGTAAGCTGTGAGCTAGGATAACAAAAGATGGACTGGCCGGTTTGAAAAACTGTGCGCTAGTAGAAAAATGTATTGAAAATCAAGAACGATTTATGTGTGAAGAAGATAAAATTATGATTGATTGATTGAGAGTTGATGGTAATCCAGATCTCATGGCTTAAATTTAATAAGATGAAATGTTTTAAATGTTTGTATTAGTTTGCTTTAAAGTAATAAAGAATGAAGAATAACTTTATATTTTGAGAAAGAAAAAAAGAGAATAAGCCTTTGAAAGATTCTGTTTAATTTTTGTTCGAAAAAAAGGGGTTATAATAAATTAATAACGACAAACAATATTAAGGGATTGTTAGCACACGAGGACGTGTGATAGGTCAGGAAGGCCGTGTCGCAGATCATTTAAATTTAACGATAAAAAGCAATTGCGTTGTTTCTGTTTGGCACGCGCCATGCAGACGCCTTTCTATTCTTTTGCTGCGCGGCAGACAACCGTTAGAGTTTCTGCCGAACGTAGTCTGGTCGCGGAGCGAGGGGAAGTAGATGTCTGTACGAAAAAGAGAAGCATACAGAAAAATACAAAGTGTGCATTGGTATTAGTGTATGCAGCGTAGAATAACTCTCCAAATTGCGTTGGTATTGCGTGTAGAGTTGAGAACTAAGCGCTTATACGATTTTTGTGTAAAGGAGATGGTACATTCAGTTTTCGATCGTTACGCATAATAGACATGCCTCGCTCACGCGCTAGAAAACGTTGCGTCGAGATTAGTGAAGAGGAAGAAAGGCATCCTGATGACTCTTCGACATATACTTTGTGGGATCTGCCACGCCTCCTTCTGCTTGTTACATACATTTCCACAAACTTCGTATATCACTTTTGACCATTTTCAATGGTCGAATGGTATAAAAATGTTTTTTGACAATTTTCATTTCGTATGCGAAATACTTATCTTGCTTGATATTTCATATAAAAATAATTTAACTTTTTTGATTTCATTTGAAAACTTGTTTAACATACATTATTTCATATAAAGAAATACTATTTGACTATTTTGATTTCGTATGAAGAAAGTTTAACTTGGTTGATAATTCATATGCAAATAATTTAACCTTTTTGATTTCATATGAAAACTTGTTTTTACATACATAAATTAATACGAAAAAATGTTATTTGACAATTTTCATTTCGTATAAAGAAAACTTATATTGCTTGATATTTTACATAAAACTCTTTTTAACTTTTTGGATTTCATATGAAATCTTGTTTAACATACATAATTTGATACAAAATATTACTATTTGACAATTTTAATTTCGTATGAAGAAAATTTAGCTTGGTTGATAATTCATATGAAAATAATTTAACTTTTTTGATTTCATATGAAAATTTGTTTCACATACGACAAAATGTTGTCTGACAATTTTCATTTCGAATGCAATATACTTATCTTGCTTGATATTTCACATAAAAATAATTTTACTCTTTTCATATGAAAACTAATTTAACATAAATAATGTCATATAAAATATAACTATTTGACTATTTTGATTTCGTATGAAGAAAATTTAACTTGGTTGATAATTCATATGAAAATAATTTACTTTTTTGATTTCATATGAAAATTTGTTTCACATACATAACTTCATATAAAATAATACTATTTGACTATTTTAATTTCGGATGAAGAAAATTTAACTTGGTTGATAATTCATATGAAAATAATTTAATTTATTTTATTTCATATAAAAACTTGTTTCACATACATAACTTCATACGAAAAAATGTTATTTGACATTTTTCATTTCGTATGAAAAAAAATTATTTTGCATGATATTTCACATAAAAATAATTTAACTTTTTTGATTTCATATGAAAACTTGTTTAACATACATAATTTTATATAAAGTAATACTAACTGACTACTTTGGTTGATAATTTATATGAAAATAATTTGACTTTTTTGATTTCATATGAAAACTTGTTTCACATACATAATTTCATACGAAATAATGTTATTATCGTATGAATAAAACTTATCTTGCTTGATATTTTACATAAAACTCTTTTTAACTCTTTTGATTTCATATGAAAACTTGTTTAACATACATTATTTTGTATAAAATAATACTATTTGACTATTTTAATTTCGGATGAAGAAAATTTAACTTGGTTGATAATTCATATGAAAATAAATTAACCTTTTTGATTTCATATGAAAACTTGTTTCACATACAAAATTTTATACGAAAAATTGTTATTTGACAATTTTCATTTCGTTTGAAAAAAATTTATCTTGCTTGATATTTCACATAAAACTAATTTAAATTTTTTAATTTCATATGAAATCTTGTTGAACATACATAACTTCATGTAAAGTAATACTAATTGAATATTTTGATTTCGTATGAAGAAAATTTAACTTGGTTGATAATTCATACGAAAATAATTTATCTTTTTTGATTTCATATCAAATCTTGTTTAACATACATAATTTCATATAAATTAATATAAATTGACTATTTTGATTTCGTATGAAGAAAATTTAACTTGCTTGATAATTCATATGAAAATAATTTAACTCTTTTGATATTATATAATATCATGTTTAACATACATATAAAATAATACTATTTGACTATTTTGATTACGTATGAAGATTTAACTTGGTTGATAATTCATATGAAAATAATTTAACTTTTTGATTTCATATGAAAATTTATTTAACATACATAATTTCCTATAAATTAATACTAATTAACTATCATGATTTCGTATGAAGAAAATTTAACTTGGTTGATAATTCATATGAAAATAATTTCACTTTTTTGATTTCATATGAAAACTTGTTTCACAAACATAATTTCATACGAAACAAGTAAGAAAGCTACATTCGAGTGTGCTCGACTGTAATATACCCCGCTACCCAGCTGCTCGTACATCATTTATTTGCGGAAAAAAAAACGGCTACAATCATATTTTGACCGTAAAAGGCTATGGACTTATAATATTTATGCAAAGTCAAAATCTAAAATAAAAAAAAAAAAATTTTTGCACACATTTAATTTTTGTTGCGGGCGGGACTCGAACCCGTAAATGCATAATAGAACTGTTCGTTTTGCAGTCAACAACTTAACCCATTTCACCACCGTACACGCACACACGATTCGGCACAATGCCGGCAGCGCTGCTTACAGCTATGGAAAACGTTAAGCTGAGTAACTTCTGTGTTTATTATCCGATTGTTACTAAATTTTCAGAGATCATTGGGCTAGCTATAGTTATCATGTAATCCGAAAATTAACAATATGGCATCAAAATTGCGCTTGTAATCAATTTTTTTCGATTTACAAGGGTGGAAGGGGCGTGACAAAATCAAAAATAAACTTGATCAGCTTGCAATAATAACACATTTTGTCACCAAATTTGGTAGTTCTAGCTCATATAATTGCTGATATCTAGATTTTCACACGGACAGACAGACGGACATGGCTATATAAAAATAATTTAACTTTGTTGATTTTATATGAAAACTTGTTTAACATACATAATTTCATAAAAAGAAATACTATTTGACTATTTTGATTTCGTATGAAGAAAATTTAACTTGGTTGATAATTCATATGAAAATAATTTGAAAAGAAAAGTCTTTAAACTTTATTTCATATGAAAACTTGATTAAAATACATTATGTTCATATAAAATAATACTATTTGACTATTTTGATTTCGTATGAAGAAAATGTAACTGGGTTGATAATTCATATGAGAATAATTTAACTTTTTTTTTATTTCATATGAAAACTTGTTTCACATACATAATTTCATATAAAGTAATACTAATTGAATATTTTGATTTCGTATGAAGAAAATTTAGCTTGGTCTATAATTCATATGAAAATAATTAAACTTTTTTGATTTCATATGAAAACTTGTTTCACATACATAATTTCATACAAAAAAATGTTATTTGACAATTTTCATTTCGTATGAAGAAAACTTATCTTGCTTGATATTTTAAATAAAACTCTTTTTAACTCTTTTGATTTCATATGAAAACTTATTTAACATACATAATTTCATATAAATTAATACTAATTGACTATTTTGATTTCGTATAAAGAAAATTTAACTTGGTTGATAATTCATATGAAAATAATTTAACTTTTTTGATTTCATAAGGAAACAATGTGTCCCATACATAATTTCATATAAATTAATACTAATTGTCTATTTTGATTTCGTATATAGAAAATTTAACTTGGTTGATAATTTAAATGAAAATAATTTAACTTTTTTTATTTCATTTAAAAACTTGTTTCACACACATAATTTCATACGAAATAATGTTATTTGATAATTTATATTTCGTATGCAATATACTTATCTTGCTTGATATTTCACATAAAAATAATTTAAATTTTTTAATTCATATGAAAATAATTTAACTTTTTTTTTATTTCATATGAAAACTTGTTTAACATACATAATTTCATACAAAATAATGTTATTTGACAATTTTCATTTTTCGTATGAAGAAAACTTATCTTGCTTGATATTTTACATAAAACTCTTTTTAAACTTTTGATTTTTCATATGAAAACTTGTTTAACATACATAATTTCATATGAAATTAATTCTTATTCGACTATTTTGAATTTCGTATGAAGAAAATTTAACTAGGATGATAAAGGATGCTTGATATTTCACATAAATTAATTTAAATTTTTTTTTATTTCATATGAAAACTTGTTTAACATACATAATTTTATATAAAATATTACTATTTGACTATTTTGATTTCGGATGAAGAAAGTTTAACTTGGTTGATAATTTAAATGAAAATAATTTGACTTTTTTGATTTCATATGTAAACTTGTTTTCACATACATAGTTTCATAAGAAACAAGTAAAGAAGGCTACAGCCAAGGGCGCCCGACAGTAAGATACCATTCGCCCACTTTCGTAACAAATTATCACACATTTAATTTCTTCAAAAAACTCTGCACAAGTTCATCCGCCATCTATTGTTTAAATTAGATCTGTCTTTGAATAGCGTTATCTACATGTGAAAACATAGCAATCAGCTGTACACACGCTACGGCTGAAACGAAGCATCGTGATGATGACGTCACGACGCGCAGCACAGGCGTGAGCAGTTGAAGTAAGGGAAAACGGAAATATGGACAACTTTTGTATTTATTGTCCGATTGGATTTTGAGAATAGATTTATATGACATCGAAAATTGAAAATAAACTCGATCTACCTATGGTATACAGGAACCTTCATCTGAAATATGGTGTTTCTGGCTTTTGTAATAGCAGACAGACGGATATGGCTCAATCGACTCAGCTAGTGATCCTAAGTCAGAATATATATACTTTGTGGGGTCTGCCACGCCTCCTTCTGCTTGTTACATACATTTCCACAAACTTCGTATACCACTTTTTGACCATTTTCAATGGTCGAATGGTATAAAAATGTTTTTGACAATTTTCATTTCGTATGCGAAATACTTATCTTGCTTGATATTTCATATAAAAATAATTTAACTTTTTTGATTTCATTTGAAAACTTGTTTAACATACATTATTTCATATAAAGAAATACTATTTGACTATTTTGATTTCGTATGAAGAAAGTTTAACTTGGTTGATAATTCATATGCAAATAATTTAACCTTTTTGATTTCATATGAAAACTTGTTTTTACATACATAAATTAATACAAAAAATGTTATTTGACAATTTTCATTTCGTATAAAGAAAACTTAACTTATTTTAATAATTTTTTTAACTTTTTTTATTTCATATGAAACTTGCGTTTAATTTATTTAAAAAAATCTGTCCTATTGGACAATAATTAAATGGTTTTGCGGGTGAACATTGACTTAAGGGGGATACTATTGTACATGTATTTGGGGCGGGTTTGAAATTTGCTTCTTAATTACTGTGGTAGATCAAAGAATGTCTCCTCATTAGACGTCTGCTTGTCTGGCTGTTGTCCAACAGGTTGATGGCGAGGTGGTTGGGGTGGTTCTCGAGCCTTTTTAGGTATCTCTCGCTGAGCCTGGAGATTTCGTCTGTGACTTGCGGGATTCCAAGTTCACATAATAATTTGTATGGCGATATAATTCAAGCACTTGTTCTGGAACCGTTATTCGACAATTTTCATTTTACAGTTTCTGAAAAATTTAACTTGGTTGATAATTATATAAAAATAATTTAACTTTTTTGATTTCATATGAAAACTTGTTTCACATACATAATTTCATACGAAAAAATTTCCCTTGGTTGATAATTGTTTGAATTTCTTGTAATATTTCAAAAAAATAATACTATTTGACTATTTATTCGATGCCTTTAACTTTTGATAATTCATATGAAAATAATTTAACTTTTTATTTCCATATGAAAACTTTGCCATACATAATTTCGTATGAAGAAAATTTAAGCGTTTGATGAACATATGAAAATAAGTTTGAAAACTTTTTTATTTTGACATACTTGTTTACACATACATAATTTCATACAAAAAATGTTATTTGACAATTTTCATTTCGTATAAAGAAAACTTATCTTGCGTTGATATTTTACATAAAAATCTATTTAACTTTTTTGATTTCATATGAAAACTTGTTTAACATACATAATTTAATATAAAAATATTAAATATTTGACTATTTTGATTTCGTATGAAGAAAATTTAACTTGGTTGATAATTCATATGAAAATAATTTAACTTTTTTGATTTCATATGAAAACTTTGTTTCACATACATAATTTCATACAAAAAATGTTATTTGACAATTTTCATTTCGTATGAAGAAAACTTATCTTGCTTGATATTTCACATAAAAATAATTTTTAACTCTTTTGATTTCATATGAAAACTAATTTAACATACATAATGTCATATAAAATATAACTATTTGACTATTTTGATTTCGTATGAAGAAAATTTAACTTGGTTGATAATTCATATGAAAATAATTTAACTTTTTTGATTTCATATGAAAATTTGTTTCACATACATAACTTCATATAAAGTAATACTATTTGACTATTTTAATTTCGGATGAAGAAAATTTAACTTGGTTGATAATTCATATGAAAATAATTTAATTTATTTTATTTCATATAAAAACTTGTTTCACATACATTACTTCATACGAAAAAATGTTATATGACAATTTTCATTTCGTATGAAAAAAAATTATCTTGCATGATATTTCACATAAAAATAATTTAACTTTTTTGATTTCATATGAAAACTTGTTTAACATACATAATTTTATATAAAGTAATACTAACTGACTATTTTGGTTGATAATTTATATGAAAATAATTTGACTTTTTTGATTTCATATGAAAACTTGTTTCACATATATAATTTCATACGAAATAAATTTCTTCGACAGTTTTCATTTCGTATGAAAAAACCTTAAATTCGTTGATATTTCACATAAAAATTATTTAACTTTATTGATTTCATATGAAAATTTGTTTCACATACATATCATATAAAATAATACTATTTGACTATTTTAATTTCGGATGAAGAAAGTTTAACTTGGTTGATAATTCATATGAAAATAATTTAACTTTTTTGATTTCATATGAAAACTTGTTTCATATACATAATTTCATACGAAATAATATTATTTGACAATTTTCATTTCGTATGAAGAAACCTTATCTTCGTTGATATTTCACATAAAAATTATTTAACGTTTTTGATTTCATATGAAAATTTTTTTCACATACATAACTTCATATAAAATATTTCTATTTAACTATTTTAATTTCGGATGAAGAAAATTTAACTTGGTTGATAATTCATATGCAAATAATTTAACCTTTTTGATTTCATATGAAAACTTTTTTCACATACATAATTTCATACAAAATAATGTTATTTGACAATTTTTATTTCGTATGAAGAAAACTTAACTTGCTTGATATTTCACATGAAAATAATTTAACTTTTTTGATTTCATATGAAAACTTGTTTAACATACATAATTTTTATGAAATAATTCTGCGAATACATTTTCAAAAATCTTAAAATTACTTTTATAAACATGAAAACTTTTAACATACACAATTTGTATAAAATAATACTAATTGACTACATTTTCGTATGAAGAATATTTAATTGGCTTATAATTCATATGAAAACAAATTAACCTTTTGATTTCATATGAAAACAAAATATTTTCATACAAATTTTATAACCAAGTATTATTTGACAATTTTCATATCGTAAAAAATTTATCAATTAGTTAATATTTCATATAAAAAATTTCAATGTATTTAAACATTTTCATAATAAATTCAAAATAATACAATTGAATATTTTGATTTCGTATGAAGAAAATTTAATGGTTCATAATTCAAAATGAAAATATTGTCAAATCAGAGATTTTAAATTATGAATCAAACCATAAATTTTTTTATACGAAATAAAAACATTCATATAAAGTAATATTACATTATTTTATATGAAATTATGTATGTTAAACAAGTTTTCATAAGAAATCAAAAAAGTTAAATTATTTTATATGAATTATCAAGCAAGATAAATTTTCTTCATACGAAATGAAAATTGTCAAATAACATTTATTTTATATGAAATTATGTATGTGAAACAAGTTTTCACATGAAATCAAAAAAGTTAAATTAATTTTATATGAAATATCAAGCAAGATAAGTTTTCTTCATACGAAATGAAAATGGTCAAATAACATTATTTCGTTTGAAATTATGTATGTAAAACAAATTTTCATATGAAATCAAAAAAGTTAAATTATTTTCATATGAATTATCAAACCAAGTTAAATTTTCTTCATACGAAATCAAAATAGTCAAATATTATTTCTTTATATGAAATTATGAGTGTTAATCAAGTTTTCATATGAAATCAAAAGAGTTAAATTATTTTTATGCTAAATATCAAGCAAGATAAGTATATTGCATACGAAATGAAAATTGTTAAATAACATTATTTTGTATGAAATTATGTATGTGAAACAAGTTTTCATATGAAATCAAAAAAGTTAAATTATTTCCATATGAATTATCAACCAAGTTAAATTTTCTTCATACAAAATCAAAACAGTATAATATCAATATTTTATATGAAGTTATGTATGTGAAACAAGTTATATTTTCTTCATACGAAGTGAAAACTGTCGAAGAAATTTATTTCATATGAAATTATGTATGTTAAACAAGTTTTCATATGAAATCAAAAAGAGTTTAAATTATTTTTATGTGAAATATCAAGCAAGATAAGTTTTCTTCTATACGAAATGAAAATTGTCAAATAACATTTTTTCATATGAAATCATGTATGTTAAATTACAAGTTTTCATATGAACTATCAAAAAAGTTAAATTTTTTCTATCGAAAAATCAAAAAAGTTAAATTATTTTCAATACGAAGGATTATGTATGTGAAACATACATGTGTGTTAATAAAGGTAGTTAATGTGTGTTAATAGAGGCACAGGGCACAGATGGCATTTCATGTACAATTCCAAACGTCACTAAGTTGATGACGATTTATTTAGCTACCTTTATGTTAGATATGTTTTGTTCCACCATTGGACATAGTTACAGAGACTTTTAAAATTTTTTTTAATTTTTAATATGTGTGTTAATAGAGGCTCAGGTCACAGCAGGCATTTCATTTACAATTTCATGCGTCACTAAGTTGATGACGATTTATTTAGCTACCTTTATGTTAGATATGTTTTGTTCCACCATTGGACATAGTTACAGAGACTTTTAAAATTTTTTTTAATTTTTAATATGTGTGTTAATAGAGGCTCAGGTCACAGCAGGCATTTCATTTACAATTTCATGCGTCACTAAGTTGATGACGATTTATTTAGCTACCTTTATGTTAGATATGTTTTGTTCCACCATTGGACATAGTTACAGAGACTTTTAAAATTTTTTTTAATTTTTAATATGTGTGTTAATAGAGGCTCAGGTCACAGCAGGCATTTCATTTACAATTTCATGCGTCACTAAGCTGATGACGATTCATTTAGCTACCTTTAAATGAGATATGTTTTGTTCCACCATTGAACATAGTTACAGAGACTTGTAAAATTTCTCAGGGCACAGCAGGCATTTCATGTACACTTTCATGCGTCACTAAGTTGATGACGATTCATTTAGCTATCATTAAAAGAGATATGTTTTGTTCCACCATTGAACATAGTTACAGAGACTTGTAAAATTTTCATTAATTTTTAATATGTGTGTTAATAGGGGCACAGGACACAGAATGCATTTCATGTACAATTCCATATGCGTCACTAAGGTGATGACGATTCGTTTAGCTACCTTTATATGAGACGTGTTTTGTTACGCCATTGAACATAGTCAAATACTTGTAAAATTCTATTGAATTTCTTATTTGTGTTTTTTTTTTGTGTTATTTTCATGTATGTCGCATTTTAACATGAGGCATTTGGGTACTTTTACATAAAATAAGTAATAAGTAGTTTGCATTTAATATACATATTTATATCTAATACACTCTTATTACATATTATAACTTTTGATTAATTAAATTTATTAATAACTAATAAAAAGCATGGCGTATTTATAATATTTTATATAACAATTATATAATTACGATAATGTTGTATAAATTATATTTTCATGTCGAATCATCAAGCAAAGGATAAGCTTCAGTGGATCGCAGTATGGCAGCTGCTCAACCACTTACAACACCTTGCCTGTTACAAAAGTCGTTTACAATTGATTCTAGGCTTTGTCATTGTATTAAATAATGTTTTTATATGTAACTAGCGCGGCATCAGGTGATCGAAGATCCTCCCAATTTACTATGTTACAAATAACATTGGCATCACATCCATTGTCGTCTATAAAATAAATTATAAGCTTTAAATGGTTTAGAAGCCATACAATGCAAATTGCCCCTTATTTATCATTGCAGTCCAGCACGGATACGACCTTAGAGGCGTTCAGGCATAATCCAACGGACGTAGCGTCATACCACTGTTCGCTCGAACAAGTATTGTGCCATTGGTCCGTACCTGCGGTTCCTCTCGTACTACGCAGGAATGCTGTCGCAACAACGTTTTGTCATTAGTAGGGTAAAACTAACCTGTCTCACGACGGTCTAAACCCAGCTCACGTTCCCTTGCATGGGTGAACAATCCAACGCTTGGTGAATTTTGCTTCACAATGATAGGAAGAGCCGACATCGAAGGATCAAAAAGCGACGTCGCTATGAACGCTTGGCCGCCACAAGCCAGTTATCCCTATGGTAACTTTTCTGACACCTCTTGTTAAAAACTCTTTAAACCAAAAGGATCGATAGGCCGAGCTTTTGCTGTCCCTGTGTGTACTGAACACCGAGATCAAGTCAGCATTTGCCCTTTTGCTCTATGTGTGGTTTCTGTCCGCACTGAGCTGGCCTTGGGACACCTCCGTTATTATTTGAGAGATGTACCGCCCCAGTCAAACTCCCTACCTGGCAATGTCCTTGAATTGGATCATACCTGAGTAATTGGAGTTATACCAAATTTTTAAATCAAATTTACATAAATGCACTCTCTCATTAAAGAATTTGTTTGCGATTATATAACAAACTCGTGATACTTTGATCAAGAAGCTTGCATCAAAACCCAATACCATAAGATATAGTAAATATATCCGTATAATGGCTAGGAAATGATACACGTTCCATTTAATCAAGTAAGTAAGGAAACAATAAGAGTAGTGGTATTTCATTGTCGATATCAAACCGAAATCTAATATCTCCCACTTATTCTACACCTCTTATGTCTCCTTACACTGCCAGATTAGAGTCAAGCTCAAAAGGGTCTTCTTTCCCCGCTAATTATTCCAAGCCCGTTCCCTTGGCTGTGGTTTCGCTAGATAGTAGATAGGGACATACTTAACAGATCTCTCTGTGCTTATTTAACGTGGCGTGTTCCAAATGAAGGATTACAACCACGGTGTCCATATATGCCCATAAATGGGCATATGACACAGCGTGTTCAGATTAAGCGCCAAACAAACGCCCCTTCGAGTGATCACTCGTCGGTACCAATTCGATTGCATACTGGCGGGTAATGCAATCCCCTTTGGTGAAGGGGATCTTTCTAGCTTAAGCAACCACAGCCACCACGAAACTCCCACTAGGGGGCCTACCTCGCATGAGCGGGGCTTGGTACATCAAAAACTTCAGGCATAACATGATATGCCTTCGTTGCTCATCCCGTGGTACCGATTAGGGCTCGGTGGGCCCCCCCTTTTGGCTCCGACAAGCCCGGATTTGGGGACACCAGGGTGTTGCTGTCAGTTTTGGCTATTCAGCCCGGGACTGACAACCCATTCGCCACTCCTCGGTGCATCATTTCCTGCCGCCTTTCGAAGAGACTGCCAGCGTACCGCATACACAGTCTCATTGTCTCTTGCGTCCGTGCAACTCCAGAGACATCCCAAACGCCATTAGTGCGTCTTATTCCGAGCCCATTGAGGTCTCGCAGATCCGCATATAGGGGGCAATCGCATAACACGTGTTGCCAGTCCTCGCTCTCCGCACCGCATAGGCACGCAGGCGTGTCGCTCAGACCTCTATAATGCAGGAACGCGTTCAACGATCCGTGGCCCGTCAACAAGAATCCAGCGCGTAGCGAAAAACCGAAGTCTCGCTCGCTGAAAACGAATCTTACATCCGGGAGGAACCGATGAGTCACACGGCCGTGCTCCTCAGGGTTATCCCATCTGCGCTGCCATGCGCTTAGTAAGCATTCGTCCAGTCTCGCCATCTTGTGAGCCCAGCTCAGACCTGAAAGGTCGACGTTATACAGCCAGTCGGACGTCTTCAATGGGTAGTTCCGTCGAAGCTTCACTCTGATAGCCGCGCGCGTGGCGGCTAGATCAAGTGGGGGGGCGCCAGCAAGCACCTGCAGTGCCACGGTGGACACTGTTCGGCATACCGGTAGGCATCCAAGTAGTATACGTCTTTGGCAGGACGCCAGATGCCTCCTGGCAGAGCTGGGTCCATCATACCACACAGACGCACCAAAAAGGACACACGGCATCATGAGTCCGGCATATATTGTCCGCATAGCGCGTGGACTGAGTCCCCAGTCGACACGCAGTACACGGGACAATGCCTGCACAACTCCAGTCAGCCGATCACGTAGCGACGTGATATGCGGGACGTAACTCAACCGCTCGCCAACTGTTATGCCAAGGTACCGGTATTTCACGCAATACGGAAGGTTTGCTCCTGCAAACCGCACCGTAGGTGGCCTACTCAGGGCTAAGCGCCCTTTCAGCAGCATGATCGCCGTCTTGCTGGTGGAGACGGCAACGCCGACCTCCGCCCCCCATGCTCCAACAACGGACATGAGGTGCTCGCCTTTCGACTCCAGTTCGATTCGGGTACGACCCTCGACG